>VZTI01005604.1:342324-446812 GCA_013397865.1 Struthidea cinerea | reverse complement strand
AAAAAAAAAAAAATCAGTTATCATGGACTATAACTGGGACCTGTGTTTATCCTGCCCCTCTGGACTAGGATGCATCATTTCAACTTCCTAACATCAAATACATCTAAACTGAGAGTGAACTCCAGGAAAGTAGCTGGAATAGTCTAGACAAAAAACAACAAACAAACCAATTTAAAGATTAGCATGGCTCTGTAAACTAGCTTAGGGAAGATATGCTGTGGAACATGGAGGTTTTCCTCTTCTATTCCAGAATTTGAAATCAAAAACGTTTTCAGAATTTAGCCTGCTTTTTAACAACCACTCCTCAGTCTCCTGTTGTGTAATATGCTTATATTATTTTTTACATTTTCATTTCCTCAAGCCTGCAATTAGTGTAAAAAGGTAAATGCATTTCATGGTCACCACCATCAAACACACCACAAAACTCTACCCCAATCCCTTATGCATTCATCCCACAGTTCTCTCAGGAGAACTGCCTGAGGATTACCTCCGTTTTCTTGACTTATTAATTCTGTCAGTCTTAGAGGGACCCTATTTCTGAAAAAAAAAAAATCTTAAAGTAATAATGAAAAAACTACACTTCTCTTATTAGTAAGCTGCATGAGAAAATCATCTCTGGAATATTTTAAATATCTAAGGGAATTTTCTATTCAAACCATTTGAAGTTAGAGCCTCAAGTGCTGTAAAAAAGTGAAACTGTGCATGGTATATGCTCTAATTTTGAATTTTGAAAGCAGGTCTGTGCAGTCTTGTTAGTTGCTTATAATTGAAATTGGCTCAGTTGGTCAGAACATGGTGCTCATAACACCAAGGCTGTGGGTTCAATCCTTGTATGGGCCACTGGACTCAATGATTCTTGTGGGACCCTTCCAACTCAGAATATTCTGTGAATCTCTAAACTTCTAAACAGATTAAGGTCAATTTTCACGTGTGGGTAATTCTGATAATCACCTTTAGTCAGATGATTTCCAATACGCATGCAGGCAGAAGTCTATATAGTATTCTCATTTGATTTCAAACTGTAAATATCTATCCTGGGAGGTCTATCAAACTTTCTAAATATTTATATTGTAATATAAACATTGCACAATGATTTAGCAAAAGCCCAAAGTCCATGAATGCAGGTTTAGCAGTGTAATCCTGTAGCAATCGCCCTGTCTGAAGCAAGAGCATCTTCATCCACGGATTTTTGAACCGCTAATTGCACTATCAGAAGAATTAACTTAAGGACAAATGTGATTTCTTTCTTTTTTTTTTAAATATCCTAATAAGAGTTAATTCTGAGATGGAGTCTACATATTTTCTTTCAGTAAGAAAGACAACAAACAGCTACCTCCACACTAAGAAACTTAAACTCTTAATAGAAGAAGGAAAAAAAGAAAACAGGGCAAGTATTCAAATGACTAAAAAGTGTTACAGCCTCCTGAGATACTAAGGACATCAGGATCACAACCAGATCAACAGCAAGAGCACAAGTTACCACTGACACTTTTTCCACAGAAGACAAAAAACTTGAGTTCCTGGGTTACTGCTTGAGTAAGGATGTGGAGCAGTTCACTACATGTCTAAGAGAGACAAAAAAAATCACTGTGGAGGTCAGTAAAAAACCCCACAACTTCCCATTGTCTTCACAAAGGGGCCAGAATTTCACTTCAGGTGAAAACTTTTTTTTAAATTCTAAATTTCAGTAATAACATAAAGATCAAACCATTTATGCTATTTCATAACAAATGGTTGTAAGCATAAAGAATGGGTTTAGTATTTACCTTTGCAAAAGCAGAAACTATACTCCAAGGACTGATTTATATTTGATTTTTCTCTGGGTAATAAGATCAGCATCTTGTTTAGTCAGGAATTCTGGCTCAGTGGCTATCTTGAAAGAGCATGAGTTATTCTGGTTACCGGATATATAGATTCCTGAGAAATTTTGCCATAAACCTTTATTAAACAAAAATTAATTTCATATTTTTCAAGTATATCTTTGATGAAAAAGTGAAAGTTTCCATTAAGCCTATTTCCTAATTTGCTATTTTTAGGAGTGTCGACATCTCACACTTTTTAAATACTTTCCCAATGATAGGAAAAAATACCTAAAAAAGAACTATGCAGCAAAGCAGCTTTATTTTCGCCCTTGGCTACAGCTTAAACATCCTTAAAATCCAGGCTTGCCAGAGATGTTCTCTTGACTTGCAATCGTGTAGAAAGCCTGCCTGAAGACAAGGGTCAATGCACAATGAAGCATCTGAGGCTGCACAAACATTTATCTTCACAATATCTGCTTTAATACTAAATACTTTCAATAATTTCCATTACCAAAGGGGTTTTTCTCCCCATTAAACAAATGCAGCTGTCTTGGACAAAACTGCTGAGCTTGTGAAAGTAATTCTCAGCCCCTTCATCCAATTAGTCTTTTTCATAAAGTTAAAAAGTCAAAGATATTTGGATTCTTGGTGTGCATTTACTAAAGCTGCCAGCACTACTGGTGTTCTTGGACATTGGTAATCCGGAAATTCTACTACAACTTTGGCCTTTTAGCACACATTTGTGAACATACTACAAAAATCCAATTATAATAGCTAAAATAGTTTTAAAAAGATTGCAAAATCCTGTGTGGGGAAATTGGAGTAGAACCACTCAAGAACAGATTTGATTTTATTTATCCCAAATCATTATATATACATTTTAAATTTGAATTTTGATCCTGAAATTTTCAGTTCCTTTGTTACCAGAAGGATGAAGTTCCAACGCGAAACGTATGTTCTGCAGCATCATTTAGAAAGATGTCTGACCTCAAAGTATGTTCTAATTCATGGTCATGGAACATCTTTTCATACATTTATTATGTAGTACTTCAAGATGGGGTTATCCCCAAAAGATCAGACACAACTGGAAAGGCTGTGATGCAGACTGGACAACTCGTTTGAAGCAGCGGGCTCATGTCCTTGCTCAAAACCTTTGAAGTAAATTGACATCACCTAGAACTGGCACCTGGGAACAGAGCATCAGGACTGTCCCACAGCGTAACACCACTGAGGCAGCACAGCTCTGTACATGTGTGCTATTGAAGTGACAAATGAGACCAGAATTTCACTCAAAACACGACCATAAGAACTTAAATTTTTACCTAGTGATGATAAAACCCAGCAGAAATTGAGCCACAGAGTCAGAGTATGGTTTGGGTTGGAAGGGCCTGAAGTCCAGATTGCAAAGGCCAGAGACAGCCAGTCCTTAAGCTTTTAGTGAAACAAAGCAAAGTACTTGTAACCCAAACAACTGGATGGCCACAGTCAGCCCACTTTGACCGGACCCCAGTGGTTCCCATTAGGCCACTCAGCAATCAGACAAGACCCCAGGAAAATCACATTTTCTAGATAGATTTGAAAGTCATATAATAAGTCATACTAGCAAAACATTTTAGTATTGCCATTAAGCAGCCCTGTTGTTCATGACTCCAGAGTGGAAGGCGATAACTTACTCCTTGAGCAGTTCGTAGCACTCCTCAAATGAGCTTGTGTTGGTAATCCTGGTGTCCAAATTACATAAAGTGAAATTGCATTCTGCTTATCTAAATTTCCCACACAGCATCTATATACACTTCTTATACCTGGCCTGCATTTAGGATGTCAGGTGCTGTTCCACACCAGAGGCTCCTGCCAGTCAGTCTGAAGGAATCATCATTATACATGTCTTGTGCTTATTCAAAGGGTTTTTTTCCTTGATTTTGCTTGCACTTATTTAAATAATTAATATTGCTGGCTGTAGAAAACATTTTAGAAATGCAGTTTTAGCACAGTGAGAGATGAGGGCAGGGAAAACCTCTCCAGATTGTGAGATTAACTGAGAAAATCCCCTTAAATATTCAGAGGTTAAAAATACAGACTTTTTTATGGTTAGTTGTTTAAATCTATTAAAAACTGTCTCACTCAAGATAATTTGATCAGTGCCATAGTTAATAGGAAATCTTATTTTTATCCACATCCCCACAACTTCAAAGCCATATTTCAGCAGTCAGTACATGGAATTAGAAGTTATGAAAACCTGTTGAAGAGGCAGCATTTTGGTGTGAAACTATCAACTGGTATTGTTTATGTTCAAAATAGCAACAACACAGAACCAAATTATGCTTTTGTTGGCAGTAAATTGAGATTCAGTGAAGAAAAATGCATCTGATGGAACCGTAACAGGGATGGGACGCACATGCTTTGCAAGCACTATTTATGAAAAAGAACACAAGAAAATAAATTAACAGAACTTTATTTCTGTTACAAATTGTCACAATCACAATTAATATAAAACAGAAAGCACTGAGGAAACGTAACTGCTGGATACAAGATTTATCAAGGTGTAAAAGCCTCATCCAAGACTCTACTACTAGAAAACCTGTGACTGTGTATTAGAGAAAAGATTTCTATGCATCAAACACCAAGTGAAAGAGATTAAGCAGCATAGTATAATTGAAAGGGACTAAACACCTTCTTATTATACAAGTTTTTGAAGGAAATGGGAAGTTGGAGCATTATTTCTACCCAAGAGTCTTGTTTTAGCAGAGTTGTTTACAATTAGCTATTTAAAAAAGCTTAGGCAGAAAACACCAATCTTCATTTTAACTTATCCATGTTGTTCATACATTAGACAAATGCATTCAAGTTCTAGTCATGAGACTTCACACACTCTCTTACACTTGCTGCATAAGGCTAAAAAGAGTCACTAAAGAACGGGAGGTTGTGTTATTGCTTTGTAACAGAAACTCAGATGGAAATTCTTTATTGAGCTCCAAATAAAACACTGTTGCATCACTATACAATTAAGAGATTCAATATACAATTATTTTAAAAAGTGTATGCTGTTATACACTTTAAGGCTTTCATACAAGAAATGCTGAGCAAGATTTTCATACTCCGTCTTGCCAGTGTCTGAGCACACGGGTAAGTACAATGCTCTAAGCAGTCCATAATTAACATGGCAGAAGTTCCTGAAAAAGAGCAAAATACACTTCATTTGTATGTATCTTGAGAGGAGAGATCATGAATTCTCTGAAGCCTGTCAGACTGCAAGCAGGGGAACCAGACAATAACATATATAATAAATGCATGTAGATCTAGGCAAGCATTGCAGAAACTGCTATCATTGAAATTCAGTGAGAATGTTATAAGAGTCAATAAAGGCAAATTGTTGATATGAGTAATTATGACCATTAAAATTACTTGTTTGACCAGTAACATACAGTAACAGACCAGTGTCAGAGTACAAAACTCTACTAGAATGGAAAAACACTTCTAAGTTGTTTGTCATAATGGAAGAAAGGCTGCCTTCTACATTGGTTTTCTTTCATGTAGAGACCTTTTTAGATTATTTTTCCCTCTGCTCAAAATCTAATGGATTTAATTTAAGAGATTACTCCACAGAAAAAAAAATACCCACAAGAGAAATGCAATAGCAGAACAATGCTAGTGCATGTTATTTTAGGAGATGTCAAGAGAAGTTTTGCACTGCAAGAAAATAGTCTTGAAGAATATCCAATACCAGTTGTTTGATCGGATGTGGTTTATTGTGCAGACATAGGAATAAGAATTGATACGGAATTTTTTTAAGAGGCATGGAAACATATTTTTGTAGGGGAAATAAGATGTATCAATGTGGAGCATTGGAAGAAGGAAGACTTAATTCATATGGTAATCATTCAATGGTGCACTTAAAGAGCCTCTCCTATCAGGGAGACACATTTTTCCACCCCAAAGGGAACCTAAAACAATTTAAGGTACTCTAGGACTTCAGGGCAGCGTAGCAGAGAAGTGGCACAAATCACACATGCTGATCACACAATCATTCTCCATACTGGAGGCACTAAGAAAATATGGCATTACATAAAAGAGAGTTGGAGAAAAATTACAGAACACTGAATCCACTTCTGATTCACTTATTTATCTACCAGCCACCTTTGCTGCGAGATATTTTAGTTTCAACCCTTCAAGTTCCATTCTGTCTATTTAACATAATACATGGTGCTTGCAGATGAACACTTCCTATGTAATTCATCATATTATGTGATTTAAGAGGTGAACAGAAGGAGAGATTTGGCCAATTGTTATAAATATTTTTAAAAGATATTTATATATTCAGTTTTGCTATAGCAATTCCAGCAGCTGGTATTAAATCTTTGCCCTCTGAGCCCCAGAGGGCAGAAATCTTCTTCAAGCTCTCCTACTCTCAAACAGTCCTTTGACTTAAGCCCTTAAAATGCTCGAAACTGTTCTAAAGCCATTTTATATGTACAAAAGGTTCCTTTAGCCTGTGACAGCAGCCTCTTAAATTTACTGCAGTACACAGAGGCAGTGCAACTTAAGCAGTATTTCACAGTACAGAGCTCTATTTATCTGAGCCTTGTCAACTAAAGGCACCGAGATCATGCGGTTAGCAGGAAGAATTACCATTCCAAGTAGAAAAAAATCTGTTTTATTTAAAATATACACCATCTGAGCATAAATGCAGTTAAATTATTTCTTATTTTATAAATTGAATTGACCAGAAACAGTAAAGCCAGCTATTCTTCAGCTAATGCTTCTTAATGGATTTGTTCTCCTTCAATTAATGCCAGAAATCAGTCTGCTACTCGTGCAAAAATGCTTGACATTGAAAACCAGTCTACAAAATGTATTTTTCAACTTTAGGCTTTTTTTTTGACCAGATCAGAGTTTTAAATTCTAATTTAGTACGCGTTTTTGTAGTTTGAAAACTACAAGCATCAAATTACATCCAGTTTCTTCAGCCACCTCTGTCCAATCAAATACCTAACGGGTTGAGATGCTGTCAAAGCTATGCACACCTTTCAGTAATCTGCCAGGGGAGTGTCCACACACTGTGATAGCTTAAGGTCCTGATTAATGACAGTTCAGAACTATTACTTTTCTTACCAGAATTGAACACAGACAGTGATACCTAAATTAAAGTCTTGCGTAGAATTAAGGACCTGATCAAAAGTTCCATTATTTATTATAATTTCACAGATGAGTAAACATACTTACCAAAGCATCAGAAGATTAGGGTTTTTGTTCTCTTGGCTGTCCAAGGAGGTGAGTTTCCTGACAAGAGAGAAAAAAAGAAAGATATTTTTACTAAATTTCAAAGAATTTAAAATAAAAACTAAAGAAAACAATGTAATTCAAACTATAATTAATAGAAACAATGCTTAAAAAAATGCTTTAGATAACATTTGCAATGTTTAAGTTACTAGAATTTATGGAAAAATAATATATTACAAACTATTGGTTATGAGGTTTTACAGTTGTTTAATAGGGAATAGTTTGTCCAAATTTAACTAGCTAAGCTAAGGCTTTTTAGATGACTAATACAAATTAAACGTTTTAAAATGAGAATTTAGGTGTCCTCACAAGTCTTTCCTACATTCTAAAATGAAACTTTCTAAGTTGTAGCCTCCCTGTTTTTATTGGTTATATTAAGATAACTTAAGTGAGATTAAAATCTTATTTGATTTATTTACCTTTGCAAATGAAGACCGTTTTAAGGGTTACACATCCTCTGCCTCTGACGAAAGCGACCTCAATTAGTCAAGTCAGAAAGTCTTTAAAAGCTTTGTGTTTATTGCTTCCAGCACGGAGCGAGGTGGTCATTAACGTACCAAAATTCTCATAAAAATTCCAAAGTTGCACTAGTGAAAAAATGCTCAACAAGGTGAAAACTAGTCACATCTTTTTCCAGAAAATTCATTAGCTATTTTAAACCATTTTTTAACAAAAAGTATTTTGATTTAATGTGGCACTCAAGCAGATCCATACCATTTGGATATTTTAAACAGCATTTATATCTACTGTGAGTATATAGAGAGATACATTTAGGTTTAAACCATTTTGTTTTAAAAGAAGTTGCACAGTGTTTAATATGAGCCTTTTATGCTGAAGACTGTTAAACATTTCTCCCTGTTTACTACTATTTATGAAGTTTTATTATAAGATAAAGCATAAAATTAATCTCACACACACTGATTTTCTTTCAAAAGTTTATTTAGTATCAAGCAAGGGTAAAACTTTGCTTAACACTACAGAACATTTCAAGACTTGAGTTACAAAATACCACATTATTCGCATTTGTAGTTTGCTTCCCTTTTTACGCATGTTTGCAAAGAGAAAATCTAGCAAATGGCTGAAAATAAAAGCTAAAAACTAAATTGTTGAAAACCTTTAAAATAAAAGGTTACGCTTATGTTAAAAAGAATGGACTAATGTATTTAGTAAACCTATTTTTTGTTTAACACTAGTTAATCAAGGGTTATTTTTTGATCACCTATTTTTTCAAACACAGTTTGGAAATAACAAAGTTCCTTGTTTTACATATCTTTCTGTCCAGGTTGTTCTTTCAACAAAATGTTTTAAGTTCAGTCCATCCATTCAGATTTTTTATGCACTTTGAGTTAATAAAAAGGGATTGTTCATAGAAAAAATTACTTTGAACAGTATACAGGACTGGTGGAGATTGGATATTTCACAACATCAGACAGTACAATCAGTATCTGGCATATGGCTGGTCTCTGTAGACTCCTTTTGTTGTCCTTGCAGAAGGTGTCTTGTGTCGTGAGTTGGTCCATTCTTCTTGCCCTACAAGAAAAGAAAATATGGTCAGAGCTCTTTCAACATTCTCAGATGCTGAACTTGATTTTTCTTATCTGTGAATCAAACAGACAAATTCTGTTTACAGAAACCAAGGTTTACAAAGCAAAGTCTAACCCTTGAAACAAAAAATCTGAGTACAATGCATCTATCTGAGCTATCCCATGGTGATTTCTCAGCACATAAGAGCAGGGAGTGTGACAGGCTAATGGCAAAAATATTTAGGGCTGTGGAAATTCAGCTGGACCTGCTTGTTGCAAATGCCCAGAAATGTCAGCTCCAGTAGGAGACACACCAATAATTGCAATGGGATGAACTGAATGGAGGGTATGAATTATGTATAAGGAAATAAAATGCCCTCAGAAATAAGTTTCTCTGCATCAGTACCAATTTAGGCCTAATTCAAACATGCAAACCAAGCCTCATGTATCACTACAAACACCTGTGGCTTTTAACATCCCAGGGCAAATATTCCATTTCTCTGGAGGTAAACATACACCTCCTCTGAAATGCAATAAACAGGAGGGTAGATTATATAAAAAAAAAACTTAAAAGGATAAGGGACATTGGTTGTTTGAATTTTGGCTGTAAAGTAAGTTTGTAAAAACAGCTTGTGCTGTATTTAATAATTCATAATCCTACCACCTTCTAATGGTAATAAATATTTTAAAAAAGTAGCAAAAATTATTATTTTAAATGAGAGTCAGACCTACTATCCCAGGCAGTTGCAAAAGGGAACATACAGGATTAAACACAGAGAGTAATGAAACAGTGCTTGGGTACACTTTAATGACATTAAAAAGTCAGAGTACTATGTCACATCTGTGAGAACAAAACTTTAAAAAGCAGCACCAAAAAAAAAAAAAACCAAAAAGCAAAACCACCTTAAAGCAGTGCATGTGTTTCCATACCTATTTTTTGAGAACTGCCCTGCCCTAAACAGACAGGTGCCCCAGTGAACCCAATGCAATCCAGAAACTAAAGGTGGAATCCAAATCTATGGCAGAATAAAATGTAGGCATCACTTTGTCTTTCTAGTCTATTAAAAAAAATAAAACAAACTCAAAGAGCCCCTGCACTTTGAATGCTGAGGTAACTTGCTCTGACATGTGATATCTGAAATTAGATGACAAGAATCCCATATGTCAAGGGTTCAGTTTCACAATCCCTTCGCAGAAGCCTCATCCTAACAACTTTTTAATAATGTAGGTGGTAGGTGGCTGCCTTCAGAGTCCAGGCTATAAATCATACCCAGGTGGTCAGGACATTTGCCTAGGAGGTAAAAGGAACAAGTTCAATTCCGTGTAAGGCTGGAAGAATTAAACTTGCACCTCAGGCAAGTTCCACGGGTATATGGTAACAACCTCTTGCGCTTCTTCATCACACAGAAAGCAAGACTTACATTAAAAAACGACCCTGAGCCTAACAGTATGGGCAGCTGACTGAGGGGTGGGAATTAAAAATATCCAAGCTCTTACACTGCTGCAAGAACTGTTTAAACGAAAAGAGCAGTCTTGATTACAGTTTCAGGGGAATATTTCCTCTTTTTCAAGCAGCTGATCAAACCAGCAGTGTAAAGAGTTATCTTACTTTTTCTCAGTTTTCATTTGGTGCTGTTCAGGGCTCCAAATCCTAAAAACACTGATATTCTTCCTACATCCTCTAGATTGTCAACTGAGTTTCTCAGCGGAAAAGTTCAGATACCTCCTGGGAATCTGAATTTCCTCCTGGCCAGCGCTAGACAACTACCTGCTCACTAGGCAGTCTTACTTAGTTTGAGGCACCTAATGTTCTTTACATACAGTGAAGATGGTTATTAAACTCTAACTCTGCTTTTAAGGGATATACTTAAGAAATAAAGTGTATAACTGTTTATATGTGCAAAACCTACAGTGGCTGCAACCCATAATCATTCTTATAGGTATTTATAGTCTTTCTCTCAACCTGAATAAATACGTCACTTAATATTCTGAGTGGATGTGCTTTGATAAATAGAAAACCAATTTTAAATGCAAAAGCAATGAAAAATCCGTATTTTCAACCTTAAATACTGCAATCAATATCTCTCCCCATCCATCCATCTACATTAAGCAGTTTCATGCATTTTTTCCCCCATCAATTTTGCATTAATGAAACAGTCTTAGAAATACCAGGTTTATAATGGCAAACAGTTTATTTTACTGCTGAAATAAAGATTTAAGCTATGTATCTATCGACAGCAACTGGAAGTGCTGGGGGACAGAGGAATTTCAAGTGACCTCTTCTTTTGATGAACCGACTCTACCCTTAAGCAAAATAATCAGTTTGAGCAGGTACGTTGGGCAAACTACAGCATTAGGTGCATTTATCACAACTTAGTTAAGGTCATTTTAGTTTTCAGCAGGAAGCACTTCCAAGCAGAGCTAAAGAAACAGACCTTGGAGAATTTTAAGTAGAGCTCTAAAATCATTGAAGCATTCATTACCCAGAATCACAACTTTTACACAGGTTACTAACAAACCTCAAATGTTTGAGATTTGAGAGACCTAGATGTATTTCTCTGATCTCTAGCCAGAGACTTAACAGTTATCCCTTAAGCAAAGGTGCCTTTTAATATGTTTTATGCTTCTAACTCGTGACAGATTTCTTTAATTAAACCTGTCACTACCACACTTCTATATAACAAAAAAGTGATCTTTACCACTGGCATATGTTTTTTGCTTCATTACGCACTGTTTTGTCTCTATACAGAGTAACCCACTGCCCTCATGTCTATTAGCTACCTAAAGTACTTCCCTAACCTTTACATAATGACTCCCTGCTTGATTTCCCAAGACTGATGCAAGAAAATGAACTAAAACAAAAAGACTATACAAAGCTAAAACATACTCAATTAGGCCCTAATTCAGCTGGGAGCTTCAGCATATTCTTACCTTTGTACCAAGTCTCAATGCCAGCTGTGCCACACCAGAAGCATTTGCTTTTGGCGGCCAAAAGTTCCTGGAAAAAGGTCCTATGCCCTCATTTTTTTCCTTAAATCTCATTGAATGTGACATGAAAAGGTTGCGTGCATCATGATTTAAGTTTTATTTTCTCTACTTCTTTGGTTTTAGTTTCCCATGACTGCGTTAGCTAACAGACCACAGAGGGCATTTTTCTCAATAAGCACACGAGGAGCTCTGTGACAGCTCAGGAATCCCTGAGCAGCCGTTACCCGCTGCAGGACTGAGCCTTGCCTCACGGAAATTATCCTTTCATTAGGGTTTTTTTTTTCAAGAGTCTGCTGCTGCAATCATTAAGCTGATAAAGCCACTCACCGTAGGAGTCGTAGGTGTCTTCACTCAGTCCGTGGCCATAGTCGTAGTAATCTGCTCCACTGCAGGGCAGGAGAGGCATGGAGAGAACAAGAAAGAAACAGTTATGAGAAGAAATACTTATTACTCATTCTACCCTTGAAAAGAAAGCTTAAATGATATAGGACATGCCCTAAGAAAGGTGAGTATCCATGTGACAGTGACAACTGAGGTCCTGCTTGTTTATTAATTAGAAACTATATTTAATTCCATTTAGGATTTTTTTTCATCACTCAGCTACTCTCATCCACGTTGTAAATGCAGCTGTGGGAATTTTTCATTTAAAATTATAGTTGGGAAGGTTAAAGATCTTACAAATGTTAATGAAAAAACTGGAGATGTAGGTACTGAACCAATTCATTTGTCTTACAAACTTTTTTCATTATCTACTGCTGCCTAGTATTTTGCCTTTGTATCTTCAAATTCACTGATAAGATTGCAATAAAGGGCAAACAATATGCTGATGGGAGGGTTATACAGCTGCTGTGTGTGTACAAGTTCCAATGTCTTCAAAACAAGACAGAAGAACACAAATATAAATGCTATCATTTTAACAGGAAGATAAGAAAAGACAATAGGAACTATGTTAAAAGCTGAAATCTGTAGTTGTTAGGATTCAGAAGTGTGTATGAATACTATAACCATGGCCTAAACCAGTCTTCCATTTTATAATGGTATTTATATTTGGTATATAATGGTATATATATTTGGTATCTTACTGGTATTAAGACCCTTGAATGGAAACTGAAGAACAATCCTTAGTACACACTATTCCATTACGCTTCCAGATTTCATGTAAGTCTAGCTATGTGTAGTCTTTTACACAGTTTGTAGGACATGAAAAGCAAGTGCCTAAATATTTATTTTCCTTTTCTTTCTAGCCATAGCCAGACTCAGGGCTGACACTATTTGGAAAATACTCTACAAATTGATGCTACCAAGTCATTACCTTCTGAGTGAGAAGGAAATCACTAATATATGATCACTAGCAAGTAATTACTGATATTGACAAAATGTTCCTAACATTAGATTGATTGCTAACAAAATAAACACCAGAGAGAAAATAAACAATTTATAGCCTTAACACGAATTAGCAGGTAAAGCATTTATATAAAACAAACAACGCATCACAATTACTTCCGAACTGACAAAAGAATTTGTTGTGCTTGGGTTGTTTTAGTTTGGGTTTCTTTTTTTTTTTTTCCCCTAAACTAAAAATTTTTAAATCCCACAAAATAACCAGGCCAGAAAAATATTCAGTTGTGGTGTGTGCAAATGCATATCTAAAAAGTCTGGGTGAATATTTTTAATTGCTGGTATAATGCTTTCTAAACAAAAACTTAACCAGAATGCACTGTGATGACCCACAAAAAAGTATCTCTACAAAACCTGTTCTCTGTGGTTTCTCATGTGATGAGGACCCCAGAATAAGGGTAAAGTTGGAATAAGAAATATTTTTTCTCTGCAGCAACCAGTAATAAAAGTCTTTATTCTGACATGAATTGAAAATTGACATTCACTATCCTTCCACACAGCACTTACTTATTTTAAGGCTGTCATCGAGTTTAGAAGCCTAAAGCAGCTGAGCCCCCTCCCTGTATCTGTCAATCCTGTCAGAATGACTTTGCGGGGTCTCATTTCAGAGACCTAATATATCTATTAAACACAAAAATGACTGATTTTACAGCACACATACAGCAAAACAAACATCAGAAAGGAAGGAACCTTTCACTAACACTGAAAGTATATCACAACTCATCTTTATTAACAGACAAACCCTTCAAAATTAATAATCTATCTGAAAAGTACAAGTATAATGGGAAGTAACCTTGCCCAGTGCAATTCAGTACTCCCTGCTCTACTTCATTCATGTTCTGTGAACAATGCCAACATTCTCCAGCCAACTCTGTGTTAAACAAACCCAAAGCTTCAGATGAGAAAACCTAAAGACCCAAAGAAAAGGGGACATGCAGATGGTTGTAAGGAGTTCTGGGTGAAAAAAAACCCCCAACATTTAAAAGACAATTTTTTGTTTAATTTGTTACAGAGTCTGAATATTCCATGGTGTTCACAATCAAGACTAACGGTAATGGGTTTTTTGAGCTTTTTTAGAATTACTGAAAAACCTAGTACTGTGTATGAACTTACTGCTTATAGAATTGTATTTTGTTTCAAAGCAATTGCCTGCAAAAAGGAAACCTAGTCAAAGCAGCCTGCAGCAATACCAAAATTCTACATTGTACATTTTAACTCATCAACTGAGATAACTGAGATAGTTCAGGTCAATTCTGCTCAAGGATTAAAGTAGCTATATTAAATAATTTTTCCTCTGGACAGAAGATATGATATACGTTTTTGCTTTAAAATAATCCTTTACATTTAGACTCTTTACACATATATATATATATATTCTCTGACATCTTAGCATTCTGACTGAAGGCTATTAAACTTTTTATTTCCCTTAATGGATTTATTCTGCAAGGAAAGGCCTTTTCATAGAATCACAGAAAGACTTGAGTTGGAAAAGACCTTAAACATCACCTAATTCCATGGGCAGGGACACCTCCTCTAGACCAGGTAGCTCAGGTTGCTCCTCTTCCTTTCATTTTGTCTCAGAGAAAGGAAAAAAAAAAACATCCACAATCCCAGTTCATTTTCTTCTTTACCTCATGTAACTCCCTCCTTTCACAAAAAAAGGAGAAAATGTGACATGGATTCTTTCCTTTTGAACCCAGCAAGACTAAAACATGGACTCTGCTTGGAGTTCTTTTGTTTCCACATGTCAGTTGCCTTCATGAAACCACTTCCTTTATTTTTCCTCATTTCCTGTGCATCTTCTTTTTAAATGAATAATTGGATTACATGCTATAGCTGGCTGAGTTTTCAAGCATCTTCGTAACCATCAAGTAAATGGTACAAGTGCAATTAACACTGGAGTATCAGCTGTGATTCAAATCTTTTGTACACACAGATACTTTGCTTATATTCCTCTCTTTTTAACTTTTGTATTCCCATTCCAGAGTAATGGCTTTGGGCTGATGAGAGAAGACAGAAGTGGCAAAGAAAAAATGCTTTGATTTTCCATGTCAGCATAAAAACTTGGAACCACTTAATACTATGGAAGGATTAGAAAACAATAAATTTAAGTGTGTTGTTTCTAATTGCTGAGGGCTGGGCAGTAATCCTACAATGTTCAGAGGAACTGTGAAGTGAGGCTTAAACAGTTTAAATAAGGCTGGGGGAAGTGCCTGTTTTCTGTGTTAAGAGAAAAAGCTTCAGACAGAAAGGGGCAAGCTCAGATTTTAGCACAGCATAACTGATGGAGTAGAAATGCTTCTCTGTTGGGGAAGATGAAACAGGAAAGCCTTATAAATATGATTGCCTGGCTAAAGATGCTGAGAATATGGAAACTATAAGCAAGATTGAAATGAAGGCAAGCTTTGAGATACCAAGCCTTAGTTACTGAACAACTAGAAAACAATGGTATGGCCGGCAGAAGGTAATCCCCTTTTGATTGAACAATACCCTCTGCTTGCAGACAGGTCCAAGGGTCAGAGCAGACCCTACCAGCTTGGCAGAAGGGGTCCAAAGAGTAGTTTTTAGGGCTTAAAATGTAACACAGTATGGTAATGTAATGATTCTTATAGGCTGTATGTAAATGCTATAGGATTTGTATCTTGTACTAGATTGGTTAATGGAAATTAGAATATTCAGCAAAGAAGAAGATTTATAGTACTGTAAGCGAGAACATCAGGATTCTGCCTTTTTTACTTCTACCTCTACTTCTCTCTTCTCCTCTCTTGTGCACTTGCTCTCGTGTGCACCTCTTGCTCCCTCTTACCTTCCTGCCCTGCTTCGAGCTGCGGCTGGCAGCTCCAAGCAGGGCCCCTGCTACCACGCCCTTCACAATAAATCTCATGCTCAAAGACCTGTCTTCAGAGATCTCTCGTCTCTAGCCGTCCCGACTGTCCAAACCATCCTCTGCTACCAAGATTCCCACACTTCTCTAAGGCTTTATTTAGTAAACTAGAGGACTGGGAAACTTCCTGCCCTTCCTCTAGAATCACTATGAGAAGTATCTTAAAATAGTTTAATTTAGAGGTATTCAACATAAGCCTTCAAAGGCCCTATGAAAAACGACCTCAATTTCTCAGGCTTTTCTACTAAGCTGATTTGTTTCTGAAAATATCTTGATGAATCATAATAGAACGAATGTTTATGAAAAAAACCCAAATAGGAGTAACTGCTCTTGACACGATGGTGAAGTCTTAAGGAACTTTACCTTTTATACTATATTAACTACTAGGTTATTCTGCCTAGAGATACTGGAATATTCTCCTGGGACAGATACCAACAGAACGGTAGTTTTAACCCAACTCTCATGGGTCCCTCACCACAAGACAGACATTGCGGTGCTGGAGTCTGTCCCGAGAGGGACACCAGAGATGGGAAGGAAAGTCAGTCCTGTGAGGAGCAGCTGAAGGAATTGGGGGTGTTTACCTATAACCCTGGAGAAAAGGAGGCTCAGGGGAGACCTTATTGCTCCCTACAACTCCCTGAAAGGAGGTTGTTTCTTTCCTTGAGGGGGTCGGTCTCTTCTCTCAGGCACCTAGAGGCAGGATGAGAGGAAATGGCCTCAAGCTGTACCAGGGGAGATTCAGGTCAGACATCAGGAAGAATTTCTTCACTGAAAGGGTGGTCAGGCATGGAATGAACTGCTGAGGGAGGTGGTGGAGCCACCATCCCTGGAAGTGTTCAAGAAATGTCTGGGTGTGGCACTGACTGCTGTGGTTTAGTTGACGTGGTGGTGGTTGGTCAAAGGTTGTACTCATCTTGGAGATCTTTTCCAACCTTAATGATTTTGTGACTCCGTATCAGAAAAGGTCACCAGGCTATTTTGGGACAATCCTAAAACAGGCAGATAAACCACACAGTCCGAGTGTACTTCCAAAAACACAAAGGTAGTAAAAATATATTGCAATTAATTCATGTGATTGCCACAGCTCTTTAAATGTGATACAGGCATCTTTTAGAATGGTCATTAAGACATTTCTGTGCTTGAAACAGAAGCAGTGTGGCAGGGAGCCTGGTCACTCAGGGAAGATTAAAAGGTCTCTGACTGAAAACTTCTAGTTTACTGGAAAAGCCCAGACTTAAGCACTGACAAGCCTGGTGTGAGAACCGAGTGATCTGAAACTTTCTTTGGCTTCTGATGAAAAACAGACTTTGCAAACAGTTCCGCTTCCACTAATGCTTATGAGGGAAAAACTGACCAAAATTTCTGCTTTGTCTTTTTTACATGAGTATCACAAGTAATTTTGATCCCTTTAGACAGAAACCAGGGTAGTTTCAGAAAGTGACAGTAAAACCCTTAGAAACACCAAGGTTTCCTTTTGTGCCAAGGGAAGCTCCACAAGCACCACCCTTTGTGCTTCTACAGAGTTGCACAGAACAGCAAAGCAGAGAAAACAAATGAGGATCTCTCTAGCAAGAGTTCTTATATGATAGACCCTGACTGATATGATCACATGTGAAGAGAACTCTTCCATAAGGATAAGCCTCTTTCCATCATTCCTGTCAGATCTTCACGCTCAGCTACTTCTGATAACAAAAAACATCTGTCAACAGGAAGAGTGTCCAAGACAACAATCACTGCAGTGAAGCTTCTCATAACTCTGTAATTGTCTTGAACATTGAGTAGCTGTTCTCAATACTTCTGTGGATCACTAGAACACCCTATTCTGGAACCCAGCTTACAGCAGGACAGCAGAAATCCAGGATATCAAGAGGAGACCCACATCTTTGCTTGCATCTTGTAGATAAAATTTTAGTTAATACCCAGTTCTGCTGCTACTTAGTAAAGATTTCTTTAGTACATATTTTTATCCCTGCAGCTCAGTTTATGTCTGTAAAACAGATAATGATCTCAGAAAACAACTGAGACCCCTATGTGAAAGCTTTATAAAATATGGAAAAATGATGCAATCTTCCTTGAATTATAGTCTATTGTACTCTCAAATGGATCATACATACAGCAGATCTGTTACCTGTAATCCTAAAAGGTGACCAGAGTGCCCTCTCAAGGATCCCCTGAGCTATCACTATTTAGGAATTACTTTTTATGGCAGAAATGGTGAGAAATTTCACTTCTGAATAGTGAAATGTCCTCAGAGGCATCTGCATTCTGGTGCTACCTACCAGGCACAGAATGATCTAGGTATTTCTAGCAGAACTCTACAGTTGCCTGAAGCAGTTTTAGCATCTGAAATGTCCAGTTATTGCTGTCTCAACTCAATTAGTCTTTCCCCCCACGCCCACTACATTCTCATGTCCCACCTCTCAAAAGAGGAAAGGAAAATGGCAATTAGAAGAGGTGACTGGAGCACGTCGTACAAACAAAGCTTCTCGGGAACTGCAGCAGCAGCAGGAGCTACAGCTTTACCTTGAAACTATGAATAGAATACAACAACAATACATCCCCAAACATGAGAAATGCTAACCATATTAATGTCAAAAATTTGCTGCATCAAATAAAGCACCAGCAGAAAAACTAAAAATTCAGGTTGCATAAATTCAGCATTTTGGTTTGGCTGGTGAATTAGAGCCAAGACCCAGCCACGCCACACCACGTCTGTCTGGTTTGCAAAGCAGGGTGTGAACTGCTACCAGAGGAAGCTAAACTTGAAGTCTTTAACTATCCAGGTGTGTACCAATCATATTCCAGCTGCTAAATGGAGAAAAAAGACATGAAACAACATCAGCATCAGAAAAAGATGTGTTTTCTTCCCTCTTTCTCCAAACAGACAAGATTACTCTGGACAGTGGAAGCAGCAGAGAACAGTGAAGATCTGAGGGATATCAGCCAAAAAATCCTTAGACTATTCATTGCAATACTGGAAAGATCTGGGTATTACGCCAGCTAATTCTTGGTTATGCCCCAAGTCTTACATATGCTGTTGTCAGAGATCCAAAATGATGTCACTTATCACAGCGTGGAGTACCAGGCAACGCTGCCTCTTACACACCGTCCTCAAAAACTGCACAGGTGGTTTGTCACCATTCCATCATCACAAATACTGCTCCAGAAGGTAACACATCATACCTTCTTATCTTTTTAATTTACTGAAGGAACAGTACAACTTTCAACACCTTTCTAAAAATTTGAGGCCTTACCAGTTGAAATTGAAGAACATTTGAGAGAAAAGGTATCATTCCATCCTGGTTTTAAATAATTCAAAAATAATGAGTGTGCCATCATGGTATACATTTGGTAAAAAAAAAAGATTAGGTTTAATTGTTTTCAGGGCTGCATAATCATGAGCTTTACCATATTCAAGATCTTTCCAGTACTTCCCTAACATCCTTTGCACAAGCAGGGTCGAAACCTTGCCTCTCCAAGTACAGTAAAGCAGGACTCTTCCTCTTAAGGACAATTCAATCCGTTTAAGTGCAAAGGCTCATTTTCTGGCCTCATCTGAGCTCCACTATTTCTATCCATGTATATGTTTCAGGTGGTTCACATACAGCACTCATGATACAATTACACCAAGATAAATGTGGTTGGGATGGTTACTAATACAATATTTTTCACCATCTATACCTGGACTGTATCAGAACTGTGCTTAAAAGCACAATTTACAGCCCTCAATACTTCTACTGAAATAAAATACAAGGAGAAACAATTAAGACCATTATAAAGTTTTCCTGCAACCATCTCCCAATTTGAAGTTGCCCAGTTAAGTAGGTATTTTCCTTACCAACAGAAAGAAGGAACATTTTTCTTCCCTTGAAAGCAAAGTGAATACAACAGGGTAGTCAGAGAGAAAACTGCAGCTTTCAATTACTGCTAGCAAGCAAACAAAGTGTGTTGACTATCAACCAGCAAAACAGTGTCAAATCTTCGTCTACAAAAACATGTTCTGTGACAAAAATATGCTCTGAGCTGATGCAGCCTGATTTCTCATTCAACTAATAGGCACTGGCTTTCAAGTGTGAGTTACCAGTGAAGTACCTTCTTCACCTCACACCAGGGAAAAACAGTCTTCCCTATATGTATCTATATATGTATGCCATTCTCTGTCTACTGCAAATGTAAATTTAAGATGTCCTTTCTCTAGTCTGGAGAGACTAAGTAGTCTTTCTTCCTTGTATCTCTTAATCAAACTGCTGGAAAGTTAATTACAACATGAGACATTTGAGAAGTCCTTTCTAAATGAATAACTTTAATTTGTAAGATTGATTATCCATGTTCTGTCTCCAAAGCCCATATATCCAGCACCATTTCTACAGCATCCTGCTGATGCCTGGCAACTGGAAACTCTCCACTCCTCTTTGTTACCTCCATCCTCCAAGCTTAAAACACCTTATCTAAAAAAAAAACAAAAACAACCCTGTAATTAATGTGAAGCCTTCATATAACTAAGATTTTTTGAACTATGACTAATTCCACAAGTTACCACTAATAACTACAACACAGCAATTAATACTTAAAAAATATTCCCCATTAATGATTTTTTTTTCCTATTTTAGACTTGGAAGACCCATTCGACCTTCTCTTTCCTCATGTTTTCACATGTGTAATCAGTCAAGGAAAAAAATTCAAAATCCTATCAAATACTAATCCTCTTTAATTGTATGGTGGAATTCAACCACCCAGTTTAAGATGCCGTAAAATCACCTAAGTAAAATTAAACCACTCATGCAAAATCGATATAATTTATGAAATAATGACTTTTATTGATTCCTCAATACTTGTAATTTGATGTTACTACTTTTTGTACTACTGTAACACCTGCATATTAGTTTTCTGTAACAGTTTTCTAAATTCATTTTCAAACGCATTTTTACTTTTTTCCTAAATATGGAGGCACAGTCACAGTTAAATTTAATAGAAAAATCATGAAGAGAACCAAATGAATTTTACTGAGCATAATTACTACAGATGAAGAGTAAACCTAACATTTATTAAACAGTGAAGCCATCTACCAATATCACCATGAGGATTCAAAAAACCTTTTCCAGTTTATGAGTGCACCATGATATATGCTTGTTTTTTCCATCACTACAGTTGAATGATCTTAGTCTTATTCCTTTTCACTGGCATTTCAGACCAGATTTCTGTAAATCAATTAAAAAAATTAAAATACACCAGATTCACAATTAAAACTATCTATGCTACTGAGGCACTTCTGAATAGTTTACCTTGTCACATCTCAACATGTAATAAAAAGAGAAAACATCTATCTAAACCTGAAAAATTAGATCTGAAAAACTGCAGTAAATAATATCTTTCAATAACATAAGTGCAAAAATTAGGCAAGAAAACACATGGCAGGATTTTCAGTTAAAAGCTACATTAGCTTATTTATGCTAATGCTTTAAGGCTTTATTTTGCAGAATTAAAACCTCCAGTACACTCTGCTACATACCAGGCATTCATAAGCAACAGCAACACAAGATGCCAACCCTTTGCACAATCCCCAGAAATCAAACTCCTGTGGATTGATCTGATTTATAAGCCAAAGCATGAAATACAAACAGCTACAAGCATTAAAATGGAGAGAATTACATCTTGGAAAACTACAGTAATAGACACTCGTTTGCATATAATGCATATTTATACATCCTGGAAATGCATGATTGCTGACAAACTCAACAATGTAAATTTAAAACACTGAGCATCACAAACAAACTGTTAGCAATTAACTTTCAAATACCAACAGCAACATCTCCATAAGCCAATTTCAAATCCATATGCTCAGCTCTTCATGAAAATCCTCCTATTAAACAGGAATGTCATCATCTTTTGCGTGACTACTAAGCATAGTTTCAAAAAACACCTGAAAATTTGAGTTCCTAGTGGAAAATGAGGAAGGTATTTCCGAGAGCTCGATACTAGGAATCAGCTTCTCTTGTAACTTAAGTGCCTCTGGAATAACATAAAAAGCATTATTTAGAGATTTGAAGGATTTTAGCAAACCAATTTAGTTGTATTCTTCAGGCGTCAGTTTAACAATGGCCACTGCCAGATTTTAAGGTGTTTTTTTGTCCTTTTCAACCCAACATCCAGTTTCTCTGTTCTTAGGTAACTACCACAAGCTACCAAACACAAAATTCCTCAAACCTTTCACACCACAGGGTCTTCGTGCATAGTCTTCCCTATTACAAAGAAATTTTCTGTCTTGAATCAGTCACTTTTGAAATCAATGGTAAAAAAGGTAATGGATGATAAAGGAGTCTCAGAGGGAACCTTATCACTCCCTAAAACTACCTGAAAGGAGAATGTGGAAAGGTCTCCCATGTGAGAAATAATGGATATTGGGAAAAATTTCTCCACTGAAAGGGTGGTCAGGCACTGGAACACGCTGCCCAAGAAACAACATCCTGAAAGGCTTAAAAAATGTGTGGATGTGGCAGCTGGGGACATGGTTTGGTGGTGAACATGGTAGAGTTGGGTTAAAAACTGGATTTGATCTTGGAGCTCTTTTCCAACCTCAATAATTACATGACTCATAACACCACGTTTTTAATGTGCCTAGGACTTACCATAGGGGCAGTTATGTTTTTATGCATTTAAGTAAATAACCTAACTAAGTTTCAGCACGTAATTCTTACTTCCCAACACGTAAACAACAACCACAGAATGATTTAGTGGCACTGAATAAACGTAGGTGTACTGAAGAGAATATGCCAATTCCCTCAGCTCAGATTAGGTTAACTGGATGGCTCCAAGGCTCACAGGGAACTTGCAGGGATTTGAATTTACCACATTTTGGCATGATTTGAAGTGATAGTAATTATTGTTAGATATGCACAAAGAGCAATTGAGAAATGCTATTTAAGCCAATGGCAAAATGATTGTTGCCAAGAGAAATCTATAGCACTGTTACGTAAATGTGGAAACCAGAAAACAATGCAGAAAACTGTAAACAAAGCCAGCAATTTCTCCAAGTCCTAATTTTTCCACTTTTATGCATGGGTTTAGGTTAAATTCTGCAACAGAGTGAAGGTGAGATCACCTCGACTGAAGATCTAAAATACTTTTAAAATTATAAATTATAACTAAACACAAAATGACATTACTACATAAATGACTCATTCTTGTTCCTCAACAGACACTGGCATACAGCTACACAAAGTGTTCCTCGCGTAGTTTAGGCTGCTCATCTCCGTTGTAGGCTAAAAAATAAAGCTAGACAAAAGCTTTTCTTTTTCCCCTAGGAAAAGTATCCCATTTTAAATGCTACCAGACAAGCCTAAAGAAGTTCTTTGAAACCTCTGAGTGCCTGAAGCAGACAGATGGGGTTTCTCCACATTTTGTTTTTGCACTACAGTAACTGTGTTAGCCATTCTCTCTCGATAGTAAACTTAAAAGCACACAGTAAACCCTCTAACGCTACTGGAGAGGTAACAAACCCAGCCCCCTTTCTCAGCAACCTTGCCACATAATCTGGATTTCAGCACCAAACCTCGTTCCCTGGCATGTTAACTCTCTGCAGCATCTGTCACTGCTATGAATGGTTGATCATAAGTACCTCTGTAGTCATCTCAATGCCATTAAGCAGATGGCAGCGCTAAATCCGAATGATGTAGTACATCTCCCTGGTGGACTTTGTTTCCATACACCACCATTATTCTACAATTCCTCAGTGATAAATCTTATGTATACTAGAGAGCATTAAACAGTGAGCTGACAGTGACAATTGATTTATTAGCATCCATTTCCCTTTGCCATATTATTGTCCTCACAAACACTTGTGCAGATCATGCATGGAGTCACTAAGGGACCCAAAAGCACTTTGGCTCAGTTTGAAACCTATTTCAGAGATTTAAAATAACTAGATTTTTTTCATGCTGAAAATGTCTAAACTACAATTTTAAATGAAGATTCAACTAAATCCTCATGATTCCTCCACAATACTATTAGGTGAATTTTCATAATAAAATTGGTCTAGCATTAACACCAGGCTTTCTGCAATAAATCCAAGGAAATAAATACATTTCTAGACAGGCTTGGGAAGTCCTTTAAGAGTGAGCTAAGTTGTGTAGGGATTCATACATGCTGGTGACAAGTCTCCATGTTTCTGACATAGGCAAATATCAGCACCAGGAGTCACAAGTTTGGCTTTCGCACTTACAATTCATGTTTACCATAAGATCCTGAAAAGGTTTTTGGCCTACCACTGCACATGTGAAATTAATAAAAATATATATATAGAAGAAATTCTATGAAGGAATTCCTGACTGCATAACATGCCTTTGACTACATATCATATAACCCTAAAGCCTGATTGCATATTGGGGCATGTAGAGATAGGAGAAGAGGGTATGGCTTTAAACTAAAAGAGAAGAGATTTAGATTAGATATTAGAAAGAAATTCTTTACTGTGAGGGTGGTGAGGCACTGGCACAGGCTGCCCGGAGAATTTGTGAATGCTCCATCCCTGGAAGTGTTCAAGGCCAGGTTGGATGTGGCTTGGAGCAACCTGGTCGGGTGGAAGGTGTCCCAGCCCTTGGCAGGAAGCTTGGAACTGAATGATTTTTGGGGTCCATTCACACCCAAACCGTTCTATGATTCTATTAAATATTTGCTATCCTCTGATTTTCAGAAATTGCAAAATATTTTTTTAAATTTTAGATTGTTTTGGTTTTTTATAACAAGACTAAGCAGTCCAGTTGATTAAACATCCCAGTTTATACTGATAAAAATATAATCTAACAATCCCTCTGCAAAAAACTATACATATAATTTAGTCTTCTAAAAATCAATTAAGGATCTAGTAAAGCACAGTACAGCTTCAAGGGATATTTTAAGTCATTTCGACCATAAAAAATAATTCTGTTAAAGGACATCCTGAAGCACAATTTGAGGCTTTGTTGCATGAACAATCAACAGTGGATAATAAAATGTTCTGAAGAAAAACAACATTTTTTTATAGGATTACAGGGCATTAAGATAAATTAAACTATCAGAAAACTCTCATGTTTCTCTCTCTGTTAGTGCTGTGGCAGGTTTTAACTCAAACTTCAGATTGCCAGGCACAAGGAAGGATACAGTCTCACACAATGTCAAATAAAGTACCATTAAACTTCTAACCACTCACAATTTGCTATCAGCAAGCAGTTAGTATGCAGAAAGGAATAATTCATTTGCAGAACAAACAAAGTCTCAACTACCTTAATGCACACAGAAACACACAGTGTCCTATTCTTCATATCTAAACATGTCACCTGTCCTAATCCACCTCAGATTTGGCCATTTCTGGGAAACACACTTGAAATATCCAAATTAAAAGTGCAATATAGGAGAGTCACACTGGGTAGTGCTGAAGGTTGAATCTGGAGAACGTACTCCTGTGCACCTATAGCAGAAGATTTGCTGTCATGCAACCTCTTAGAGATCTCCAAAATTCCTGAAGATATTTAAAATTCTATTGAAAGTTTCCATCTTTAACAAAGGAATCACTAAACAAGCAAAATGTTTAAAACAAAAATGAGCATTTTCACTATTTCCACCATATCACATAATGTACACTTGTGAGCATTAAGCCCAGTTCTTGCACTCAAACTTAGCCATATACTAAAAACTACTGCGAGTAATTTAATGAGACAACTCAGTTTCAGTTTACTAGCTATTTCTCAAATTTCCTCTTTATTACACAGTATCATTAATATCACAATATTCTAGAGAAATCAGTATCAGAAGACTTACTAGAAATACTATTACTTCAAGATTACTATTTTCATCTTAGAAAAGGAAAGAGTATTTCCATATGCTAGTCACTAAATGATGCATTTCAAACACGACTGCTCTCCATGTGCAAATGCAGTTTCTTTCTATGTTTTATGAGGGCAAAAAATATCAAGAATGAAATAAGGCTAAACTATGAAAACAATGCACTTTTCCCTAATTTCCTTCATAGTAACGGCATTGTAATGCACCTAAATACGGTAAGTATCTCATAGTGGTTACACAATGATATTTTGCAATATGGGCTACTACTTGATATTCAGATTAAAGACAGGAATGCTGGTCTAGCTAGCTCAGATGGCTGTTTACAGTTATTACTTCTTGCCTGCCAATTCTATCCTAAAAATCTTTCTGCCAAGCCAGAAAATATGCCAGAAAATGAGTGTCAATATCCTGTGAGAAATGTGCAAGTGAGTAACTTCTTGTTTTCTCCTACCACAGAGCACTTAATAAAATTAGGGGAAAAAAGTCAAGCAATCATTAAAAAGATAGCAAATTCATTAAAATCTAACAATATATGTATTGTGAGACTACAGGTAAAATACAAAGTAGAGCAATCATTTTATGAAGTATCTGATTCTAGACAGCTAAGCAGGTGCACGTGTATCTAAGAATATTATACATATTCTTATGTATTAATCCTTTACAAGAGCAATTTCATTCCTTGGGAGATTTGCTTTTTTCCTAATTTTAGTTCAAAGGAAGAAAATCTCAATGAAAACCTTAATGTGGAAAAAAAAAAATCAAATCCAAGTAATGTTTAATTTTGGCTCAGGCAAACGACTTTGTAATGAAGTCTAAATGTTTGTGTGCAATAAACCCATTTACCAACACTACAAGCAGGAAGCCAGAACAAAATTACAAACATAAAAGTTGAGGACTACTTTGGCAATTGTCTTCTGGGAAAAAAAAAAAATCCATTACTAGTAACTGCTCTCGAAATGTAACACTCTACAGAGTCTCATATTTTGAAGATTCTATACTGCTGATTTCTTAAGTCATATTTTATCAAGCTTAGAGTCTGTAGGAGCCAAGTATCAGACAAAAAGGCAATGTAATTTTTTTAGTACTGAAGAGTAATGACACTTGAACTTTTCACTATGCTATTTCACATTCACTAAGTTGTTGAGCACAGAAAAATATTCATTTACACAACAAAACTGAAGTTGGGTGTGGCAACACTACAGCAAAGCAGATGCCAGGTGTAAACAGCTTGTTCTCAACTTTGTTGTGAACAGTTCTGTACTATTTCAGATAAACCTGCATTGTAAATCTTACATATTTAGCAGAAGATAGAACAAATCTGCCTCATATACACTATTCAGTTTAACTCCAATTCCCCACAAGGGATTTATTACCAGGAACCTCAGTAACCCTACCTCAGAGGCAGGTCATAACTTTGCCATAAAATTTCAAGACATTGTCAAATACATTCAAACATCTACTATTGAGCAAATTATGAATGCTTGGTCCGAGAGAAAAGGAGTGAAAATAAATTACAACTCAGTAAAAGGTGCACAGAAGTTCTGTCTCCAGACAGGCACATTGGAAATACCCAGAAGTGGAGATGATGAGCCAAGCTGCTAAATTTGTAATGGGATTTTTGCCATGAAGTTCAAACTACCACTTAAAGGAAGCAGTTTGTACTTCACAGCATATTTCCTGTGTGACCCAGTGTTATTCATGGAGTTGCCAAATACTGACTCCTCCAAAGACAGCAAAATTAAAAAAGAAAAAAAAATATCAAAAGTGCTTAAAAATACTGCTGCAAATGAAGTGGGAGAAGGAAAAGAAATGGCAAGTGAATCAAATTTGTCACAAGGAATTCCACAGAGGAGTAAAACAAACGGAAGGGTGTACATTTTTACAGTCAAATACAGGCAAAATACTGGAATATAACTTCGTTAACATAGTAAGAAAATGTAATCATTTGTGTTTCAGATGATTTAATACCTTTTATAAAGTTGTCTTTTTTCTCCTCTCCCCTCCTTACCCACTCTTCCCTCCCCCAATGAATCTGAATTAAATTTTTCTGAACTCCCTGAACTCTTGAGAATTTTGATTTAAGGTTTGGCATCACTAAAACTGTTACAAGTTCTCAGTTCTGTTTCTTTTCAGTCACTCAGAAATTTAACTCTTATACGTATGTGATAGTAGAGACAAGTAACATGGGGGTTATTTCTAAAATCCTCTCATAAACTTTTTGCTATTAAGATGAAATTGAAAAACTCTAAGTAGAACTAATTGGCCAACCACAGAATTTTTCAGTTGTAGTTACAGCTGATTTGGAGGCTTACCTTTGTGCTTGAGTGCTATAGCTGTTATCATAGGAATCATAGCTTTGTTCATCATAAGCAGCTCCATAGCCATCATCATACTCCTGAAATGATATATAAGATGCAATATTAACTTCAAGCACACCCCAGCAACAGAGCAGTAATCTAGTTCTAGATGTGAGAGAGAACACTCTCCTGAAACGTATGTATAACATATGAACACCATGAAGTGGCAAGATCTTAATATTAATAGAGACCACTTCTATCTACAAATTACACACCATAATTTTTTTAAAGGTACTTTGAGCTATTGGCAATGCACTTCAAAAAGATTTCTTTTTAGTTAACATTGGCTTGTACAGAGACAGTACAAATATTTCATGTCTCCCTCTTCTTGAGTTTGAGTGAGCTACTAATCTTCAAGAAACCTCTGGGAGGCATCTCAGGAATCAAAACATCTGAATAAATATTGTGCAATTGACTTAGGTATCTGACTTATTTCTGGACAATAAATTCAATATTCTATGGAGATTTGGATAGGAAAGAACTTCCCTAGAGCTAAGACTAGTAAGAATGATAGTTTTACTACTCTGAATGCCCTGTGAATACTCTTCAACCTGTGGGAGTTTAGCAGTGAAGAAGAAACTAGAAATAAGGACTTCTTACTCCTCTCCACATTATTCACTCTAAGTATACACTGTAACACTCTTCCCAAAACAGCACTGTATTTGAATACCAATTTGAACAAACCCCTAACCCCAGCCATACAGAAGTTTAAGATAAAAACAAGTGACAGTGATGTTGTGTATTCACAGAGAGGGATGAGCTACAGAAATCTGAACTGTCATTAATTTACTGTTTTGTCCAATAACACATCTACCTGAGCTATACACAGTAAAAGCAGAAATGGCACATCCACTGCATTGATTCCTAGGAAATCCTAATATCTAAATCCTATCTAAATATGCCAAAGACCTCAATGGATATTTAGGAGTATCTTGTTCAGATTTGTCAGATGAGAAAGACCTAATGACAAGACACTGTGAAGACTGGGGGATCATCTTATTTTTATTGTATTGTATCTAAATTTGTATTATTTACAAATAAATAAAAATGGTGTCTTCTGAATAAGTGTGTATCCATCCCTGGTAACTAAAGCATAAAGCCTCATGAAAGAACCAAGATTTTTATGAAAAAGAACGTTTAAGAATCTTTCAGCAATGACAGAAAACAAAAGCAACAAGAAGTATCCATTAGATAGGGATGACAAATGATGGATGGATTGTCCAACTCAAGCAGAAAACATCTCCAATGATGGGAATCTGACAGCTTTCTACAGCAGAAGCCAGTGACATCCTCAAAACAACTGATAGGAAACCTAATTTCCTATGAGTTTTTAGCAAGTTTTCCAGTCACTTGAAATTGCTTCTATGGAAAACAATAAAACTTCACCACTGCTAGATCAGTGCACATGATTGTTTCCCAGCAGTGATTAGGAGAAGGGTGTCTCTGCATATTTGCCAGCACAGTTGAGCAAGTCTATTCATCGGTTTGGAAGAAGAAACCAGGATTCTTTCAACTGTCAGTTGCGTGGAGATCCATAGATAAATAGCCACTCTTAAAAGGAAATGTATTTTCTCTTTCAGTAATTCACTGCCCTGAAACTAAAAATTAAAACAGACTCTTAGGATTTTCTTGCCCATCAGATATGGATTCTTCTTGATAAGCCACAGACTAGCCCTCAACCCCACTGCCTCCTGGCAGTTATTCCAAACAGGCATTTCATTACTCATTGATGCAATACACAGACATCTGTTAACAATACGGACCCTGACCGATAGCAGAAGCTGCCTGAGCCAATTTATTTGCTCTGTTCCAGAACATTTACACGACATTTGGTCTCCTCACATAGACTCTCCCAACTGTGAACCAGCCATCCCTAAGAGGGGCTTCCAAACTTCAAACCAGGCACATCCAGCAGTGGCAACAAATGAAAGCAGAGAACTGAAATTAACCTTTTAACATGATGGGAAATCTTTGCCACTAAGGAATCGTTAGAGACCTCTTGAGCAATCAGTCTTCTCATTCACATTTATTTTAACTATTTTACTGAAAAAATGGATCATGAAGAAAAGGCGATAAGAGACTACTTTGAAGTTATCGTGTTTCTATGACTTCCTGAAAAAAGACGAACAAAATAAATTTGAAATGAAAAGATCCTTCAAAAGATGTTTAACAGAACAAAAGGAAAATTTGTGGGAGATCCATTCTGTATCAGACTGAATTATTTCTTTTATTAGCATTTGTTTTCCAGAGACTTTTTGCCCTGGATTCATTACTGTTCACCACTTTATGTGTTAGTAAGTTGACAACTCCTGAAAATTAAGCCCTGCATCATGATGTTGAAGGTGGCTCTTAGAAGCCTTGTATGGCAAGATACCTGATTTGTGGTTTATATGTGGGACTCCTGTCACTTAGAATTAAAATCATCAACCTGTGCTTTTGAAATTACTATAATCTGCTTAAATAGATCAATTATCTTTTATTGATGTATTTCATAGAATCACAGAATGGTTTGAGTTGGAAGGGACCTCAATGATCACCTTGTTCCATTCCCTGTCATGGACAGGGACACCTTCCAGGTGTCCAGACTAGACCAGGTTGCTCCAAGCCCTGTCAAACCTGGTCTTGAACACTTCCAGGGATGGGGCATCCACAACTTCTCTGGGCAGCCTGTACCAGTGCCTCACCTCCCTCACAGTAAAGAATTTTTCCCTAATATTTACAGTTATAAACCTCGAAGTTTGCACTAAAAACAAGATAAACATGTGCAACATGCTCAAAAAATAGAATAGATTTGCTCTCAATAGCTTGTTCTGTTAAGAAATAAGAGATTCAAATTCCAAAATATGTGTTTGCTCTGCACGACTCCTTTGAAGTAGCAATTAGGCAGGAGCAGCTGAAGTATGTTTCAGAGCTTTCCCTGAACTAGGTCTGACAGTATTTGCTCTTAGTCATGCAGTATTTGAAAACCTTCTCTTTCAGGAGGTTACAAATAAGGTCAACCAAGAGAGAATTTTTTACATTTTAAATTAAATCCACACTACTTGAGTATTTTCTTTCTGAATCAGACCTCTAGTGGCTTCAGCAAATGTTTTCTTTAATTTTATTTAGTATTTAGGTGAAATACCCTTGACCATCTGGCATGTTTCAGTACTAGAAAATACCATGCTAACTTAAATGAAAGTAACTATAATTTTTACACATATGTAATGAAAATGGACAGGACTGAACTTATATGCACTGAAATCCTGTACTAAAGTACACCTTTGTACTAAGTACATTCTACTAAGCCCAAACATTGCTATACAGATTTCTTTCTATGTAATAACAAAAGAATTACACCTTCATAAAAATCTTCTCATTACATTTTTCCTGCTGATTTTTGTGCATCTTTCAGGTACTTATAAAAGCATTCACTTTTATATTTAAAGCCATTATTCTTCTTCACATGGATGACAGTGTGTGTATTCCTTCTACCCACTAAATGTAATACAATGGACTTCCCTTTCTATTCATACTACATATGTCTATAAATAGCTTTTCCTAAATGTACTCAGATATCAGAAAGTTTATTGGTGAACTCATACTTCATCTCCCACATCAAAACCCAAAAGCCCACACCAGATCATGTCTTGATTCCATGAACAGAAGCCTTTTCTTTTTCATTATTCTACTTCTCAGGATGACCTAGAAAACTTAACTCTTATCAGATTTAGTCTGATCAAAAGGCAGCAAGTGTGCTGAACAGTCTGTGCTTACAACAGAAATGCAGGGAAACAAGAGCTGAAAATGCTGAAGTCCTCCTAAACTACAGGTATTTATCACCCAACATTTGAAGCACCCACCAGGAAGGTATCAAGAGCAACTGTCTTGATTTCAGACTTAAGAATCTTCCCCCAAAGTAACAGAACAGCTGGAGTTACAGATCATCCAAAAAGAATATGAAATTACTCTGTAAAATCTCAAAGCTTATTAATAAAGTCCTCTATTAAGCCAACTTGTAAGCATTTCTAGTTAAAGAAGCTTCTGCCTGCAGTGGTCTCAATGATAGTGCCCACAGGTGATATAAATCCAAAGAGCAGCACTGGTAGGTCTAATTGCTCCGTGTAAACTACAGACATTTTTCATTAATAGAATCAAAGGCAAAGTGTAAATATGCACCCTTCAAATATATTAAGTTACTATCGTGGGTCAAAAAACGATAAAAGCAATCTTTGCCAAACCCTCTGCACTCCCCAAAACATTATAAATCATGCTAAGCCTTGTTCATCAGTGCTTTTTAATTACAACAGTACTCTAAACAAACCCCTGGTAGTGGAGAACAGGAAATGGTGGTTTTAAATTGTAATCTGCTGGCAGTGACAATGACAGACTACTGTTTGGGCCCTCTTTAAGTAAAATGAACAACGTTTCAAAGAACAAGACAGAGAAACAGGAAGAAAGAAGAGGGTAGAAGTAGCCTTTAACAAAAAGGCCATTTGCTGCGCTGGGAAAAAAAAAAATCATGAAATCAATAAGAAATCAATTTTCCACCTGTTCTCATCTAAGGAAATCCATCCGAGGGAAAAAAATAAGGGCCATTACCACTACAGCGAAAAGACTGTGGTTTTTTTACCTCATCAGTCTCTGAAATTAATACTTACACCACTACTTTATCCCAGAATACTGGAGGAACATATTCCTTTTAGATAAAAGCTATCAAATTAAAAAAGAAAGTTTGTGCAGAGATTAACTTGAAGGAGAAAACACAAAACAACATCAGTGCAGTGCAATGAACTTTTCTCAGCAAATTAGAACTGTAAAGGGACGGAACAGCCATTTTGTTACATGGGAATAACATCCCCCCCTCATTTAATCAACAAGGAATATGGGGCAATCAAAACAAATATGGGTAGCTACAGCCATCTAAAGCCTGAGTGCCAACATCAAGGACATTAGCAGCAAGCATGCACAGACTGTAAGCTCTTATTTTGGAGAATTTCATCTGTTTTCATCCAGAAGGAGCCTAGTGCATATCCAACCAGAACAAATAAGGTATTCCTGGAATGAGAGATGCAGTGGATTGTTTTTCATGCACCTCAAAAAAACCCTGAGGAGTTGCTAATGAATATAGACAGCAACATTTAAACCAAATTACTATCAGACCAAAACAAGTCTGGTTTTCTATACACAACAGCAGGGAGCAGTGTCAGAATCAGGAAGACTCATGCTCATTCAATAATACCAAGTTTTAGATAAGCAGCTTAAACTAAAACACTTTGAAAAGAATTTTAAAGGAGGTTTCTACGTGAATTTTGAGATAGGCAAGGGGAAAACCTTTTAAGCCTTTTCTCCAAAACACTCCACTGTTTCCACAGCCAATGCCACCCAAATTCCTAGGAAAATGGAAACATTTTGCATTCTCTCTCCATCTCATCCTGAAAACCCCAGAGAAGATAAAAGAGTCAAAATAAACAAAACAATTAATTGAAGGGCTTAAAATTTGAAACTTTTTTTTTTACATTTATCTCTTCTTGCTTGTCCTATTTACTATGAAAAAGAACATTGGATTGGGAAGGAAAAGCAAAGAAATAATGTTTTCATGTTATGAACTTGCTTTCCAAAAGCCTTACTCGAATTCCTCCTGAATTTAAGAATAATGTTAGCACTTCCGAAAAGCCAGAACTCAGTAAACAAACTGCTCAAAAAATGGTGCAATACCTAAATGGAAACCACAACATTTTCCACAGAGGGGAACAGGGACAGCAAGGACAAAAGATAATTTCTCTAGTTCCTAGAGACTGAAGCTAATTCAAGCCCTTTTCCAGGAACCCAAACAAAAAGCTTCACATTCAAAACAACTAAGCAAATAAAACCACTGATTTAGAGTGCAGCATGTCATTAGGAAGCTATCAACACTCACAAGACCAAGGTGAATTAAAACATGGTGTAAATCTTGCAAAGTGACACTGAAATTATACTTGAACTCCATTCAAGAATTTAAATTCTTTGCAAAGTCTCACGTCATCTAGACTAGCCCTTACTGTCACTAGTATTTTGCCACTTCAACTTCAAGAAGCCTTTATTTGTAAATAAAAAAAAGTGTGTTTTTCTATGGTATACAGAGTTTTTTCTCCTTTTTTCCTACAGATCTTATCTTCTTCAACCCCAAACAGCAAGTGAATGTTAATGAGAAAACTCTACTTTAAAAACAGTTCACCACGCCAAATCAGCAGTGTATTAATAGCTCCAAAAAATTGCTTCCACATTAATCCTAATTTTCAATTTTTCAAAATCTAAATTAATTATGATCTCAATAGGGAGACAGGGAATTCAAGCTCAAGGCCAGAGATTAAAACAGAATTTGCACTGGCTTTCTAAGAAAGTGAACTAAATAACAGGCTATAGGTTTTTCAATGGAATGGGCTCTCCCCTGTAAATAGTAAGACTTTGCCATAATTCTTTTCACTAATTGATACCTACATTCATATTTTGTAATAATCACTGGATCATGAAATGAATTTCTTAGCCATCCAGCCAAATATTATTTGTGAATCCACTTTCCCTAAGGCTTAGCACAAATTTGTAGGTTTCTTGCAAAACCAAAAGGACAGAAAGCACTGTGTATGCTGGGACAGTACCCTGGTGCTCAGCACATCATCTCCAGAGAGAACCAAGGGAAAATGAATACCTGCAACAGGAATTTGAACCACAGGCCTTCCACTACCAGAAAAATACCGAGATTTCACTTTACAAAGAGACAGAGCAACACATCATCTGCTCTTTATTTTGGGAGAGGTCTTGTTAGACAGCAGGTTATGGTAATGTTTTGGGTCTTCCCTATTTCTCATGGGAAGCAGAACAAGCATAGCCTCATGCTATTGTAGTATCTGTGATACACATGTACTTCACAGTACACATATAGTGTTAATTATAGTCTCACAATACAGACTTAGTGTGAGAACTACAATCCTAAATCTGAAGTCTGCTTTGTTGATCAGTTAAAGCAACGTATTTCTGGAAATATACAGAAATTAATGCTCCAGGAATGATAAAGCTTTAAAACATCCCTAACCTTTATGGTTTTGCAGAAAGCAGAAATAACTAAATATAGATTTTAAGGAGTAGATTTTGAAGTTTGTTGTTATCAGTAACTTTTTTGCATCCAGCTGTTCTGTACATCCTTCTGAGTAGCCTGTTATCTGTATCCAAGTTAAAATAATCTTGACATCTAATTGGAAGGAATTCACAATGCTCTTTTTCAAGTTAACAATTTACTTAACATTAGAAAGGCTCCCTTGGTCTCTTATTGGTATACATTCCATCTTAGTTCCATTTCTTAATACACAAAGTAATGTCGTCAAAGAATTAGCTGCTAGAAATTACACGTGGTCAGTGCATTAGAAAACTGCCACTGAGTTAGCCATTGTCTGAAGACCAGAAAACATCAATAAATAGCCAAAACCAGAAATAAAGCTCTGCCACAAATTTTCCCCAGAACTGGGAGGAATGTTTAGATCTGACTGCCTTTCAAAGCAGTGTTGAAGCAAGTCTTGGCCATAATATGCCAGACTGATGAGTTATTTTTTCAGTGTAGACATTCCACACTGCCAGCGCAACAGGTTCTAAATCCATGTTTAAAGTTCTTAATGCCTAAAAATCTGATTATGAACTCAGATAAAACTCACTTTGCATTCAACACACTTAAGGAGCCAAAACAGGACTTGACATGGCATCATCACAAATACATTCACGCAAAGTACAGAAATTAAATACTGGCAGAATATTTGCAAAATATTTGCCTTTGTAAAATGAAAATAGCATCAAATAAAAATATACTCTCAAAAAGTTTCAGTCCCACTGCTGTGTTGCCAATTTGGAAAAAAGCCTCAGAGGTTGGAAGCTGCTAAGAAGATGACAGCAGGATGAGGTCAAGAGCAGCAAGTGTTACAAGACTGAGACTAAGCAGTTCTGTTCTAACCTATGTTTGACTGAACATTCGCTGAGGAATTGACCTTACCCTGTTACTAATTTCCTGCTTATTGGAAAACTGTGGAAAAGCTTAAAATTTTCAGCTAGTAGTTACATACAGTTTCTATTTCTTATCTTAGTGGAGTAAGTTGTCAGCTTAAAAATACATAAAAATATTTCTATCTATTACACAATATAGTTCAATGAGGAGAGAAAAATTCACATTTAATTATGAGAAAAATGTTTCTGAAACCACCTGTAAGTGCTTCAATAAATGTAGCATCCACCTAGTCTGGTTTCCCTTAGACAACTACTACAAAAATAAACCTGGCCATGGTTCACATGTCACAATAGGTTTTCTCCTGACCCGAGCAGTTGAGGAAATAAAAATCAAAGTCCTGTTAGTCTTCAGAGAACAGGACGGTGGGGTCTCAGGAGGAATGAGTCCTGGGGCTGAGACTCATAAGTAAGTGAGACTGGCAACAGTGGAGTGGGAAAACTGCTTATATTGAACTGGGGAAATGTGCAAATATTGCTGCTAGTCCTGTATGTTGTGTGACTGCTGCAGAGAAAGCCAAAGCACTCAAAGGCCACCAATGCAAAGACCCCAGAAAGATGACAGAAGACAGAGGCAGCTTGCACTGAGTAAAGCTTTCTGTAATGGGCAAGGTTCTGGAACACTTCCCTGTGGGCTCTAAACACAGCACAGCAACATTCAGAGTTTTCTTGATCTTGAGTCCACATGAAAATGCATCTCAAATTAAGGACTTTTTGCCTGTGATATTTTTCCCATATGAAATACTGCCTCCAGAAGTAACCCTTCCAATTCTTCAGAATGAAGTAACCATTCCCCTTCCCATTTTAATGATAACTATTAAAAAAAAAAACACAGCTACTTAATCAAGAAGAGGAAGGAGAGATATCAGGATAAGCAGGAGGCAGAACTGAGTTACTCATAGGTGTTAAAAATTCATTTGTGTCAAGGACTACACAGAGCTAGCAAAGCGAGTGAAGGAAAACAGAAGCTGTTTCTAATTCATTGTCTGTAACAAGGGAGATTGAGTAGCACTCAACAGAGGAAATAGGCAAGGACTTTACATACTGAAAGCCCTAAATCACCTTGGAGATATTCACGGAGTTACAGGAGTGAGTGGTTCAAAGCTTCCATCTGCACACAGTTTGCTTTCTCCTGAACCTGCAGTTTCACATTAGTTTAGTGAGTATAAAGCAAAGGCTTGTAAGCCTAAGGGCTTCATGAATCCTTAGGACTTTCCAATCCTCAATGGAAAGCCTTCCTGTGGTGAGTTGACCCTGACTGGACACCAGGTGCCCACCAAAGCTGCTCTGTCACTCCCCTCCTCAGGTGGACAGGGGAGAGAAACTATGCCAAAAGTCTTATGGCTCAAGATACGAGCAGAGAGAGATCACTCACCAGTTACGGATACAGGCAAAACAACCCCATCTGGGGGAAATTATCTTATTACCAATTAAATCAGAGTAGGATGATGAGAGATAAAAACTAAATTTGGCAACACCTTCCCCCACACTCTTCCCTTCTTTCTCAGTCTCAACTTCACTCCAAAATGCTCTACTTCCTCCCTCACAGCAATGCAGGGGGATGGGAATGGGGGCTGTGCTAATTTCCCCACACATTGTCTCTGCTCATTTCTCTCCAGGGAAAGGACACCTCACACTCTTCACCTGCTCCAGCATCAGTTCCCTCCCACGGGGACAGACCAATGCAAACTTCTCCAATATGAGCCCTTCCCTTGGGCTGCAGCTCTTCATGAACTGCTTCAGTGTGGGCCCCTTCCATGGGGTGAAGGCCTTCAGGAACAGACTGCTCCAGACTGGGTTTTTTTTTCCCCTCCTAAATACATGATCCCAGAGGCAGTACTACCACTGCTGCTGGGCTTTGCCTTAGCCAGCAGCAGGTCTGCCTTGGAGCTGGCTGGCACTGGCTCTGCTGGACGTGGGGGAAGCTTCCAGAAGCTTCTCACAGAAGCTACTCCTGCACCCCCCTCTGGTACCAAAACCCGGCCACATAAACCCAATAAACTTACAAAGGCTGCTCTGTAACCTCTCTGGATATCTCAATCTACAAAGCTTTGATGGTGCTTAAAGTAACTTATGGTACCCCTCAGTCTTTCTGACGTTCTCATTCTACAGACATTTCTCAATCAACAAGACCTTATTCTGCTCAGGTTGGCAAACTCATGCTTTAATACTAGATATAACTAAGCAAGAATTAGTAAAGAAGGAGCAGAAATACTGCTCATGACTCCTACTGTGCTCCCTTAACCTGTAAAAGACACAGTTAAGGCACTTTGATAATGTACTGCAAATGGACAGGTAAAAAAATACCAAGCATCAAATTTAGCACCGAACATGCAATACACAAATAGCTCATGCCCCTGCTAAACATTCGCCTAAAGAAAAAAATGGACCATATAGCCCTGCCTTATCAACTACAGCTTTAAGGGTTAAATCTATCTATCTGTATCTATTCCAGTTAAGGTATCTTGTTTAGAAGATAAGCGATCCAGTTCTAAAGAACATTCTTTTTAGAAGTTATTTAGCACAGCACTATTTTTCTGTACAGTGCTATTTTCTAATTATTCTCTCAGAAGTGAAGCATACATCAGGATGCTGAGTCAAACAGCTACTTCCATGCCACTTCTATAGACACACACTATAAATAGCAGATTATATATAAATATGAAGTTACTCAAAGAGGTGTATATTCTACCATCTCTCTATGTGTTCTGGAATGTATGTCCTGGAAACAGGCTGCTCAATGAGGACTGATGCCTTTGAAAGCATTTTGACAGAACCACTTTTTTGCAGTGCCTGCTCTGACTAGTCAAGTACAGCCAGGGGAAATTTAGGCATGTTTTGAAGTATTCGTCCTCAAAATTAATGAACTACACAAACTTCTTCTGAATTGTTCAGTTATATGCATAAATGTTTATATTAACAACATTAAACTTCTTTCTGAATAAAGCTATAAGTGTTATATAGAAAACTGGATTTCTGTCAAAAGAACAAAAGCTGGTATTTGATTTAGATGGTTTTGGTGGGGATCTTTGGAAGAAGAGAGGAGAAGGCAGGTGAAAGAAGGGTTAAGAGAAAAGCAAAAAACTCTAAATAGCAAAACCATTTTCAGGAATGCAGGATCTCCTTTTTTGCTTATCTAAACAACACAGACAAAGTCCAGACACACTTGGCTGTAAAGAGGGTACACTAAAAGCTTTAGTATATATAAGACATTAAAAGCATTGTCCTTTAAGGTATTATTTTTCTATAAGACTAAATTAATCTTTATCACTATAGTTTTAATGATCTTTTCTCTCTATCTTACTGTTCTGTAAGTTCAATTTAAGTTTTCCGTAACAATTCATAACTGCGTAATTTGGTCATATACAACATAAAAAGTATTTTGATATGATTCTAATGTTTAATACAATAAAATCAAGATGAATATGTATGGATTATTGAGATCCACTGTGCATTGTTAAAATTTTAGGATTAATTCTGAAGCTTTCATAAAAATACTTTACTTGTCTAATCATTAAACAACTGTATGACCACAAAGATAGGCTTAGGAAGGAAGATTAGAATATTATTCTGTTTTAGTTGAGAATTAAAAGTCTACAACATCGTGATTTTTCAGATTTTTTGGAAAGCAGAAACCTAATATAAAACATTTAAGAGGTACATAACTATTTTGCCAAATGCACTGTAAATGTCTTTATGGTGGTGTATACATATATCCTGAATTTTTTTAAAATTAAGCAGTTCGAGTCTGAACGGGTAAAGAGAAATGACCACAATTTGTCATAGATGCTGGGTGTAGGACTCAATTAGGTGCTAATTACAGAGATTGTACAGAGTTCTGAAGGGATGTCACCTCTCCAGAATGACACAGACTGCATGCACAGCATATCCACAGCTCCACTTACATATTCCCCATAGGTCTCCTGTGCCGGGGGTGGTGGCAGGGGCCGGTACCCTGCAGCGGGAGGGACTCCTCGTGCTCTGGGTGCCAGAAGTCCCCGGCTCCGACTGACTGGACCTCTGCTGGGAGGGACTCCCCTGGGAGCTGGTGCCCCTCTGGGCACTCCTGCTGGTGGTGGAGGCACTCCCCCACGGCCCCTGTGAACACACGGATCACTCACCATTAAACACTATACCCAGGGCCTCCCTTCCAACACCTCCCTCCCCCACATCGTGACAGTTTTGCTTTGCTACAGCCAGAAAAAGTCTAAAGGAGATTTAAAGTTTGTCATTTCTCTGTAGGCTTAAATCCGATTACACGCCTTATGCAAAAAAATGCTGGAAGATACAAACTAGACATGGAATCCAGTGATGAACCTTGCACTGACTTGAGTCATTCTCACATATGCAGACACACCCAAAACAATCTGCTGGAATCAGTCAACTTCACTAGAATGTGACTTTTAGTATGTGAAAACACAACCACAGAATAACAGCTTCATTTGAAGGTGTCAGGCTATATCGTACTCAAACCCTGCACCGAGGAATCAGTTGCCACTCCCTTCTGATCCCATGAAAGCTTCTGAACACAACCCAAAAATCACACTGTGTGTAAGATACTGATTGGGTCACAAAAAATACATTTTCTTCTGCTTCTGAAGAGATTTCCATCTGTTTCAGGAAACATCTAAACGTAATAAAACGTGCAGGGTGATTATAGGATATAACCTGATGTCCTACATGTATTTAAGAAAACTAAATAACAGTATATTTGGTCTAAAAATTCTGAAAGCATGATAAGCATTAACTTGCATTCCATTACTTTGGACACTTAACAAATGGATGAAAAATATGAGACTTCAGTTGAACCAGTTTTCAAAAAACATTTGTGTCCATTTAGAGGTGGCTTTTCCTCCTGCCTCCCTGTAGTAAAGGGAGAGACTTAGAAGTACAATCTGTGAAAAATTTGCATCATTTACTCTCTCTTAAGGAGGACATCTAAAACACTTTTAATAGACATCTCCTTTTTAAAGGAGATCATTTCACCCCATGGACTATAATTGAGTCTGAATGACTGCTGTGGGCAAATAGAATTGTTCCAAAAAAGTCAAACCCTTATCATATACTCTAACAGACACATAGAAGGAAACAAAGCACAAGCTCTACCCTATCTTTCTACCTATCACGCCATTATCTACTTAATCTCAAGAGTAGTAATTGAGTAAAAATTCTGTCCTGATTTCAGTAGAAATTTCCAACTTGAACAGTACTATAAAGATCCAGATCTGGCCTTGAGATTTCCTATCCCATTTCATACAAGTCATGTAATTTCACATCAATAAATAATCAGAAAACAAGGCAATCATTTTATCACAAATAAATAGTATTTCAAAAACTGCATCACTGAATGAGGAATGCAAAAAATGTAAAGACACAACCAGGATAGATTTTATTAATTTTAATTACTGATCAAAACACAGTCACAAAGTACTTTAAACAAGCCTAGAGAGTAAGTGATTTAAAACTGTGCTTATTACTTGGTTTTGGCTAATCTGTAGAATGCCTCCTCAGGACAGGGTACCAGCTGCTTATTTGACTTCATTGTAGTGGGGGCAGGGGTGAGCAGTGAAGTTCCCAGACACAGCCTGCTGAAGTAATATAAAGAAATAGCAAATGTGATACTTTCCAAGAGAAGCCAGAGAAAGGGAAATGAACCCAGTGGCACAGACGATAGTCAACACCAAGTCAAAAAAAAAAAAAAAAAAGAAGAAGAAAAAGGTCAGTAAAAAGATTCAAGAATCACTAGGCATAATCATAACAGCGTCCTTCAGGCAGGGTGCAAGTGAAAGCAGGAAATGGGACACACTGAAAAACATGGAAAAACATTTAAGGGAAGAAAAAAGGTACAGCTTTTCAAGCTAGCATAGATTTATTCTTGAGAAGTAATTAGAACAGCAGATCCATGTGATGAGGTCTTTTCTGCATTTCAAAAAACAGTTTATAGGATTGGAATGGTGATGGGTGGGAAATAGTATTTCTCTTGTATTACGAGATCATTTATGATCTTAACTTTTTGGAACTTTGTCCATTTCTCCTACAGGAACTCTTAATGTGAGATGTATAGTTCTCAGGGTTATTGCACCAGGCTGGATGAGACTGGAAAGGCACCGAGATAGAAAACCCAGTGACAGGAGAGTTCAATCACCACCACACAGATTTGAGTTGTATCAGGTTATGATGCTAAGAGGAAATTTTTAGAAACTGTAAATTGTTATTTCTTTAAGAAGTTATCAGGGAACTAAAGAAGCTTCATGGACATTTACAGTGAACAGACTCAAAATACTGAGGGACCACTTGAACAGGAACCTTTGCAAAAACAACAGATCTGTTCAGGTATTGCTTAATTTGAAAAGGGCACCTACACAGATTGTGTTTAAAAATGCTTAAAAGAGTAAAAGGGAATATATGCACATGATATGGGAAGACAGAAATTCTACAGGAAGGCAGAGCAAATACACAACAATCATCAAAAAAGAAAAAGCTTGAGAAAGGGCAATAGGAGTTCAGTAAGGCTAGAACAGGTTTTAAGAGGTATCACTTGAAAGGCTGAACCCAACTCTAACCTCAAAGTAAAAATCTTAATAAAACAAAATACTCAGAATAGCAGGTCCACAATAACTGAAGTCCTTCAATCCTCCCAGAATCAGGAAACCTCCCAGAGTGAGCCTCAATCACCAGTGCAGACCAATTTGTATATATGAATGTTTACATGTACATGCATATTAAGTTTTTTGCTAAACAATCAAGAAAGACTGAGCAAGTTTCTCATAATAGAGCTGTTCTTACAGTAATCCACTGGATAGTGCAGCCAATGCTTTAGAGACAAATTACAGAACAAAAGGAATAAATTGAAGTATGCGCACTATTTTTCTATGAACTGCAACAGAGGTTCAGATGCCTACTCTAATCTGTAGCTGAATCCCAACCTGAATGTTTTAGAAAAGAAAATAGCTAAAAAAAAAATCCAGCTTACAGGAGAGGACATTTGGGAGCTAATACATACACACATATAAATTTATATATCCTACCATTACACAAACTAATAGGTTCTGCACCATGACTGCCTATAGAACATCTAGTATTAAGATTGGCCCAGAGATCAGGACACTTAAAAAACCACAATTTTAGAAAATATAAGCATACACACAAAACTTCGCTACTCAACTGTGTGTATTCACAAACTTGTTTCCTAATTCAGCTTCTTTCCTAACTAAAAAAAACCAAACATAGAATAACTGGAAGCAATCTAGAACCATTCACATACCAAGAACAATTAAGTAGATAAAGGCACTTCATAGCTACAAATGACAACTGAGGCTTATCTGATGGATCCAAGAGACACATCAAAGGAATGGAGAGGGCTGAGGGGTGCCCTCAGCATAGTCCACACCTTCCTCAAGGAGAGCTGTGCAACAGGAGGTGCTGGGCTCCTCTCTGGTGACCAGCAACAGGACCAAACAAAACTGAATTAAGCTGATTTCAAAATTTTGTTCTTTCACTTTCCTGGGCTTTCCATCTCCTAATCAACTGCTTTTGAGGAGTATCCACCTGCTTCCAAGGCCTCTGAAGAAACTGCACAGAGGGTCTGTTTTCTATCCCTTCTCTTCTACAACTATCTCACCTATGAATTAAAAAAACTTTTGTGCAACTGCATATAATTACAATAATTCTTCTACATAATTTATCAAAATCAAGACATCGCAACTCTGTGCTATCGCACTCAGAGACAGCTTACAATCAAATCAAACTTCTTATGGCTCCTAGACCACTTCCACTGCTTGCTTCTTTGCCCAAGGATATCATTCTGCAGGCCCAATTTCAAGTGCCACTAACTCTCCCAGTCTTTGCTAACAGACTGCTGATTAGTTTTATTTTTTTATAAAACCTTTATAACAAGTTACACATTATCGAAACTCGTTTGTCAGCCCACTGTCAGCTTTGACTACCAGCTCATATTCTGAACTACAAGAAAGGTATTTTTTTGCCTTTATTTTCCCTCCACTCTACCATGGTGTCACCTCTGTCCCTGTGAGAAAACTTTTGAATGCTCTCAGTAAGAACCCCTTATGAACAAGAACCCATGAAAGCTTCTTACAGTGCTGAGTCCATATATCCAAGCCGATGCTGTGCACAAATAAGCACTGAACCTCCCACAGATCTGTCTCAAAACTTTTTGAGTACTTTGATTGCGCAAATACTTTAAAACAGGGTTCAAGTGTCTTATGTTCAGGACAGGTGAAATAAAAAGATTCTTGCTATCCACCCCTCAGAGGATGACGCTACAGTACACAAGTGAGCATCACAGAGGACACTAGTGTTTGGTCTCCTTTTTGCTACAATTTTAAGAAAAACTCCAAATACCTATTAACTGTAATTTCTATCAAACACACACTCGTACTTAATTATTGGCAGTAAACACACTCAGCAAATCCCACCTCCTAGCCAGGTGCTGTTATTGTCACTTCCAGAGAGGCTTTAGCAACAAAATTATCATCTATGCACTTGAGTCCATTGTGCTCGACTTTCAAAGAAACATTTTATTGCCAGATTATTATTGCTTCAGAAAATCTGAAATATTTGTCTCATCTTTATAGTCACTTTGGGTTTGATTTTTCCTAAATTTATTAATCTGGCAGCAGTAAATCCAGTGAAGGATGTTAACCCTTCCCCATTAAACACACAAGTAATTTAGATCATTAAATTCTGAATAATTTTACTCCCAAAGTTGGGTAATTAACTTGTAGGCTTTGCATTAAAAAAGGCTTTTAAATCTGGGTACCATGGACTAGACTAAGTAAAGCAAATCCGAGTAACTCATTTAGTATCTTTTGTTTCACTACAAAATGAGAGGAATAATCTAATTTAACTCACATATCACATCATCCCTTGAAGATACTGTCATGAAAGCTGTTTTTGTTGGAATCTAACTCTCCTCCCATGATGTCATTTCATTACTTATACTTGCAATTCAGTATATGAGGAAAAAGAAAATACAAAGTGAAGCACAATTTCTATAAAACTGTGAACACACTAGAGTAGGGGAGAAAAAGCCTCTAACAAAAGTGTCAGAAGGTAATAAGGCAAATTGTAAACACTGTGGAGTAATGAAAGAAGATAGTTAATGTCTAAAAATGTGCAAAGTCTACCTTACTGTGTCCAGCTGCAGTATTACTAAAGTATTGAATTTTGTGATTAACATCTCATTATTCGAATCAAGAGTTTAATGTGTGTAAAAAAATTCTCAAGAAAATCTAATATCACTTAGAACTACACTACATAATGCTAGACTCAAAACATTTGTGAATATTCAGAAGGAATTCATAAGTACTAATCTAATCATTGATTCCCACCAGCTCATACAACTTAGATACTTCGTCTCTGGCCTTTGTTAGCAATAATGTTTGACCTTTCTACTTTACAGTAATCCCTTAGTGTTTCTAGGATTTATTTCCAGCAAACTCTTACTGCCCTTGACCACAGTAGCAGGCACAGCATCTCACTTACACTCATCTCCAGCTGCCCACAGCAATAGCCACTTTCATCATTTCATTTAGCACTTCCTCCGCTCTAGAATCACACTGATTTTTATTTCAAGTTTCACCCATCACTGGATGGCTGAGTTAGTAAAATTTATTCTGATCATGAAATCACAACTAGAGTCAGTTCACAGCTTTCCTTCACTTTTAGTGAAACAAAAATTAAAACAGTTTATGGTATGAAGATCTTTTTGTTTATCTCCCCCCAAAAACATTAAATGGAAGAATAGCTTTAAAATAAAAATACTTGTAAAATTTAGGACCAGTTCTCAAACACTGTATTATTCAATGAGGAAACACTTGGGATTCTTTAATTTTAGCATTCACAGTTCTATATATCTACAGGGATTTACAATGTACAATATACAGATCTAACAAATTTGGTTACCAGATGTTGATATATTTTCTTCATTTGAGCACAGCCAGCTACACTCAATGTTCCTCAAACATTAAATATTTTTGTTTTATATTAGACATCTGAAAAAAAACAGACCTGTTATTTTGGCGCTGACATTTTAAAATACTAAAACACTGGATACAACTCAGAACTCAGATTTCTGGCTTTTCATCCTTTTTGAATTTGAAAAAACAAAGAGTCACCATTGAATTAACACTCTTATACAAGCTTTGTTTCGTATATCTATTTTAGAACAGTAATATATATGTTCATGTTTCAATTTTGTGAAAAATGGGAGATCACAAAACTAAAACAAAACACAATGAACATTAATTATACCTGCCTTTGGCCTAGATCCTGAACTGGCTTTGTCAAATTGTGGGGTTCAGTTTACATTGTTCCCCCAGCTTTCCCCCTGCTCCTAGTCCTGGGCACTCCCTCGGGCTCTCCCTTTTGGTTCCTGTACCCCAACCCCGCCCTTGCACCGCCCCGGAGCCCTGGGGAAAAGGGCCCTGCTCCCTGGCCACGAGGTCTCTCTCTTTCTACCCCGGGGGGTGCATGGACCAGATGGAACGATTAAACATCTTCTAATACCCCCATGGAGAGACCCTTCTCGCCTCCTTCGTCCTCGCTGTGTTTGTAAGGCTGTCAGCTGGCCGGAGCAAAGTGCTGAGCCGTCCGAAATGGACTGTGCAAGGGCAGAGAAATTCTGCCCTGTCCTAAAAGCCTCGGCTGAGCTCACAGGGAAGGCTGCAGCTTGCTAGACAACAACCAGCGCTTACAACATCAAATATTTCTTTTGTGCTATAGAATCTTTTGCACTTCACTACCTACATGTTTTCAACAAAAAGTTATTCTTCAAAAAAAGAAACTAGTTGATTCCAGATATACAGTAGGGAAACAGCTGGAAGTTGTGAACACACTGCAGCAGTGATCCACATCAGCTCATTTTACTTCTAACATGTAAGACAGCAAGTTCTAACTCACAACTTCTGTAGCAGTTTTACTTTTCCCCAGACAGAGTGACAGTCATTCAACCACTAGGATCTCAGCCATGCGTAGACTGAAACACGAATAATAAATAGGAGAAGTAAAAAAACCCTCCACATCCTCTTGAAAGCATAAACCAGAAATCTGCCATTTCTTTAATCAGACTATGGATAGATATTGGCTTTATGACAAATTACGTTTTTTCTCCCCTCACCTTAATGAAACCAAAATACCTGTTTTCAAATACAATCTCTCAATCTGGGGTGTGAACTCAGCCAGCTCTCCCTTACTGTGGCCTTTCAATACCTAAGTGGAGGTGCTTATAAGAAAGGAGAGTAAATTTATCAAGGTCTGTACTGATAGGACAAGCAACAACAGCTTTCAGTTAAAGAGGGCAGGTTGATATTGGACATAAGGAAGAAATCTGTGATGAGGGTGCTGAGACAACACTGGAACAGGCTGCCCAGAGAAGTTGCAGATGTGGCATCCCTGGAAGTGTTCAAGGCCAGGCTGGGACTTTGAGCAACCTGGTCTAGTGGAAGCTGTTCTGCCCATGGCAGGAGGTGAAATAAGATGGTCTTTAAAGGTCCCTTCCCATGGAAAGCATTCTGTGATTCTAGCACTGATTTCTAGCTATAAGTTACATGAAGTGGTTCTGACTATGCCACCCCAAGGTATTAAGGAACTTTGAGCCATGTTCTTAAGACTTACTATCATCATCCTCTACAATTTCACTTTTCTAAAACATCTTAGTTGGAGTCACAATTGAGTGATCCTTGAATCTTATTTTTATTCTTAAAACAGTGTGAAGTTTTAGAGAAGAAATGCTGCTTTAGTTGCAAAGCCTCCTTAGAGGCATACATTAACATGTATAGAGTCATAGACAGGTTTGGGTTGGAAGGGACCTTAAAGACAATCCAATTCCAACCCAGTTGTCATGGGCAGGGACACCTTCCACTAGAATGTTAACATATGTATATTTTAAGTTTTTAGTTAATCAGAATTCAAAATTCACATTTTGGTTGCTATAATTTATAATGCACTGATTCAGAATAGGAATACAAATGCACTGAAGAAACATTGATTCCTAAAGAGTTACATATTCTAGCTTCTCACCATAACAGCATCACATTAAACACCATGGATCCTCTAAGCTTGCTAGCACAATAAATTAGAAAGCAACTGGTATGATCATTTTATATAGTTGTCTTCAAAAAAGAATTTAAGAACATCATAATAAAAACAAAGGAATGAAAGGCAGACTTCCACTACTTCCCCTTCTTGTTGTACAGAAGAGGGGTTATGCCAAAATAGTTTAAGTGCTCAGCATGAACACTACAGAAAATAGAAGTGCTGTGATTACATCTGAAGGTCATCTTTAACAGTATTAGGGACAAAAACTGGGAGCAAGGTGGGGGAGCAGGAAGCAGCTATAGGAAGCAGCTGTGTCCTCCAAGATCAGTGATGAGAAAAGAACATTGCTGAAGGTAAAGCTTACAACACACATACAACTCTTCCAGAACAAATTCCATCTAGTCAACCACAAAACCTTACTTGGCTCTAGAGTAACAAAAATTTAGTCAAGAAAAGCTGGAACAATCCAGAAAAAGAATAAAAAGTTACCAAAACACAACCATTAGGAAATTACTTATCACATAGATGAATGCCTGTACATAAGCTAGAATTTTTTATGCAAACCCAAATGTACTGGTTTCTACAAAATAAAATTTTCTTATGCAGCTAAAAGTAGATTTGATAAGATGCATTATATCCAGTTCCCATATGTCTGATAAGGAGCAAAAAAGGCATAAATTAGTACTTTTTTTTTTTTTTAAAAACTGAAACTATTCAGGAGTAATAAAGGTTTCAAAAGTGGGAACTTAAACACACTCAACAGGATGTTTCATGTATCAAGGCAGGTATCATAAAACCATTCTGCAGATTACAAAGGAAGGTTAGGATCAAGGTTTTAGACTTCGTTTTACAAGTCTTCTGAGGCTTTGCTTCAACTTCTCCTGGATATCTCAGGGATGCTGCCTATTGAAACTGTTTTATCCAACACTGAGACAAAGCCTTTAAAGCTTTGCTTCAACAAAAGTATTATTCATGGAAATCCATTTCTGCTAAAAAAGAAACAGAGCATTATAACTGAGTTTGAGATCTTCAGCTCAATGGCTGCAGAATCTCAGTAGGAATAGAATTGAATTTCACTTAAGGAATATGCTAACAGAGAACTTCAATTTGAGAGAAGAAAGTCTTGGAGTTTAAGACAAGCCTTAAAGTAAGGACAAGTCAAACAGACACCCTTTCACTTTCCTTGGAATATATGTGAAAAATGGCGATAACAAAAACACAATCTTTTACTGTCACCTCCAAATCAAACACTAATAACATTTGAATTTACCCTGAAGACACTTCAATAGTTGTAGACCAATTATACAGGATTCTGTGAGCTGTGTAACAGTGTATCTCTTGCATAAAATGCAGATTTGAAAAAATAATTTATCAAAATCCAGAGGATAGAACTAGTGATGTTAGAAAAGCAGTACTATAAAAAACTATTTACATATGCACATACTAGGTACTAACAGTGTAAATTAGCTATCAAACTTTGATGACAGGATCTGACCAAAGAACAGCTTCTGTGTCCCAGAAATATTAGCTGAAGGACATGGAAAATGAAATAAATTGGAAATAGTACTGCAAATATATCTGTACTGAGCATCTGTAGCAGAATCATTACAGGCATCTGTGGCAAAGTTACAAACAGTTATTTAAAAACGGAAATAAAATTTGCAAAAAAATAATCTCCAAAATCAAATGAGGTCTCCAATTTGAAAGAATTCTTGTATGGCTGATTACAGTGCCAAGGGGTGAATCTTGGTATATAATTACCACTACTCAGAACATTTAAATCAAGAAAAGAAGAATATATATATTTTTACACAATATTACAAAATACAAGAACAACAATTTGATGATTCAGAATTTTTTTTTTTTTCTCACAGGACACAACCCACAGTAGGCATAATTTCTTTAAATTAAGATTCACTCTGCATTGCATTTGCAATCATTATCAGGATACATGTAACTAAGAAGCTCTATATAAATTGAGTATTTCCTCAGTGCTGCTTCTTCAAACACGCTTTATCATCTGAGGTAAAATGCTTCAGAGTCTTATTCCAAAATTATTTTACAAGTTGAAATACAAGTTTCAAGTTGCATTAAAAAGAACTGTGGGCAAAACAGAAGAAACAGTTTACCACAGTAAACAGTCACACTTAGGTGCTGCAGCCACAATCTCTGTACTCTGTAACATAAACAGTTATGAACTTTATTTAGGTTTTGTTTTCACACTTCAGAACTTGGAGTTGAAACTGTCATCTCAGTACTGCAAGGAAGAGAGGGGATGCTAGAGTAAAAATCAAATATCTTCTGTGACAAAGAAAAACAGCAAAAGCAGTAGACTTTGCCTACTCCCAAATCAAACAAAAGCCACTTTTCACAACGCAAGTGCCACTCAGACAAGAAAATCCAAATTCTACTTCCAGAGCACTTCTGTATCATATAATCATGACTATGAAAACTTAATAGTACCATAAAAAAGAAAAACACACTGTGTAAGTTGGAGATACTGCCTGAAATTCACGTCAATCAAGGAAAGACAGATTTACCAGTTTTGTAAAGCTGTGAACTCCACAGGGCCCAAACACAGACTGCACCTAAGGAGCAACTCACAGCTAGACATCAAGTTGCTCACAGTAGGATTGAACATCTCCTATGGTGTGCATTGCTTCTTTACAAAGGCAGCATTCAAGTTCCACAAGACAAAATACAGCACCATTGTTAATTCAGTCCAAATGAACTAAACTTTCATCAATAAATGAAGGTTATTTCCACAATCTTTTGGGAATCCTTCATATATTTTACAGCTGTACTCTGGGGGGAAATTGTGTTTGAAGGGAGAAGCTTGAAATAGGTACATTCAAATGAAATTCCACGTACCTGGACAAAGCAGGAACAGGTACTCCTCTTGCTCGAATAGATGCTTTTCCACGGACAACTGGAACTTCTGCAGTTTCTGAGCCACCATTTAAATATGTTAATTCTTGAAGCTGTGCCTGTCTGATTTCATCATTGTAGTCCTGAAACAGAGGGGAGGCAGGTAAGAAAAAAAAAAATCAAACCATTTACCCACCACTCTCAGCAAACACTGCTCCTGAAAGTTCCCTCTTAAAAAGTTGAACATTCCACTGAAAAAGTTTAATATGCATAATAAGATAGGAATAATATTCAGTCCAAAAATAATTTAAAAATTCTATGTAATGATGGCCATTTTTACTCAGGCATGTTTTTCTTTCTCTTTGCATATTATTTCTGTGTAGCTTTAGCAATTAATTGCCAGTGTTAAAAGGCTGCAGAGATAGGAGAAAACCAGAAAAAAAAAAAAATCAAGGTCCCATATTCTGAACTGAGATCCAGTTTTTAGTTCCAGCTGTAGAATGATTGTGTATTAAAAGCAGGACAAAGAGGAGAGAGAGAGAGAGTTGCAAACGAGTAGAGAATAAATACACTGTTGAGATCAGCACATGAAAATGAAGGAATAGATTAGGAATCCTCACTGTTAAAATCAGGAATTATAGAATAAACACAGGAATTCTTTCAATACTCACATACACTGTTATCTAATAAGAAGAGCTCAAAAAAATTAAATTTTATAATATTCAATGGTAAAAATGCCAAGGACATATGGCTTATTTCTGTCTGCACAAATCCTCTACTCTCAAGGTCTAGCAAAAAGAAAGCTCAGGTTTTTTACACAGAATTAATATGGTACTTCTCAACCACAGTTTTCTGGGACCTTGAGTCAACCTCTGAAACAAGCAGAGTACACAGGAATAAAACAGACCCAGCACTGAACTCTTGAGGTATAAGTATTCTTCTATCATTTCTCCTTCACTTAAAGTGAGCCGAGCAGAAGGCAGCCATAAAGGTGAGTTAAAGATAACTATTTTACCCAAGGTGCATAAGTACAAACTGAGTATCAAAATATTAATAGGTCCTCCCATAGGAACAAAGGGATACTTCTGATACAACAGCTCTTCTGCAAATCCTCCCATTTCAAGAAGGAAGGTTTGTTCTAATACCACCCATTTTACAATTCAATGACAAAACAAAGAATCTGCATCTCATTGCAAATCTGAGTTTATTACATTTATTCACTGGACAGAGACCAAAAGATTATCAGGTAGTCTTACAGACTTTGAAACATAACCTTGCATTGAAAGGAGATTAAAACTTCCATGAATTCAAATATCTCAATTATCCTTGAAACATTCTGCTTCTCCTAGACTTCTACAAATGGAAATAAAAAAGTTTTCTTTTACATGTCATTGCTGAAGTTACTGGTGTTAAAAGAAGAAGCACCATACCGGCATTTTGTCCAAACTGCCTGAAATAGGTTCTGAAACTTAACTCCTAACTGCCCACCTGAGATCATCCTCTGTTTATCAGCAGAAACCAAACAGCAAATATGAAAAAGGTGTAAAAGACTGAAATAACTGTTTCAAGTGGCATAAATGAAGCTTTTGAGAAACAGATTCCATTATTAAACAGCCAAGACCCAAGACATAACCAATCCATCACAGGGAGTACACTAGAAACAGGAAACTGAACACTATTCTGGCCAGCTATTATACAGAAACACACTTTATATTTTTTATTTGTTGCTGGATCAGAACTGGCTACAAATGCAAAATTCTATGTACTGTATAGAATAAAACTTCAATCTTCACACAATAGGCCAAGAAACAGTACCACCAACACACAATATCAAAGTTCTGATAGACTGCATCAGATGGCCTTTATAATTTCTTCACAAAACATCTTTTTCAGAACTGGGCCCCTGGAAAAATACCTTTGATCATTTTATACTCAATTCATTTAATTCCTTAGCAAAGATGTGCTCGCGTTGCCACTGTGTGTGTTGGGTCCCTTTTGTTTTCTCCCTGATGCCTTCTCACTTTTGTGCAGCACATTACCAGACACAGCAGCAGCCTTAGGTCACAGACACGGGCTCCACTGTGCACAGCACAGAACAGAAAACACGGCCCTTATCACACATGCCAGAGGCAGCAGGAGGATACAGAGTGAAGGGGCAGTACAAGGCAGCCACGATAAGCTGCAGTGTCAAATCCATGAGACTCTGAAATGAATTCCTCAATTAAAAGTAGCAGATGGTCAATGCATGAATACTCACTGCTGGAAACAGCACACTTCAAGTCAAATTAAGCAGACAATAATCTTTTCCTCACCTAGAAGATGGACACAGAAACCATTTAGACTGCATCGCTCCTCTGAGCAGCTTAGGCAGTGGCAGCACTTGAATTTCAGTCAAATGCTGCTGCCGAATTTCAATTGAACATATGTACTCTCATTTTATGAATAAATTCCCTATCCTGACTAACTACAGTCTTATCCAAACATGGAGGATGCATTTACATCAAGATCCATGCAAGAGATTTTCATCCCACAAGTCCTCATACTTACATGATCTAACAAAACATTCTTTTAAATTTTATCTACCATTTTCACCCAGCCAGAACACCACACTGGCAGCATCTCTTCTTGGGATCATTCTGACTTAAGACCTTATTTCAATTTATCACTCAAACTATTAGCAAAGCTATTTATTTATATAATGTTAGGACAGATCCCTACAAAACCCTTTGCAGCTTTCCAAAGCACTCTAGATCTTTATCCTGGCAGTGAGCAATCCATTATTATCAGGTTTCCAGCCACCTTTTTACACCTTACAGCTATTTGCCAGCTTACTTAAGGAAAAGTCTGAGAGTTTCCAAAGGCCACCAAACTCTTCCAAATGCCATTTAATGCTATTTCATCACCACATCTTACAAACCAAATATGCAGAAGGTAAGACAGGCTACAGGAAAAGGTTGTGAATTCTGCTCACATTGTCATATAACTGTGATAGCTTGTTCTCTCAAAGACATTTCTATACTTTGCTTTAAAGACAAGGAAAACAAGAAACTCTGGTAAGCAATGGCAAAGGGTAATTAGTGCTGTATCTGCCAGAAGACAAATGACTGCCACTACTCAAAAATTAAGCAAAGGAGATTAAGTTCTAATGGCCAAAACTGCCATAACCATAGAATCACAGAATGGTTTGGGAGGGAAAGGAACTTAAAGACCATCTTGTTCCAACTCTCCAGCCATGGGCAGGGACACCTTCCACTAGACCAGGTAGCTCAGGGCCCCATCCAGCCTGGCCTTGAAACCATGGTATAATACAGCAACCAGGGCAGGTGAGGTTCGAAGCACCTGTTTTTTTGACCTGACAGAAGTAATTCTGAGATAATTATTATCAAGCACAACACCCACCAATCTAAAACTCAGAGTGCTGACCAGAGAGTCTGGCCAGAATAAAGGGGCTGGCTAATTTAAAGGAAGACAAAAGAATATACTTGAAGTCAGAAGCCACAATTCTAACTGCAGAAGAAAAGTAAGAGTCAAGGCAATATAAGCACCGCCAAAAATACCCTTGAGACCAGTTTTTATGCTTTGGTTTGAATTATGCCAATAGCTTAAATGAAATTACACCACTGCAGCTGCTTGAGGTTAAACTCCAATGCAAGGATTCTTTCCCATGGATCTGAAGATCCAATAAGAGAGGCTGAGGCATTTTTGCTATAGTCAACTACCACAAGGATATTCTGTATTCTACATTCTAGCACCAAATGTGATGTTATGTTCAGCACTGATCTGAAAAATGAACAATAACCAAATTCATAAATTGGGTTCAGCATCTAAAACTGTAGGAAGGCATAGTTACCTTACATTGTAGGGAGAATGCAAATTATGATCATAATAATATACTCATAGCAGGACATCTTTCCTGAAATAAAACAGGTAATTTCTTAAGAAAGCCACAACAGACCTTGGAGAAAATAAAAACCAAGTTGCATTTGCAGCAGTGAACCAAACACTACTTGTAGAGCTGAAAAAGCTGCTCCTTATTCCTTCAGTGGCTGCTGCAAGGGGAGGGCAGGCAAAAGAGATTAAGGCATTTAGAGCAATTCGGATAAGATTACATTTGGAAAGCCAAAGGGAAATTAAGACAGTGTTGGCTTGATCCCACAGTTCAAGAAAGATTATGTAGCATTGGTTAAGCTAGTATAATACAGATCCAATGATCAAAAATCAAGATGGAAAAGAGTATAACTACCAGTCAATGGAATTGCTCATTATCAGTCTGTAATTCTACTGGCTTAACACACTAATGACCAGGCTTTGATAAGATTACTTCATTTATGGCAACATTAGGGAAATCAAGCTCAATGAAGAAAAATAAGACCTCTGATGCAGGGGGCACGGGGATCAGACATATCCTTTCTTCCAGGATGTGCCAGAAATTGAACATATTCCCATCTAAAGGAAGGCAACTGTTTGCTGTCTAGAATACCCAAGAATTTAATTCTCCCTTATCTCTTCACACCATTAAATCATGAATCATGAAAATACAGTAACCTTCGACATTATGACAGCCCAGCATTTCTACAAATATTCTGTTGAGTATCCCCTGTCTGATCAGTTAGGATGCCTGAACAGTAGTATGCTCATTCACCTCTTTTCATATACATCAAGTAAAAGCCATTTGGAACCTGTAGACAAATTTATAATATGATGCTTGATCTTTATAACATGAGAACATAACATCTCCTTGTTTTTTAACAGCCTTATGGTACATCTAGATTAGGGTTATTTCACATCAGGACATGTTCCTAATGAACCTCCTGACGACTGTCATTTATCATGTTTTGGTTCATGCCATGATGCATTATTGGGGCACATGAACTCACTCCATTCAGACAAAAACAGGCCAGAAAAAACACTCAAGAAGCACACAGCTCCAGTCACCTCAGGGCTTAGATTCATAAAATATCCTGAGCTGGAAGGGACCCACAGGGATCATTAAGTCCAAATCTTCACCCTGCACAGGACACCCCAAGAATCGTACCATGTGCCTAAGAGTACTGTTCACTTCTTTAACTCTGTCAGGCTTGGTGCTGTGACCACTTCCCTGGAGAGCCTGTTCCAGTGCCCAACCACTCTCCACTCTCTGGGTGATTTCATGGATGTGGATTAGGTTTGGTACAAACTATAATCCCCAAAATACATACAGGAGCACTGACAGGTCATCAGCACCAACTGCTGCACAAGAGACATCCCCAATTGGTCCCCAGTACAGCCACGCTGGCTCCACTCAAACATTTACAAGCTGCTGTCACACAGATACATGCCTCAGGAAAGTTTCCTTAACCAGGTCCCCACACTTCCCAGATCTGACACAAATAAAGACTAACACTTGGGTAGCATTTTCAGCAGTAAAAATAAACAGAAGTCAGTGCACCTTGGGGATGCTTTGCTTTCTATACTCATTCCTTTGATTACCAATAAAGATTGAAGAATGTTCACTCAAGAGCTAAAACAGTTGGGAACTTCACACACAGAAACATCACTTCAAGTGCCCCAGCTTCATATGAGAGTTTAATATTGTAAAGCAGTAAGTTTGGTCCTTACATGAGGAGCAAATAAAGCTATGTCTCTATAGAAGACACTAGAAACACATTACCTAGATATATCCCAAACCTGGAGTACAAACTTGTACTGGAAACCAGATCTCCTTTTATACATCCATACAATGGAAGCTGAAGTATACACCAGAAGACAAGTATAGCTCATGTATCACTAGTATTGTGATAAAAATAAAGATACAAGATAAACCTGTATTGATTCTCAGCACTCAACACTAAATCAGGACTGGAGGTGAGAGAAATACTACAACTTCAAATGTATTCATTCTTAAACAGAACTAATGCTTCACGTTTACCAAGAAAACAGACAAGCCACACATTTTGCAGATTTTTACAACTATTTGCAGTCTGTGATACTTTGCACATGACTAGTTAAGCAAGAATAAGTTTCTCTTTTACTTTAGGTCAGATCATGAGATTTGTGTGGACAGTTACAGACTCACCCAATTATTGCCCATGTCAAAATGCAAAGTATTTGACAACATCATCATTTCTTTCACAAAGGAAATTAAGGAACATGACCTGACCAATATTGTGCGCTGTTCAGAATCACAGAGCCGTTTTGGCTGGAAGGGACCTTAAACGTCATCTGGTTCCAAAACCCCTGCAATGGGACACCTTCCACTAAACCAGCTTATTCAGTTTTAGAGATAACATTTCTCACTCAAGACTACCAGAATTCTCATTAAAAAAATAAAATACTAACAGGGATGAGGAACTTCTTGATTTCTTCCAATGCATGTCCCATTCTGGCATATGCTTCTGCAGGCGGAGCAAATACTTCAATTAAAACATGCAGGTCATCATTTAGGTGGAAATACTTTGCCTCTCCACTTTTTCTCAACTCTTCCTCCTAGGAGATAAGAGAAAGATTGGTTTTACACGTTCTTGTTTTAAACATTGTAATGCAAGTGTTGCAGTTTCTCCAGAGGAATTTGCAGACACTGTTTACTCATGTTCAGATATCTGCAACTAAGAAAGTAACATGAAATAAGAGCCAACAGCTTCTGCTCACATATAGGAACTGTAGCACAAGGGGGAATGCTTCCAGAAGTTTTCCCAGGTGCACCAGTTCCATGAAGAAGACACTCTTTCCTTGAAAGTAAAGTCTACAGAAACAGGTTTGATCTAATATTCCACAAGAGCAAGATTTTTTTTACCAATATTATTTCAATCTTGGTATTACTATGCCGCTTTGATACTTATTTTCTGTTCTCACTGAAGTTTGTATCCAGTGAGTGCATCCTTCACAGAACTGTGCTATTTGGACATAAAGCTAACAGCATATGAGACGAGGGAAGAGAACATTAGCAAAAAGAGTTCACTAGCTATTTCAGAAGCAAGCTTATGTCTTTCATCCTCCTTTACCCAACCCACTTCAATGACTGCAAAGCTGAGTTCAATGTAGTGAAGCAGAGCTCAGTTCTCAAAAACTGACGTTCATATGCAAAATATTCACAGACCTAAAGGGCAGCACTTGCTTTTCTCAGGCTGCCCCCCACCCGTGTGTATCTGACAGGTCCAAGGGATGAAACCAGCACTAGAAACAATTTCATTGCTTTACTAGATAACATTATACCAAATACTTAGCAGTTCTGCTGTCTAAAAAACTAAAGCTCCCCTGCAGCTTCCTGTCTTTGGCAAGCAGCAGGTAAGCACTTCATCCTTTAGATTACTAAAATTATAAATTGCAATGATAGCTGAAATCTCCTCCCCTGCACACCCCTTAATTATGGGTTTATATGTGACAATCAATTTCTGCTTCTCATGAATAACATTCTTATCTACATGATTTGTGTTTAACTATGAGGATGTTTAAAAAAAGCCCAAAAAACCAGTCTAGATCCCTGTCAGAGCACCCACAGCAAGAATATTAAGAGGTCACTCAGCAGAGTAAGACTCTGTCAGCAAAATCATTATTTTGTCAATACAAATAAGAGATCTTAAAAATAAGAAGTAACCTAATATAAACATCACAGCTCAAATATGTAGTTTTAATAGGAACTGTTTCTCAGTTAAATACTTTAAGCACATTTAATTAAAATGTATGAGCCATCACTAGCACTGGAAGCTAGTTGAGTTCCCCATATACTTTGGCTTTTAGTATACACTGGCATCAAGCATTCCCCATCCCTTTTTCCTAAAGAGGAAAAATAATCACTGTGCAGTTAGTTTGTGCAGACAACAGAGTGCTAAGAATCTTGCTTTTTGTGTTTTTCAATCAAGTAGGCTGGTAACAGCAATAAGCAATAGAAAACTCACAATTTTCTGTGTAGTACCTAGAAAACAAGCATTTCAATCAGCACCTTTAACAAAACATACAGAATTTCAATGCAGGTTTTCCTAAGATCATTCCCATAAACAAGCTTTTGAAGTCACTCTATGCTTTTTTTTGCAAAGTTCACTTTTATTATTGTGTTTTATTTTACTTCTGTAACATGACTTGGCAATACTTCCATTACTTTCTCCACTACTTGCAAGGCCAGGAGTTGGACTTTGATGATCCATGTGGGGACCTTCTAACTTGGGATATTCTGTGATTCTAAGAAAACACTACACACAAACTCTTACAACAGCACACAGATGAAAATAAGCTCACTCACTGGCCTACATCTTCCAACCCTGGGCACACATTAAGCATTTCAGTTTGTTTTTCATTTCCGATGAAGACCAACACAAAAGCTACAGCTTGTTCTCATTCCAGTATCCCTCTCTGACAGCAATTCAGCTCCCACAAAATCCTCCGTCTTCCATTACTTGACATCTATTGGCTTGGTTTGCCCAGTGCATGTGGATTCTTAGCTTGGTTGGCCAAAGAGAGACATTAACCAAAAACCAATATTGACTGATTTCCCATTGCTTTTTATTTGTCCCAATTTTTGTTACAAGGTTTACACACCTCCTCAGAAATTTAAGGTAAGTAACAAAACTCCACTGACATACTCAGGCCTTACCTTTGTCTTGTCCCTCATAGAACCTTTTCCCAAAATAGACATTTTTGTCAGTGTTTCTTCCTGTAAACGCTTTAGAGAATTACCACGTGGACCCAAAAGTTTTCCCACAAAGTTGAACTGTAAGAAAACAAAAAAACTCCCATTAACTTCATTGGATTTTTAATCATAAATTAATGAGCACAACAGGATATTTTTCTGGAACAACTTTTAGTCCTAGGTGCAAACAATGATTAGATCATAAATTAAAAACATTAAGTACAACCATATAGTACAATTACTAGAATGTCAGTGGCTCCAGCAACACAGAAGTATCTGAACTCAAGGATAACTTGGTGTCCACTACAGGTTGCCAGATCAAGAGGAGCCTGTTGACAAAGCCTTCTTGCTCCAGCTACAGGAGGCATTGTGCCCAAGGCTTTTGTCCTGCTGAGGGACACCAACCACCCCAACATCTGCTGGAAAAGTGGCATGGTGAGCTGCAGGCAACCCTGGAGACTCCTGGAATGCGTGTGGGATAATTTCGTGACCCAGGTAATAGACATATCTGCCAGAGGGGAGGAGTTACTCCCACCAACACAAATGAGCTCACTGGGGACATCAAGATTGAAGGCAGCGATCATGCATTGAATATGGATCAGGTAAGGAGTAAAGTTGGGCTGCTGAACTTTAGCAAAGTAAACTTCCAGCTCTTTGGGGAGCTAGTCAGTGGGATCCCCTGAGAGACTGCCCTCAGGGACAAGTGAGTGGAACGGAGCTGGCAGATCATTAAGGAAGTCTTCCACTGAACACAAGAGCTAGGGATTCCCAGGAACAAGAGTTCAGGCAAGAGACCAGCATGGCTGAGTAGGGACCAGCTCGTCAAACTAAAGGGCAAGAAACAAATGCATAGACAGAGGAAGTTAGGTGACCTGTCAAGAGTATAGAGATGAAGTCTGGTTGTGTAGAGCTGGGGTGAGGAAGGCCCGAGTGAAGCTGAAGCAGAAACTGGCAAAGGACACAAAGACTACCAGAAAGGGCTTCTCCAGGTATCGCAACCAGAAAAGGAAGATTAAAAAAGGTGTTACCACCCGCTCCCACCAATAAACCATAATGGAAAACTGGTTACAACAGATAAGAAGGTTGAGGTGCTCAATGACTGAAGTGACACAATCACGTTAAAAAGATAATTTTAGGTAGAAATAAAATATAGTGATGCTAAACAACAAATGGGCTTAAACTTTGTGGCCTCAAACTTATGAAACAGTTTTAAGTTCTTTGCTTGTCCCTCTCCTACTGAGTCACTGAAGAGCCAAGATGCGCTGCACTGATCTCCCTGTTCATCTGAAGTAATTTGAAAGGACTTGGCAATGGGGCAGTGGCAGCCCCAAATCTCTTGTTGCTACACTGGAAGTGCTGATGGAACAAAGGCCCAGCTGCACTCACTCTACAATGCAGAAAGTCTACAGCTCCAGATTATTTCTTTCAGCTTTAGACAAAAAGGAAAGCAAGCATTAAAAGTCAACTAAATATGAAGATACAAGTTTATTCCCCTTACTGGCCGCAAGTTCAAATCGCAATGTAGACCTGACAAAATGCTATTGAGAAAATGGCTTATGGATGACTATAGTCCACACAACCATTTAATTTAAGGACTTGCATGAACCAGTCTTTTCTGAAATTATCAGGTCGCATCAAGAAATTCTCAGGCAATTTCTTTAGTTTTTTTTTATTAGAGAGGTCCATTTTTTTCATATAGGTCCTAAGATACAATCAAGGAAAATATTAATCAGAGAGATTGAACAGATAAAGGTAGAAATCTCCCTCGCTGAGAATATTCAGGACCCAGAGCCACTGATGGGGTCCTGTGCAATTTAATTTACAATCATTATTTCAACAGAAGTTTGAACATCTGAAGGCGTAGATGTTCTCTAGAGGTTCCTTTTAACTCAGACTTCCGATTTTACTGTTTCTGAAGGTATAACTAAAGAAAGCAAACAAACTGAAACAATTCGTAACAAATTTGAACTTCGAGAAGTCACTTACTCCTTTTCAAGAGTTTCCTTAAAGGAATCTCATACTTAAGCTCAAAGTAAAGTTTTCAAGTAGTGAACCACCTCAGTTTCTCAAGCATTACTTAAGATTACTTTTATCTGTTTATAATAGCCTTTTAAGCTACTTGGAATAAAAACAAACACTAACTCTTTACTGCAGATGTATTACTTTAGTTAAAACCGAACAGTTTAATGTTGTGTAAATCTAAAACTCGTCAAACCAAACTTTAATACCTCCAAAAGTTGTCACCTTTTCAAAACCAAGTAATCGCTAGTGCCAAAGCCAGACATTACAGCAGCTATACAAGGATTGCACAGATGACATGTTCTAGACACATTTAATGAACATGAAAATGTATTGTCTGTATCCTGATATCCACTGAACTATTCTTCTCTGTGCACCAAGGCTCCAAATATTCAATTTGACAAGTCTGAAGCATAAGAAACTTGTGTTGCAAGTCTGAAATTCTGGTGATTTGAAAGCACAGTACCTCTAGGTGTAGCTTAAAAGCATAAACAAAGCTTAGTAAAAAATGGCTTACAATGCAGTTACAAAGCATTTTTGCTCCCACATAACACAGCTAAAAGGCTTTGGAACATTTCAGTTGATTATTCCATAAATAAGACCCATTTATGATATTGAAGGAATCCTTTCAGTAGAAAACAGATTATTTACTTTGAACAGGTACAGCATTTTGTTCAAACTATTGGTTTATCTTCCTTTTACATCAAATTGGAAACATCTGATCAAAGGTTTATTTTGAAATATTTCATAGATATAGAAACACTCAAAGTATCAGTCACTACGTTACTATTATTACTGATATACTGCTTTCAGTCAAATAGTAGAAGGACTCAAACCTAAAGGTACAAAACCAGCACACAGTAAAACAAATTTTACTTATAAAATTAGCAAATCCTGTGTATCTGCTGGTGTAACAGAAGCAAATAAGCCTGGCAGATCCAGGTTAGCCCTTACACAAGACTGCTCACATACAAGTTGCATGGGTGCTTCCCATGTTCCACATTTAGGGTTTATTTGCCCCAAGAGCACAAGAACAAAGAACAAATTCAGGTTCATTATTGAACTCAAGCTTATAAACTATCTCTGAATTAGACACACTGGATAGTAACAAAAAGACATCTGAGCAGCTCTGCCCAAGTCAGACCAGTCACATTCACTAGTTCTGGCTCAGAATCAGACATGCCTGACTCCCCTTTTTACTCGCCCCTCTCAAGTACAGCACAATTACCTCCAAACTGCTGTAAATACCAAAAACAGTCCTCACCTTCACCAGCTTCAGTTTAACACTGTATTAAAGCAGTCACACTTCTTTCCAGTACAAGCTGGTGAAGTTTTCAGTTCTACAGGATGGATGAACTCTAAAGAGGCAACCAGAAATGTCACTCTACACTGGATCACCTTTGTCAAATCAGGAATTGTCTCTGCATTAAGACAGCTTCTAATGTATTAGGTAAGTATCAGTAAACGTTGGACAATGGCATATAAAAGAGGAGATAAAGACCCCAACTCCAATTTGCTTCTAGACCAGCTCTGAGGAATATGCAAATATGGCATCTCAAGCAAAATTGCAGCAAAACTTCAGGCATCTTTGCAAAAACAGTATCAAGATTCAGATTAACAGACCTGGGAGGAAACAATTAGATAAAATGGGAAAAATTAGCGCCTCAGCTACATTTCTAACCAAATAATACTCTGCTATTGATAAATGGTACACTCTGAACAAAGTATCATCAGATAAAACATCAGTTTGAGCAAAAGGATGCAAGATTAAGTGGTGTTCTTATCCCTAAAATCTGTGATCACTGAAAGCACATCCTCCTGTACCTCTGGTTTACTTTGTGAGTAAAGATACACCATGCAGTGCAACAGCCCTTCCTCACATTCCTGGGATATGGGGTTTTCTCTTGACCATGGTGTCCATTAGCTGACAAATACTGGTTAACTGTACTGAAAGAGTCTATCTGTTCCCCTTTTACAGATTACCCTAAAGTGTGTAACAAAAATCTCCAATTTAAAATACATCTTAAATAGAAAACATCTTTCACAAGAGAAACAACAAAAAAAAATTGATTTAAGGTTTTTGCTTGAAAATTGTTTCCTTTCTTAGATGTTCAAAAATCCTCATTTTAAGAAGCATTTTTTCAGTTATCATACAATGGAGATTATGGGCATCACTGCGTAGCACCCATTTCTTCAGAATCACCAAATCAAAACTTGACTTCAACAGTTATCTAGAGTTGTTTTCTTACCAAATCACTGCTTGAAACTATTCCCTGAAAACATTTCCTGAGAAACACAGTTATGAAGAACATTCAAAGGACAGGATATTCACAGGATATTCTCTTCAGAACCATTTGATCTACTATATGAATTATAACAAAAAAAAAAAAAAAAAAAAAAATTAATGCCAGTGCTACAGCGTTTTTAAATGTATATATTACAGAGGAGGGTGTATAATAGAAAAAGTAATCCTTGTTTATCCCCAACCAAGGGCAAGACTGCTAAGAATGGTTCATCCAGCTTAAAATACTTAGTGAAAGTATAAATGCTTGACCAAATGCTTTCCTGTAAAGCTTTAAGCACTCCATTATTATTAAAGCCATAGAAAGCTTTCTTGACATATTACTTTTCTGCAATGGTCCCTCTGAGACAGGGTCACTAGAAAAAAATAAAAAGTTAATTTAAGATTCCAAGCACTTTCCCTTTGTCTTGGGGTGACTTTATAATGTGTATCCCCTATCACTACCCTATGCCCACCAATCTTTTTTCTCCCAGCGAGAGACAGAGGGTTGAATTTCGTTTTCCTAGGATTTTTGTTTTTTTTTTTCTCTTTTCTTCTCTTCTGGACTGTTTCAACAACATCTGAACACATCAGGAGAATTTTCCCGGAGGCCCGGGGGGGGGGCCCCTCGCCGACCAGCTCCGAGGAGGAGAGACCGCACCTACAGAGGACCTCTGAAATCTTCTCAGGTTTTCTCTCCACAGAGAGAGAGAGATCTCATCATTTAGCATTATTATTCCCCACCTGTGTGTTTGTTAAATAAATAGCTTGTTATCTCTTTCACTTTCCTTTGAGGAAAATTTTTCCCGAACCTGGGGGGGAGGGGTGGTTGTGACCTGACTTCTATCAGAGGGTATTCTCCTCCAAATTTGTCCAAACTAGGACACCCTTATAATGACCTGGAACAAGGAAAAATTCAAGGTTTTTCCTATTCATCAGAAAGATAAAGTTTCTATAGAAAGGTAAGTGCTTCAAGCATCTGTGTTACACCACAAACTACTCTCCTTCATGTAACATGGTAATAGGTCTTTAAACATTTATTCACAGCAGAAAGGTTGGTCAATTTTACTATAAAGTTGCTCAAAAGTTATCCCTGGTATTACAATTGATGCTTGTTCCTCCACATCACTTCTGGTTATGCAACCACATTTTATCATTTCTACTCTAAGAAATCCTTAGAGTTAGTTATTATGAAAAATTGCTTTCTAACTAGCCATGTGATTAAAATACTAATCTCTCCATGACTTTACATAACAACTGCAGATATATTGTATATGACAACGACATTTTAAAACAGATATTTTCACTTTAAAAGTTGAGCTAAAAGGCTTAAATGGATACCAGTTCCACAAGTCAGTAACTTTTGAGAAAATATATTTAAAGTATCACTTCAGGGAACAACAGACCACTTCTGCCTGACATCTGAGATTTACCCAGTATTTAAGTGTAGATCTATGAGCAATTTTTAAAATGGTAACCTGTCAAAACAGAAATAATTGTTCCCCACAGTTTTGCTCCATCTCATGGAAAACCATCACGGTTCCATTTACCATCCATGGAAGCTATTTTTTTCACCTAATTCAGAATACCCAAGTTCAGCAAACTGTCAAAGCAAAATCAGATTTCTGAGACTAAACTACTTCACAATGCATATTCATTAAATGTATGAGAGGGGGATAACGCCTTCCTTCCTCACAAGCGCACAACAAAGCTCTAAAACACCTTTCACACGTGGTGGCTCTTCACAGCAGAGTCAGGAAACATCCACACACACAACGCTTCGCCAACACAACACATCAGGACCTTCCTTGAGTGGCCAGCTCATCTTTTCTGCCTTTAAGTCTGTGCAAGTTTGAAGATTATTTTCAAGCATGAAACACAAGAGAAATATAGCTTTAAGGGTGTCTTGGGGTGACGCATTTGTCACATGCGTCAAACCGAGACAAAGGGTCACATTTTCACACACGACCCAGAGTCAGTTGAGGTATTCAGCCGATCAAACGGCAAGTCACCCTAACCTCAATGTCCTAAGCTGACAAGATCTCATTCTGCTACCTGCAGTTTAGACATCCAGCATCCACATCGACTCCCAGCTATAGGTAACCTGATTTAGAACTCAATTCTACCTCAAAAAGTTGGCCCTTTTCCTATAAGGTTGCATAAAAGCCTAACCTCTCTAATCCTTACTTGTAGTAGATGGCCCAGTTACAACAGGATTGCAGACAGCATTACCAAAGCTTATTCAAGCTTCACCTAAATACCTCAGATTAATTTCCGTATCACAGCAATTCAGACCTCTTGGAGAAACATGCAGAGCTGGACCAAACCGAAAAACTGTAAGACTCTGCACAATCATATTTTGAAAAGATGTGACTGGGCCTGCAATCTATAGAGGTTTTGTCTTACCAGACTAGCTGTCACCACATCAAGACATATTAATTCAGGGGCTTTTTTTACAGGAGTCTGTAAATAATACAAAGAAATTTATTCAAATGCACAACCAGCCTCAAGGAGAAACTGAATATAACTCCTGGGACTAACCATCTTGAATTATTTCAAAGCACAGACAAAATTCAGGTTGTCTAGGTTATTCTATCACCTTCTATCAAAATCCAGATATGAAAAAAAAACCCAAACATTTAGACCAACTATCTGTAGTATGAGATTAAGCCTGTTAAGTAACACTACCAAGGGTTGAGCAAGTCAAAAGTTCCCAGTTAAAGGATATAATTACAGAGTACTATGGAAGGAACCAAGAGCTCTTAGGTAGGAGCCCAGTTAAATATATCACCAGGAACACTCAACTATTTGTGCACTAAGCGAAAGACCAGAAACTCATAAGTTTTTCCAGGGTGTACAAAGAAGCCCAAAAAAGTGCAACACATACTTCTGAACGTGAGGTCTTGCCAGTTTCTTTTCCGACAGAAACCCAGCTGCTCTGCACTTTAGTTGAAGAGCTTCTGCTGCACTTAACCTGTCACCTTCCAGGGCTGTCAGAGGTAATTGCACAGGACCCAGCTATGGGCTCATGAGAATGTATCTGACAGGACAGGAAATGTGAGCAAGCATTACCATGCCAGGCTGATCTGATCAGAGCCTGGACTGCCTGACCTGCGTTGAGGCTATTATGATTTATTCAAGGAGTCCGAATTACAGAAAAGTTTTAAAGAAGGAGAAGGCAATGTAATACACATTTCAGGTCTAGCAAGCTGTCTGAATGGGGGCAGGGCACTGATGGGCTGTTTTGGTTCATGGACCTCTTTAAAAAAAAAAAAGATACGATTAATGAAATATCAATATATCTGAACAGCAGAGGCATCTTTCCTTCCCAGAGTCATCCCTCGAAAGTATAAACAAAGGAATAGTTTCTGCTGGCAAAATCACTTATATCTGTGGTTAGTTTAATTTTCAGATATTTAACCCTGTTAAGGATAAACAATTTTAATAACTTGGGAGTTTTTTTTGATCCAGTTTAAAATCATGATTGTTTATTTACGGGACTGTAGTGTTGATGGAGTTGAAGCAAACTTAGTTTTTCTCACTACATCCTGATTACCAAAGTTAGCTAGATTAAATTGAAACTGGTAACTCAATGCTCATTTGACAGATTTATAAATTATTGTAATGATTTTGTCAGCTTCAAACAGCAGATTCTCAGGTCACTAACCCCATAAAGACTACATCTCATGGGAAGATGGAGGTATCTCTGTCCAGGATTTTGCATTAGTGTGGACTGCAGGCAAACATGCCAGCTTGACAGGAGAACTCTAAATTCAATAGTGACATGCAGAAAACCTTTTTGCACAGATTTAATCCATATTTAAGTCTTAAATTTAATTCTTCTGAAGCATTTGTCACCAACACTGATCAGCAGGAAAGAAAATTCAAAAATGAGAAACAACTCTTCTAACCACTGTTCTGAGGAATTCTCCCCTGGTATTTTCTACCAACAACATATTTGCAGCAATACCAACACCTACCACAGGTAAATTGGTCTAGGAAACTGCACACATGCACAGAGAACAGCAGTGCAGAGGCACAAAGCATTTATGTGAAACACCGTTTCAGGTTTTTACGAGGACCGCAATATTTTTTTGTGAGTTCCGCAGAAGAGAATCACAGAAAAATACAGCATGGAAGGGACCTTGAAGATCATCCAGTTCCAACCTCCTGCCGTGGGCAGGGACACCTTCCACTACATCAGGTTGCTCAAAGCCCCGTCCAGCCTGGCCTTGAACACTTCCAGGGATGGAGCATCTACAAGTTCTCTGGGCAGCCTGTGCCAAATGCCTCACTACTCTTACAGTAAAGAATTTCAATTTCTTCTTTCAATTTAAAGCCATCCCCATTTGTCAAATCACTTCATGCCCTTTTAAGAAGTCTCTTTCCAGCTCTCTTGTAAGCTCCCTTTAGGTACTGGAAGGTCTCCGTGGAGCCTTCTGTTCTCCAAGTCTCTCATCCCATCTTCCTAGCAGAGGTGCTCCAGCTCCAGTCATCTTCATGGCCTCCACTAGACTCATTCCAACAGGTCCATAACCTTATGTTTGGGAACCCCAGAGGTGGATGCAGCACTGCAGGTGGGGTCTCACCAGAGCACAGGGGAAGAATCCTTTCCGAGTCACGGTTTTAAAAGGTTAAACCCTTAGCTGAGAGCTGGAAGCAATTTGTATTGATTAGGATGCAAAGTAGAAAAAACAAAAGATAAGTTAATGATTATTAGATGCTTAAGCTAGAGCTAAGTGATGTACTATTTGCTATTATATTTTTGTTTTAAGTTTTGTTTATAGAGGGAAACAGAATGAATGAACTGTCATCGAAACAAATTGAAACTAATAGAATTAAGAGCAGCACTTGGGTTTCGTAACAATTAATCAAAAGTAGGAGATCTTGGGCTGTGCCAGCAGGTCATGAAGGCCTGCCAACAGCAGGAAGGTAAAGAGGTCACTGTGAAGAAGACGTTCCTTACTTCATCTTTCAGGACCACTGACCCAATTCGAGACCACCGACCCAATTCAAGAGAGAAACTGCGCATGCGTGAAGGACTAATGATCTCATTTTAATACCGAGGGGGGAGTGGGAGGTGCTGGGGTCATATATATGTAGAGGATGCAAAACTTGAAGTAATAAATAGGGAGTGAAAAATTTTGTACTTTGCTGGCATCTCTTTAGGAGGCTACTCCCATGCCGCCCGCCGGTGCCTGAATAAACATACCACTTTCTAACTTTAATTAGTTAGAGGGTCTTTTGTCTGTGGATACCGTGTTTTTAATGAATCATTTCCCTTACCTGCTGCCCATGGGGCTTTGGATGCAGCCCAGGACGTGTCCTGGGAAACCAAATGTCCAGGACACGTTTGGTTTCTGGGCTGTGAGAGCACATTTAGGGGTCATGTTGAGCTTCTTGTTGTCCTCAGGGCTGCTCTTGATCCATTCTCTGACCAGCCTGTATTTGTGCTTGCCCCAACCCACAGGGATCACCTTGCATGTGGCCCTGCTGAACTTCATGAGGATTGCACAGCCCCACCACTCCAATAGCTCAAGGTCCCTCTGGATGCCATCCCATCCCTCCAGCCTGTGTCAACTGCACCACAGAGCTGGGGGTCAGGGAACTTGCTGAGGGTGCCCTCGATGCCACTGTCCATGTCACCTACAAAGATGTCAAACAGTGCTGGTCCCAGTACCAGCCCCCAAGGAATAGCACTTGTCATTGGTCACCACTTGGACATGTAGCTGTTGACCGCAACTCTGACTGCAACCATCCAGACAATTCCTTATCCTGGAAGTGGTCCATCCATCAAGTCCGTGTCTCTCCAGCTGAGAGACAGGAGTGGCAGATGGGACAGTGTCAAATGCTTTGCACAAGTTCAGGTAGATGATGTCAGCTGCTTTTCCCTTATCTCCCAACCCTGTAACCCTGTCAAAGGAGTACACCAGTTTTTTCAGGCACAACTTGCCCTTAGTGAAGCCATCTTGGCTGCCACCAGTCAGACAACACGGATAAATGTCCAACACATACACTCCACATACAGCTCAGGGGAACCAAGATGACTGGAACAACCCCAAATCCACTCCAAAAATCTTGACAGAGCATCTCTAACTTCTGAGCCCTTCTCTGAACATGTGAAATGGAAATAGGATTAGCACTCCAAAAATTATGATGCAAAAAGACTCTGTTCTCTCACGTACAGGCACTTAAAACTTGTGTCACTTACTGCAGACTAAAGTATGCCAGGATAAGGTTCTTAGTTTGCCATGTTGAAGCTGTGCCACTTCATAATAATTTATTAGATCTCAGAAATAAAATCGAGAGCCTGGTTCGAGTAACCAAGTGAGAGCAAATTGCAGTAATTGGTTGTGGTTTAGGCCAGGTGCTTTTCAGAGAATATCAAGAGTACCTATCATAATTCTGAATTCATACTCACCTCCTAGACTACTCTTATACAGTGAGGAATTTTAATTCATTTTGACTGTACAGAATCTTTAATGAGCAACCTTTAACAAATATCCATCTATATGTAATAAAATGGAAATTCCTAAGAGAAGTTGAGCCCCCAAATATTGGGGTAAAAATATTCTTAAATATTAAGTATCTAGGATTTTATTCACTCTGGCAGAAGAGAGATTTATGTGAATAGAGATACCAGTATTTTGCTTTCTGTGGAGCAGTCCTAGTGGAAATGCAGGAACTCACAGGACACGTCTGTTTTAATTTGCACCCCTGGATCTGCCTGGACCTAAGTTCAGGCTTCTTTCCATATCACACCCCAGACTTTATTCCAGTTCAGTGTCTCTATGGGTCAGAAGTACTGATCAAACAGCAGAGCATCTCTAGCCATTCAAAATATGGCAAGGGCTTTTCCCTACTAGCTATCCCAAACCATTTCAGTGTTTAGTCTTGTAAAGAAAGTTGACACTAGATAAAGAAGCAGAAGTGTCTTTCAGAAGGCAGTGTTTCCCTTTTTAATAGCCATTTTGCCTTTCTTGCCCCTGAGCTCAAGTATCTACATCTCAACATTTAGAAGAAAAACATCCTGTTTACAAACACTGACCATGGAGTAAGCGGTCCCTATATTTTACCAATCTTTATGTTTCTGTAGGCTTGTATATAGCTCTACTTAGTCATAAAGATGACTTAAGTCAGAGTTCCGAAGAGGTGCCCACATGATGTGCAGCCTTGCATTCACTCAAGAAGTATTTCATAAAACTTTGAACAGCAGCAAATACATCCCTGCAAGTCACCCAGCACAGGCCTGTGAGAAAAACACTGATACTATGCAGAAAAAAAAATTATAAAAGGTTTTCCTAAACAGAAGGAGGAAAGAACGGTGAACTTTTTCCTCCATGAATAGAAAGTCTTGAAATTTCTAATAGGAAGAAAAAGCCATTTCAAACAAATTAAAAAAATGCTAATTTGATTGTCATAACATTAACCTTAAAATTTGAAGCAGCACCAAAATAATAAAGTTCCACAGCCTACTGAATGTTGCATAAATGCTTCCAGGCAGCAATATTTTAGTGCAGGATAATATTCGGCAGTAAGGAAGTGTTAAGAATTCATGGTGGGCAAAGATATTAATGAAACAGTCTCTACCCCTCCAGAACAGACTGCATAATTTAGCAGTCAAGCTATAATTCATTCAATAATAACAATGGCTGAAACTTAAGAGGATGAGAAGAAAATTTACACAATTAGTTCCTTAATGGTGCATTTTAAGCTGCACTTCTAGCTACAATAAGAAAGTTTCAAAGCCTGGCTTCAGATTCAACTTCAACATTTGTTTTTCTTTTTGATATTCTGAAGAGGAGGATCCTGCTATCCCAAAAATATGGTTCAATTATTTGCTCTCAACATACTATTTTGTGTGACCAGCACCACTTTCCTGCACATTTATTCCAACAAGAATCATTTCTACCTTAGAGCTCCTACAGAACAGATTGCAGAACAGCAACAGTAGTGACTGGTAAAAGTTTTACATGTTACATGAAAAAAAAACAGTTAAGATACTAGTGAAATATCTTTTAGAAGAACTTAAATTTATCAAATATGAAAATTTGTCTTACCTTAGGGAATTGTTTCACTGGAATCAGAACTTTTTGACCCAACTTCATATTCTTATTGATGACTACATCAATATACTTTTCTTCTTCCTTTCCTTCCCCTTTTTGGAATTTTTCAATTTCTGTTAAAGAAAAAAGTTATTTTATCAGTTTAATACAACAATCTAAAAGCTGAGAATCTTCAGTATAAATAAATTTCAGAGCTAATACTGCATGGCATGCATATGTCATATTGTGTAATTAATACATGTAACTGGTTATACAAGGCCAATACGGTAAAGCATGTTTTGCTTTTTTTATATTCATGTTTATATCAGCACCTTGAATAAGCATTGCAAACACTGTACTCACTTAACATTTAGGATGCATTTTTTATATGGCTCAAGGAGTGAACATTATTCCTAGATACCTTTGAGCATGTTTAAATTAAAAAACACACAGCATAGTTTAATACTCACTTCTATAAATAAAGTATGCAGTTTAAACAGTGGCTTTCTACAGTGCACTTAGGAACAAATGTCAAGTTAATCTTTCAGAATTTCACGAATGTAATTGAGACACACAGATCATACCCAAAAATCTGAGATTAGTGTTATACCAACAATGACATTATTAGGAATGGGATTTAGAAGTTCAAACCCTGGCTTGCGTGACTCTATTAATTCCAGAGATACACACAAACTGACTCTTGATTATAAATTTCTCCAAATATTGACTCCCCAGTGTGCTAACGAAAAACTGCAGATTTCATTTCATTAGAGAAACATGAGGAACATACAGGGAGACAAAGTGAAGCACTGCTTGAGGTATTTGCTGGATGGGGTCCATCATGACGGGGGCTGCAGCGTTAAACACGTTAGCACGCACCAAAATCCAATCCATTTCAGAAGTGCCACACAAGTTCTTCTGTGAGAATCTAGCACTTGTCTTCCACAAGTATCTCCATATACCTTGATAATTTCTCACAGCAAGAAACACTCTTCCACTCTACTTGACCAGTGGAAGTTAAGAACATTTATCAAGACCTCCCAGTTACTTTAACAGGAATGAGATCTTCTGCCAAGAGGAGACAGCAATAAAAACTTGAATGCAAAGAAACCAATCAAAAATATAGGAGAAACCACCCTTTAGTACACTTTCAAAGACAATCTAGTTTGAAATAAGGTCCAATAAAAACAGAATAAACCAACTCATTTTTAACTACAGAAAAAATCCATGCATTGTTAGCAGATTTGTTCAGTGAATACCAGTCCATTTCCATTTACCACTACAGAAAGGAAGATGCCAAATTCTTTTTTAATAACTGAAACTTATCTTCCATGCAAATTTTAACTTCACTAACACAAAACAAGAAGGAAACACAATTTACCCAAGTTACTGAACAGTGGCTGAAAACAAAGAAAATCAAACTAGACTATCAGTTTGAAACCTCAGACTATCTGAAGGCTTCTTGAAGGAAAAGCCTTCCCCAGCTGTACTTCTGAAACTTCTTGTCAAGTCTCTAGGAAGTTTGTGATACCTATGGATTGCAGTAATGTAAACATTCTGGAGGAGCCCTATCAAAGAAACCTTGCTCCAGAATGTCCTTTGTTTCAGCATGATCAGTAAAAAAAAGCCTCCAGCACCATTATCCCATCAGCTAACAACAACTGAAGAACATTTTAATAGTCAAAATCCAGGTAAAAATGGAAATTTGGAAATGCCACATTATAGAGTAGGGAATTACGGGCAATTAAACAGATGTAAAGCTACATCAATTTAATTTGGAACTCCTTTCCTGGTGAAATTAAGACTAAAATTTTATAGGGTGTAATGTTCCCACTCAGAAATCAGGTGACTGGTACCTTTTAGAAGTCAAAGTTTCCAAGTATCACATTCAGATGTAAAAGCATGGTACTATCACAGCATTCAAACACAGATGTACATCTAACACCCCTCGTTCCTCATATAACAAGGGCAGTAGTGACAAAGCTCTCTGATTTCTCTTGAAAAACAAGATTAGATACTTACAGGTTTTTATGTTTTAAAAGTAAGAACACAACACTAATTTTTAAGGCTGCTGTTGGTATTACACTATTAGTACAAACACTCAAAGCTTAAAAGTGACCAGAAATCTGCTGTTCTTTAGTAATATTCTAATAATCAGCACAAAATGCTGATTATTAGAATTGTAATAAAAATACATCCATTTTTATGACTGAAGCAAATGCAGTTACAAAAAAATTTGATACGATTTGATTTAGGATTGATTTTACATGTTAGGACTAAAATTTATTCAGTCAGAAAGGCACAGTTAAACGCCATTTAATATTAAAATTCAATTAATGCACTGTGCTGTATTTTTTGTGACAGAGCAGTGCACCAAGAGCCCCAGGTAGTTCAGTTGATACCAGCCTGATACAAGACTTTTAGGAGTTCTCAGTCATTGTAACTACTGTTACAGTAAATGACTTTTTCTTGAAGAATCTAAACTTTCAAAATAGAAGTACTGTCAATGTCAAAGCCCATCAAGTTTTTATGAACTGGTAAAGCTAAAAATTTCTTTTCTCCTGTTGAGTCATATGCTGTTATTCCCAAATGCCCAGCATGGCATACACTGCAATCCCCCTGCCCACCTGAAAATGAGAACCACAAGTTTATGAATCAACAGTGGTTTAAGGAACTTCCTAGAAATTGCCAAGAAATATTAAACCCGGAAATGAGTTGTTTCAGGAACATTCAGACACTTCAGTGCAGTTAAAATATACTTGAAGAGTTAAGCACAGAGTTCTACCTCAGTAACATTCTTCAGCTGAGCCAGCTGCATAAATTCCTTAAGAGATCAATACACTGCTAATTGTATTTCCTAAATACTTTAGCTTAGAAAAGTTATTTGAATTAGCTATTTGAAGGGCTTGGTTGCAACCATGTGATTAATGCTAAATATGCTCATAATTTGGGACTACTTTGAGCTAATAAAAAACATAAAAAGACCATTCTCTTCTTTCTCTAATAGATACTGAACTTCAAGTCGCTAAAGTAATTATTAAAAGAAACACATTAATTACTCAGAAAATCAGTTTTCCTACCCCAAATATCTACATACTTTATTGACCATTTTAGGAAAACACCCTTTATTCTTTCACTCACACTGTTGAAACAACTTTCTTTTTGCTTGAAGAAGCCACTGAAACCCCTTAAGAGGCTGCAAATCAGCTCTCTGCAAAATGGATCACAATTTTCCCCATTTGTTTTAAAGACAAATGATTTTACTAACAAACAGCCATAGCCCACTGCCACAGCAGTACAAAGTAAGATTAAATAATTATTTTTCCTGTTATGGTCTAAAGTTAATCAAACTGATTCAAGACTTTCTGCCTGTTCATTGCTATTGTACCAGACTTTAGTTTTGAATGAACAAAGTCCAGTCCAGTGATCACATTTTATCTCAGATTTTGCTTTTTTTATTTCTTTGCACTTAAAATTGAAGATGAATGGGAAATACAGCTAAGCATTAGAATTTTATCCATATCTGCACAGCTCTTGCAATATCATTCACATACATCAAGCTTTAGATAATTAGGGAAAAATCATGCCAGATCACACAGGAAATCCAATCAGATTTTCAAGGTCAAATGGATAGGAAGATTTGTGTTTTCTTAATCCTTGGATTACATGCTGCACTGCTTAGCTATATGAAGCAATGCCATTTCCTAGATCACAAACAGTAAATAAACATGTGATTAAAGCTTCCCATAATACCAGAGATTAAAATCTCATGTTCTCAGACCAAGGATGCAGCTAATGCAACAGGAATTTAACTGCATGCAGTAATAACTGCATGGATTTTTTTTCTTTACATTTAATCATAGCAGACAACTAAGCAATGATTAGTTCTCAGTTAATTCTCGAAATAACAGTGGTAGATACATCAGATAATGACGAAGTAGAATTGTTTCACATTTTTCTTCAGTTAGAATCAATCTTCCTGGGGAAAAACTACAATCTAGGATTCCAGCTGCCTCTGCTAAGCCAATATAAATACTTGTGTTAAATGCTGAGCGAAGTGGTGCCCTATTTGTCTGTAGTAAATCAATATAATAAATAGAAGATCAAATGTCAAACTCAAAGTAAACAGAAATTACTGCATTTGTCCTTAAGGCAATATTTCCTTTACACAAGAACAGGAAAAATAGAAACCAGGTCAATTTACCTTCAAATCCTTAAGAAACTTTCTACTGTATTTCCTTAGATTCAGATGTCTTATCAAACACCCCACTATATCCAAATAATTTCATACTAATTTTTTCCTACTTTGGATGGAAGAACAAGTGAAAAACGCAAGGCCCATTCTAGGATATCCACATGATCATGGCTTCCAAGAACAGGGCACTGATGAACTCCACTGCAATTGCACTAGAAGTAGTTTCCACATTCATTTTGAAAGTGAAAATATTCTAAGAATCAATTATCCTTTAAAAATACCCCTAAATCAAGTGGTTTTGAAAATTACTAACATTATACAATAAAAGCAATAGATTTTGCCTTATTTGGGCAATTTTATTGAATTTCTAAGAAGAGGAAACACCAAAATTGAGATTGACTCAATCAAGCATGTTATACAACATATACTGAAGCATAGCCCAATAGCAGTAGTATTTCTCAGTGAATTCTCAAAACTTCACAGTTGACTTAGAAAAATCACACCCATCTCAATTGAGAAAGCTCTTACGTCAAACTGAAGGCTAAGTATCTTTACATACTTCCCCTGTCCTTTCAGTTCTTGAAAAATCCCTGCTATTGACCATTGCTGGAGACAGAACACTGAGCTGGATGGCCATCTCCTCTGGCAGCATGACTCCTTTTGGCTTCACATCAGAAAAAAATCAAAGTGACTGTAGTACAAAAAACAGACCTTGATTTATTAGTTTACCTTTTATGAAGACCCTGTTTAAGGAACACATTCAAGCTTTGGTAAGCAACAAGCTCCCAGAGGAAAAGGGGTCTCCAAGTCAGTTGTAGCAGAATTTCAGAAAAAAAAAAATAGTTTTTCCTTAATGGACAAAAAACTGACAATATCAGCATTCCACACTGTTTATTTGAAAATTTTCACTGTGGCAAAACCCACAATTTACCTCAGAAGACACATTTTAAGAAGACCTATTCTTAAAAAATGAATTACAACTTTCCCAATTCTTATTAAAAAAATTACAATTTTCCCAATGGAGCCAAGTCATAGGAAGTCTGCTGTGCCGGATGCTGATTTAACGCCCAGAGTCCTTCCATGAGTTCTGTAAATCCAGAGTACAGTAACACAGGATGGTGAACCCAATTACAATTCTAATTTTGTTTAAATTGATGAGAGCTTAATCTCATTATTGTTGTAGTAAAATGGTCTTGATCGTGCTTCAGATTATACATCTTTTACTCTGGACTCCTTTATTCCCTGTCCTACTAGAGGATGATTAAAAGTTCTTTGAATCAGCACCTCTCCAACCAATATTTCTCATCTTTTGAGCTGAAAACAGTATTGCACAGCATGAACTTGAACTAGAATCACCACACTAAGGCTTTAATACATTTCAAAAGGCTTGCTGAAATAAACCCCACAGATTTCCTCACAACAGCCTCTAAGAGATCGACTACTCACTCCCTGTTCTCTTGATCAGCATGAAGCTGGACAACCCTCCCAATTTTTGCACTAAACAGAAGAGGCAACCTTAGTCTCTTACATCTGAGTATCTTAAAACATGTCTAGCATAGTCTAGTTTGCTTCAAAGCAATTTCTCTGTGTAGACATTCACAAAAAAATGCTGGATTTCCCAATTTCAACTGTATGTAGCATCCCAATCACCCAGAAAAACACACAATTAAGTTCAGCAACTAAACATTTCTGATATGAGTAAATGCTTAGACAAATATCCCCTTTTCGACCCTCCAAGATATTTCCAAAGTAAATACTAATTAGTGTATCTTCATTAGAAAAAAAAGGCAAATTAGAGAACTAAAGTAATCAAGCAAATAAAAATAGCCTCAAAATGTTTAAATTAAGGAAACTAAATTTAAGTGGAATGGCAACATTTAGACTTATCAAGAATGGGTCTAAAACACAAATAAAAAATGCAACAGAATTTTCAATTTTTAATGCTGATGTTCTATTACTGCACCCACCCCCCATTCCTTTAAGAACCTCAGAAAACTTCACCTACCCTCCTCTGCCAACACTTTAATCCTTTAAAAAGTCATTTTAAAAATCACAAGTTTTGCATCCATTGTAGGTACTAATTCTGAACTGGCATAGAAAGTAAAGCATTAAGAGAGTGAATTGTGCATAAAAAACCACAGTAATTTGTTTCAACTAATGCGCATTATTACAATAGTTGAATTCTGAATAACTGTCTTTCACATGCCACCTTAATTTTGTAAAAGCAACTGACAATGAATCTAATTTCAATTTACAATAAAATAAGCAGTTCATGCTCGAATGATGTCTACAACATTCAGAATCCTCAAATTAATAATAATATCCCTGTTGAAGGACTCAAACCAGTCTTTATTTAAATTGCATTCACAGGCATTATAAATTCTATTTTACAGTCTAAGTACTACTGTCTGCACTGATCTGAAAATACATTTCAGTCACCAATATGACAAATATTTTGAATGGGCTTTTTTATTTAAGCAATTCAAAACTGATTGAACACCCGTTACCTGCACATCAAAAATGACTCCACTAAAATCTGTTTAGACTTATTAATACTAGCAGTAAGGCAGGAAGTACCACAGTAGGAACTGTCAAAATCATGTATAAGGTATTAATAGAAGTCTAATCAGTCTTGCTCAGGGAGAAAACAAGATGTAGACATAGACATAGTCCCATATAACCAACCTACTTCTCTGAAAATTATTTATCTCATTGTGAAGATAACTTATAACAAAATGCTAAAATCAGCTGTATGATTTACCTATTGCTTACAGCTTTCTTTCGGCATGAATATTTTTAAATTAGCAAGGTCAGGAATCCACTAACTACACAAAAAGTCAACTCATTTGTTCTGTTACTTAAAAATAAAATCCAGTATACAGAGCAACTTACACTACTGGGAGCATAGGACTCAGGCAAAATGAAGTTAATATTCTCTATCAAGAGTCCTTTACAAGCAGCTGTTCCACCTTTTTCATTTATGCATATGAACACAGCCAGGTAGCTCTTACAAAAGATTTCACTTGACATTTTGGTGAGTCATCAGGAAGGGTCTATATTCTTTCTTCCTTATTGTGTACATAGCACTGCATAGTACTACAAACTTTCTGTCGCTCCTTTGACAACTTTCACAAGAAAAAGCTTAAGTCAGATCTCGATTGACAAATGGATACAACCTACAGTTCTTAATATGCAAATATTACATTTTAAACTATTGCCAAGGTGAAGCAGTAGCCACAGCATATCCAGTTGTTGATCCTTTAAACAGACAGACTTGAGCACTATTAAAGACCACACTTTAAGGCACTGGCAAAGACTGCAGTCTAAAAATCTGCCAGCAGATTCAAACAAACCATATTTAGTACTGGAAGATAGCAATGCTAACAAAACACATTGCTGTGTTTTGTATAACTGATCGTTACACAAATACGTGTACAGCTGTTTACTTAGCATTATGCAAGATTTATGTAGCCATCAGCAAGACAAAGTAGTGCTATCTTCTACTTCTCTAAAAATCATTTTTAGGCAACTAGAGCTTTGTCAGCACCCTCCATCCCAATGACAGAAGGCCAGGGTAGAGCCTCACAGTCTGGCAATCCTTAATTCAGTAATGTGTCATATCCCACTGATAAATACCAATAAAACACAACTAACACCTTCTGTAAGTTGCAATTTAATTGAAAGCATCACTAAAGCAGAAGTTTCAGGAAACATCAACAAATACTGAGGGAGCTGGCTGATGTCATCAACAGGCCACTGTTTTTGTAAGATCATGGTCATCAGGAAACATCACTGATGACTGAGGCAAAGCAAATATCGGTCCTATCTCCAAGAGCAGGGGGGAGGACCTGGGGCACCACAGGATGGTAAAACTCGCCATGATCTCCTGGAAGGTGATATAGTAAACAGCTCCTGAAAACCATTTCCAGGCATAGAAGGACAAGATGAGAGCAGTTTGCACAAATTTATGGCAGGGAAGTCACACTGTTCTAAACAAAGGCACAGAGCCATCAACAATATGAGATGAGACAAGAGCTGATGCGTCCACCCCATCTGAAGAAGGGTTTTTTATAAGCCTCCCACACCATCCTCATGTGGACTGAGGAGGCACACGATAGAGACATGGACAACGAGGAGGACTGAAAACTGATCTGCCTGGTTCAAAGGGTTCTTTCTGTCAGTGGCATCACAACCAGGCCAGCCAGGGGCCAGACATCAGTGGTGTGCTCCATGATGTTTAACATCTTCATCAACGGCCTGGCTGATGGCACAGAGTGCAGTTTCAGCAGGTTCACACATAACAGAAAACTGGGAGCAATTCAAATACCAGAGGGTTGTGATGACACTCAGAAGTACCTCAAAGAGGTGGATGAATGGGCTGACAGCAGTCCCATGCAGTTCAAAGGGAAGTGCTAAGTCCTGTGCCTGTGGAGGAATAGCCCCATGCAAGAGAACAGCCTGGAAACGAAACAGTTAGAAAGCAGCTTTGCAGAACAGGACCTGAAGCTCAAACAAGCTGAACACCAGCCAGGAAGGTGCACTTCCAATGGCCACCAGCACCTAGGCTGCACCAGACCAGAACTGCCAGCACTTTGGTGATCCTTCCTCTCAGTACTCATGCAAGTTTCAGCAAGCATCTTGATTTCTGCTGTTTTGCTGAAGAGTTTTGAAATTACTTTTTTAAGGAAAGATTTGTTCTATCTTTGGTACTTTAAAAAAAATACTAGTTCTAATAAATTCTTCCCCCAGCCCAAGATTTACTTGTCATGAAATGCTGGAGCATAGAAAGCCATGATTTCCTGAAAGCATGCTAGAAATTAGTGGTATTTGTTCATCATAGGAATGCTAAAATAATCCAGAGAAACAGTTATGGACAGACCCGGGGTACAGTAGTCCTCTGTTTTCTCTCTCCATTGTCCCACCATTACCCTACTCTGCATGGCTGAAAATGCACACAGCAGGCAGCTCTTCCCAGAACACCACATTGTCCAACATGCATTTTCTGTCCAATAAAAACGTGTCGTTGTCCATATTTCACACAGAGTTAGGGAAAGGAACAGAGACGAAGCTATTGTAAGTATCTATAACGTTTCTAAATTCCTATACTTAATTCAGTGAAATTCAGAGTTAACACCAGACACTGCTATGACTTAAACTCATACCCACCGATCCTACATAACCTTTACCAACAAGTATAACCTCAATCCTACTACAGATTGATACAAATATTTCTATATTTTGTGGCATTGCACTGATCAAGTGAACTAGGAAAGTGAATGCAATCACTGCTTAGAGCCTCTAAAAGATGAGCCACTGAAAACAGTATATGCTGGAGTAACCTTCATTCATAATCTTGTTTCAACCCACTGTTCATAATTTTCTCATCTTGCTGATTTTAACACAAGCTTCCGGTCCTTAGATGTAAATTTCTCAGAATCCTGAGACTTCCATGTCTGAAACTTTGTTTCCTAAAGCACAAACTATTGATGTGCAATTAAGCTGTGAAAAGGTGATCTTGTATAGAAAGAACACAAAACCACAAAAACAGGCGGATGTCACAGGTCATAACATGGATGGGTTGTTGATTAATCTGTAAAACAACAACAAAAAAAATCATTAATCTGAAAAATGCTTTCAGAATATTTATGAGGAAGGTAACAACCTAAAGCATCCTAAAGCATTTGTGCATTCTGATCCACAGATGTAGAAAACAAACCCATGGATATTAGTTGGCACATGTAAAAGAAAAGGGACTAATTCCAACACACCATCCTGGATTAGGTTAACACAACCCTAATCCTCTGATCTCAAAGCCAGGTTGGATAGGCTTTGAGCAAGCTGGTCCTGTAGAAGGTGTCCCTGCCCATGGTGGGGGGGTCAGAACTACAGAACTAGATGACCTTTAAGGTCCTTCCAACCCAAACCACTTCATGATTCCTTCAGAAGGCCATCATTCCCACTGACAGCAGATAAAAGACGCAAAGCACCACTTTTGACAAAATTATTGCGGGCAGCACTTTTATTTTTTGTTACCCATTACAGTCCTTGGCTGCAGTAATGTACCTTGGCAAGGAAAACATATAGAGGCAGCTTGTGTATCTACTGTCCCATGGGAAAGTGCAGCTTAAAGAAATTTGTGTGGTAATTTTATGTATGAGCTTCAACATAAATTGGATGTTAAAAACTTTTAGCATCCAAGTCAAAAATTAACTAGCAGAGGGATAACATTAATTAGAATCCCTTCCACACCATGAATAGAAGGTGAATCTAAATTATTTTCTGTGTACGAAGACACATATTACACTGAATTAATGCATATTGCTACAACATTCAATTTTTTTCCAAATATGATGCTGTTAAACTTATTCTCATGAAATTAGTTGAATCCCTTCACAGAACTGTAGAACCAGATCAGACTTCCCTAGAAGTGTTATAAAACTTGAAAGCCCAGCTTATGGACTCATTCCAGCTGCAACTCATAAGGAAAAGGACCAAATATCTTCCAACAGACCAGTTTCTGCAGGAAAGCAGCCACATCTACAGCTGCAATAGACCTCTGCTCTGTTGGACCATGTGCCTGTCCATGTAGCACCTTCCCTGAGGAAGGTAATCTTCCGAATTTCATGGCATCTCTCAAAGAAAAGGTTTTTATTAAGCTAGTATTTCTAGCATTCACCTAATAGAACACTACTCATCTTTCCAAATTTAACAAAAAACAAAACAGACCACGTTCTATACCTGCACAAATATGTGAAGTAACTACCAAATTATGCCAGTAAGCTTTTGCTGAAACACACCTTACAAAGCTAAAATATACGACATGTTTAGCAGCATTTATGGTATGATTTTAATTGCCATAAGAAACAGCTCTGACTCAAAATCATTCACTAAAGAAAGTATCTTCATGTTTACCTTAAACAGAACTAAGGAGTTCCTGCTGAGTAAGTTATACTTTGGGTTAGTAAATTTGTTTACAAAAAGCATCTTTCTTCAGTAAAAAGTATTTTTAAACATCCAAGTTTCTTTCCAACAGACATGGTTATGGTACAGCTGTAAGAAGCAGGAAAACAGCATGTTCTGTGCAATCACTCAGCAGTCAAGATATTGCAAATTCATTTGTCTTACTAATTTGTTTTGAAGACAGTTTAAAATCAAATGCTTATATAGAAATCGAAAATGTGATGCCTGAGTTTTACTGCAGCCACATTATGTCACGTAGTTATGTGATGAATTAACTTTAGACATGTTACTGTTTTAGTTTTAATCCAGCTAATTTCAAAATGCCAACTTTCACCAAACACAACTTTTTCCCAGTGACGGAGTTCGTGTGTCTGTTATGAACTTTCTTAGGGGAGTAATCCCTACATTCAATAGTTTAAAAACCAGATTTCAGTACATTTCTACAGATTATACACAGAAAATCAACTACTATGAAATGTCACAGGCCCAAGGCAGCTGACACATTTAAGTGCAGTGGAACAATTCACAGCCAGGGAAGTTCACCTACATTCAAGGTGAGACAGCAAAAACAAAAGTGGTCATATTTATAACAGTAGTGCTGGGAACCTGCAGAAGCTGCTTCTAACCAGACACCTGCCCTGCCTGTCCCCACCTGCCTTCACAGCCCCATATATTCAAGTTTCTGCTCCTTCATCACTTCTGTCTGCCAAGAAACAGTAAGAAAAGTGCCAACGCAAACTACCTGAGGTGCCATTACTTCTTGATTCAGTGATGCTTAAATTGCTTTTATATGGGAAAGAAAATGTTGATGCTCCACTTTCCAAAATTACAGAATAAAGTTACCTTCTAGATGTGGCAGAGGACAAAGGCAATGCATTTTGAAAAATACAGCTGCTTAAGAAATTTAGAGTCTGGGTGCCTAAAAGATGAAGGACAGCTGGGACAGCAATAACTAATTAATATGGTAGATTTTTCTATTGCCCCTTGCTGCTAGAGAGAAACAAAGCAGAAAAGTGCGTTTGGGATAAACAAGAAACCCAAACAGTCACAATGGATACTTGCGCACCCAGGAAGAAGTCTTCCTAAAGAAAGGGTCACGTGTTACTAAGTTTCAAATCTCACTTCCCCATCTCGATTCATTGACCTTAGAGCAAGTGCAGGAATGACATGTCCAGCTCCATACAGAATAACCACCTAAAAGGCTGGAATGTGTTATTTTGCATACACCCAAGAAATAAAGGTGCTTCACTGAACTGAAAAATCTGACTATGCGCTAATAAATCTGAAAAGAACATTTAACCACGGGGAAGGTAAGCTCTTCCTCATGCCGACAGAGAAACACGCTCACAAATCCCTCTACCAAATCTGACATGTGGTTTTAAAGGCTCAATCATCAGTGTGTCACAGAGACAGAAAATACCAGAAATGCTACAATGCATCTTGATTGGTCATAAATGGAACTATATTCCCAGAGCCACTCTTTTTGCAGGATCCCTTTCTAAAGCAAGACACAACTAATTTAGTAAGTTACTATTCAGACTTGGTATAACTGTAACTTAAAAAATACAAACATAACACTAAATTATCAGAAAGAGCTGGCAATGAAGAAAAGCTTTTTTCACTAAATTCATACAGCTTTTACTTTACGCTTGCATAATAACTATGTATTGGCAGTACTCCTTGACAAGAAGCATGAGATTAACTATGTAGCTGGCCAGGAGCATCTATTCTCTTTAATCTATTTTTCTGAAGGGGCCATCTGCTCTTGCTTCTTCATTTTGTGGCTTAGCTTGAAATTGCATTCATTATTCTGTTACGATTTCAATTAGGTACATGTAAAAATTTCTCTCATGTCAGGATGGTTGTCTTGAGAATGAAATACTGTAAGAGGAAAAAGGGTTATTACCAAAAGCTGATTGACTATAATTGATACAGCTCAAACAGCTAATTAGTCATCAATAAAATGAAAGAAAAATAATGCTAACATTTGTTTTATTACAGCACAGCTTGACATCCATTACTAACAGTATGCACAGCCATGTTTAAGGTACTAAACCTGAATAAAGGAACTATGTTTGCTTTCTGCGTTCCCTACACTCAGATCTTTTCCGATGACTCTGCAGAAAAGCTTCAAATCTCAGCTTTGATAACAGCAATGAAACTTTCCAAATGAGGAGCCAAAAAATATCTCATACAGATGCTGACAAGATATACCTACAAGATTAGCCGCATTTGCACAGACTTAGAAATAATGAATAGTTACTGCTGAAAAAATTTACTGAAACGCAAGCTACAGGGTTGAGCTCTAGTCAGTTACTGCTGCAGTGCGATAGTGAAAAATTTTCTGAAAGAACTGCAAAGAATTAAGCCAACAGTTTATCCAAGTGGGAAAGAAACTTTTGATTCAACTATTTCCTATCCAATTCACTGCTTTCCACAGAAAAAGGATCAAGCAGGAGGCTACCCAGCAAGCTGAGGCATTTAGCTATTGCCCAGATTTATAAGTAAATAAATACGCAGCATCAACCTCATGCAAGGCATCATAGCAGGCAGCCTTCGCCCAGGCAGCCTTCGGAAGCTTTGGTCATTGCTTTGAACACATGAACAGGAAGAAGGGATTGGTGCCTTCAGGACCTACAACCGACTCAGAGGCAGAAAATACATTATGTTAGCACAATGCTCAGCACACCACTGAAGTCTAAAGAAACTATGATCTACCAGTTAAGAAAGCAAATCACATCCATTTTCCTCTGTCAGGGCATTAATCTAAAAGATAATTTGCCTAGAGTTCTTTATAGAGCTGATCCCACAGCCAGCTACTTGCCACTTATATCATAATGAAATACACATCAGCATTTTTAATTAACTTTATATTGAACTATGTGAACTATTACTTAGGGTTCCAAACAAGGCCTATTATTTCAGGTCTGCAAACCATATAAGTGCATCTATGAATAAATAATTTATAAATAGCATTATGGTAATTTCCCTGTACTCTCCACTTAATCAGCTGATAATAAAGGAATATTCTAAAAGCTTGAAGTTTAAAAGTCTGGGAAAGTTTCTTTTAAATTTTCATCCAACATTTATCAAATTGGACTGATAGCAGTCTGACTAGTTCAAGCATACATGAAGAAAACACCACAGACCAAAGCTAATTCAGGTCATGGGAGGGTTTGGGGTGGAAGCGACCTTAAAGATCATCCAATTCCATACCGCCTGGCATGGGCAGGGACATCTTCCCCTAGACCAGGTTGCTCCAAGCCCCATCCAACCTGATCTTGAACACTCCAAGGATGGCGCTTCCACAGCTTCTCTGGGCAACCTGTGACAGTGCCTCAGCACACTCACAGAGAATTTCTTCCTAATATCTAATCTAAATTTCTCCTCTTTTAGTTTAAAATCATCCCCGTGTATGATATGGTGTCATCCTCGATATATAAAATGTGGGGCAGACAAAAGAAGTGGACATTCGCAGTGGGAGAAAGAAGGAAAGGCGAGTATGCTCGAAGTAGAGGTGTTTGTCTCCCTGCGCCACAGTCAGGTGTAATGTAATCCTGCCTTCCTGGAGACGGCTGAACATCTGCCTGCTCATGGGAAGTGAACGGATTACTTATTTTCCTTTGCTTCTGTGCACAGCTTTTACCTTGCTTATCAAAGTGTCCTATCTTAACCCGCAGTTTTATAGTTTTTACCCTTCCGATTCCCTCCCCCATACCCTCGCGGAGGAGGGAGCGAGCTGCTGCAGGGGCTGAGCTGCGGGCTGGGGTCACAGCAGGATAGGGACACACCTGCGCCTAGAGATGCAGAACAGACAGAACACATCTGGCTGCGAGAGCTGCTCTGACAGGCGAACACCGATGGCACCCAGCACCCGCATGTGGCCACGAGGCTCCGATTCCGCTCTCCCGAGGGGATGACACCCGCTCCTCCCTCCCGGCTCTCCCGGGGGGCTCCCACCCGAACCACGGAGCCCCGATGCCGGCTCTCCGGGGGGCTCCCACCCGAACCAGGGAGCCCCGATGCCGGCTCTCCGGGGGGCTCCCACCCGAACCACGGAGCCCCGATGGCGGGTCTCCCGGGGGCTCCCACCCGAACCAGGGAGCCCCGACGCCGGCTCTCCCGGGGGCTCCCACCCGAACCACGGAGCCCCGCAGGGCCGGCTCTCCGGGGGGCTCCCACCCGAACCACGGAGCCCCGATGCCGGCTCTCCCGGGGGCTCCCACCCGAACCACGGAGCCCCGATGCCGGCTCTCCCGGGGGCTCCCACCCGAACCACGGAGCCCCGATGCCGGCTCTCCCGGGGGCTCCCACCCGAACCACGGAGCCCCGCAGGGCCGGGCCGCTGTCGCCCCCTCCTGGCACCGCGCGGCGCAGCGGCACGGCTCCCGAAGTAATTCCCGAAACGCCCTAAAGCTCTCCCGAGACAGCTCCCCCAAAAATGAAACATGCCTAATGCCGTCTCTAATATCTCGTGTCCTAATCATAGTAGAGTTGCCTGAAAAAGATGTATTCAAAAACGTTCCTGCATAGGCTACATTGTCAGGCCTTCTGCATCACTACATGTAAGATGCTGTATTGACTCTTGTAGGAAAGCCCACCGGAAGACTTCTGCTCTTTCCAAAGTGCCCATATTAATAGTTCCTAATCGCCTGAGATTCTCAAATTCACAGAAGATATAAGGCTGGAAAAAGTCTTCAGAGCTCATTAATTCTCTGTCATGGTTTAACCCCAACTGGCAGCTGAGCCCCACATCTGTGCTCCCTTCCCCCAGGAGGACGGGGGAGACAATCGCAAAGGTAAAATTAAGAAACTTTGTGGGTTGAGATAAAGAACGTTTAATAGTAGGTAAAGCAAAATCCATGCACATAAGCAAAGCAAAACAAGGAATTCATTCACCACTTGCCATGGCCAGGCAGGTGCTCAGCCATTGCCAGGAAAGCAGGGTTCCATCACACATAATGGTGACTTGGGAAAACAAACACAATCGCTCCAAACTTCCTCTCTCTTCCTTCTTCCCCCCAGCTTTATATGCTGGGCACGATGCCATATAGTCTGGAACATCTCTTGGGTCAGCTGGGGTCAGCTGTGTCTTCTCCCACTCCTTGTTTCCACCTCAGCCTCCTCACTAGTGTGGTGACAAGCAGAAAATGTGTCCGTGTAAGCTCTGCTAAGCAGTAATGAAAACATCCCTGTGTTATCAACACTATTTTCATCACAAATCTAAAACACAACCCCACACTGGCTACTAGGAACACAAAAAATTAACCCCAGTCAAAAACACCATGTCCCTCACAAGCACTTTATATGACTAGACTTACATCATTCCCAGCATTTGTTTCACACGGTATTAACAGTCTTACATGAAAACTCAGGTGCCTGCAGAAACAAGAAGGTCTAAAGAACAGATACAGTAAGCCTCAAAAACATGATAAATCTTTTGTTGTATGCTTTTATACCGTAGGCCAATAAAAACCTAATCATTTTTCCAGACCATGGATGCACGGTGTAATAAAAAGGTCAAGGGTATATGATAAGTGAAAAGAATCTTTAAGATCCATTTGAGTAACACAAGACAAATTGGACCACAAGTCCTTAAGATGTAGTACTAAGGTGCTGCATTTCACCTTGCAGACTATCCAGCCTAGGATACTACTGGGATAACTCTAGATAAGGAGCAAGTGTTAACTAGGGCTAAAGGTATCACTGCAGCCTATCTGTTGTGAAGCAGCTTAGCGCCTCCAGACACACCAGGCTTTAAATGGAGGAACTGAATCAATCATTAAGAACAAACTGTTTTGCTTTGAGAAACACCTCCAACTACCACAAAGATTTTGGGGGACCCTTTTAAGGAAGGCAGAAAACTGATCTGTGACCAAGTTTCCTCAAAATTAGGATTTCTTCAGCTTAAAATAACAGGCTAGAAGTGGTCATGAAGGAGTTGGATACCTAGTGAAGTGCAAAAATTTTTTCTGAACTTCCATGACTCTACAAATGGATCAAGATCATACCCAAACTGTGTTTCTCTAGCTGAGAAAAATCTGCTTTCCTTCAAGCTCAGAAAGGGAGATAGGGGATAGTTAAGCACAATTAAAAGTCAAACAACCAAACAGAGGTGATGAACCACAGCGCCTTTCACAAAAGTGAAATTTATCATTTAGCATTAGTCTGGAGGTGGGTAGAGGAGGAAAGTGATTTTTTTTACCTCATGGAGCTGTATCACTGAAGTCCGCATACAGGGCACCACAGCATTTCTGCCTGGTAGCAGAAGTAAGGCAACAAAAATCTCCTTAGCCCTCAGATACTGTGGATGTGATTGCAGGGAGCAGAAACTGGGCTGCTGACCAGAGACACATCAGGATTGGTACTTGACCACCTCTAGTTAATTAGGACGTGGATCAAAATGAACCAGTAATAAAAACCTTTGTCCACTACCAGCAACCAGGAAAGCACACATGAAAGGAAGAATGACCATATCAAAAGCCGTCCTTACATTTCTACATCTGAAAATCATCATTTTTATCCCAAAGCAGTAGGATAAATTGGCTGGAAACATCTAAAATCTTTTGCTTTCAAACACATCTGCTTCCCAGAGTACTGCTACTGAATAATCTGAGGCAGTAAAAGGCTACAGACGCATTTACTCTCCAAGCATTCAACAAATGCAGTAGCAGTGAGAGGAGAAGCAATTTCAACTTTTAGAATCATAGAATATCCTGAGTTGGAAGGGACCCACACGGACTGAAGTCCAACTCCTGGCCCTTCACGAGACCAGCTCAAGAATCCCACCATGTGGCTGAAAGCATTGTCCAAATGCTTCTTGAGCTGTGTCAGGCTTGGTGCTGTGACCACTACCCTGGGGAGCTGTTCCAGTGCCCAACCACCCTCTGGGATTGGATTTCCCAATATCCAATCTAAGCCTCCCCTGACACAGCTTCAGGCCATTCCCTTGGGTCCTGTCACTGGTCACCAGAGAGACGAGATCAGTGCCTGCCGCTCCTCTTCCCCTCACAAGGGTGTTGCAGACTGCAATGAGTTCTCCCCTCAGTCTCTTCTTCTCCAGGCTGAACAGACCAAGCAACTTCACCCACATCTCATAAGGCTTCTCCTCCAGACCCTTCATCTTCACAGTCCTCCTTAGGACACCCTCTAATAGTTTTATATCTTTCTTATATAGTGATTTATATTGTGTTGTCTGAAACCATACCCAGTACCTAAGACATTTTCCTATATTGTTTGTCTTGCCCACATAAAGGCACCTTCCTCAGACTATTCCTTTTGAACAATCCTGATGGATTATTAAAGTCAAAGAAAATCAGTAAATCCTCAAAGGATTTGCAACTTCAGGTTTTCACTGTCACTACATTATACCAAGATCAGCACAGCAGTTGTTATAACAAATTTTCTGTTGGATCAAGTACAATGGGTTTACTGAAATGATTTCTAATCTTTTAGGTTTCCAATTACTTTGTCAACAAAGTTCTTCCTAGAAAATAAAGATCTATAAAAGAACACCTATACAAGCCAAAAAAGTGAAAGATTTACCATCTACAAGAACTAAGCTGACATTTTTTTTGCTGCCTTGCAACTTTGTGGAAGTTGAGCTGTTACCTGAAGCCAAAAGTCTGATAAACATATCAAAATAAGAAACTAAAGGCATCCAGCAAATAGCAACTGGAGATAGAGACTAGAAAGGAACTTAATTTAACTGCCTAGTTTCTTAATAAGTTTACCTGGACAATAAGGTAAAATGCTGAAAAACAACATGACATAGAAGAATAGTAAGTGATAAATATGACAAAGGTGAGTTCAAGCAAAGGAAAATTTTAAGATGGGATAAACACACAAAGAATAAAACATGCACTGCTCAGCTGTTGAGGCACAAAAATACAGTCAGTCAAACAATGAGTCTTCATGCTACCTCTCCAGTTACTGCTCTTCAATTTCTTCCTTGTCTTAAACAGCCAACCTTCAGCTACAGTACAGCCCAAGTCATTGACAGTTCAAAGAGCTCAACAATTTAGCAGGGATCAAATGCCCATAAATGCACCTCACTTTGAATCAAAGATGTCAAAACACTCAAAATCTACCAGTCCTTATACTTGGTTTAAGTGTCAATCATCCATTGCTAAAGCACTCTGCATTTTTTCATTTGTACTTCTTGGCCACATGTTTCACCATCAATTTAAAGGGCCTCAGCACCTTTATTCATCCCTGAAGGCAGTCAGGCTCTCAAATCACAAGGCGAAGATCACTTTCACACACCAATCAGACTAGCAAGAGGCCTACAGACCTTCTCAAGCTTCCAAAGCATTGTATTTTTTCCATGATTTCCTCAAAGATTAAGACATACGGACTTCTGTATCTAGAATGTCACAAGAAAATTAAATTCCTGAGTCCATATGCCCTTATGGCCTCAGCTTAAGGCCATGAAGATATTCATTTTCTAGCTAGAGCTATACTTGGGGGGAAAAAAAAAAAAAAATCACACTTGGCTAGAAATATATGGCTCTAAAATAATTCCCAGAACTACCACCACCCCTACCAAACAGCTCCCATGGCATGGGTGAGACTTGTCTTCCCAGGATTCAGGGGTAGACAATCCCACTTTGTCAAGATATTCCACATGCCCAGTATAAAAGCCCTGTCCTTCATCATCTCCTATTTGAAAAACAGTATTAATAATGTAGCATTAAGCTTGCAAGATTCCTGCAGAGCTCAGCTAAGAACAGTCAGTTAATTCACCATAAAATATTAGGTGTGTCAGTTACCAGTTAATTTATTTAAACATGCTTTTTACTGAACCCTGCTAAATACTAATTAAGAAGTCATGCAGTACTACACTGAATACTTTACAGAGGCTTCTCAACTCTGAACTTTGATACCCAATTCTTACAAACATAAGCACATCCTAAACTCTTTTGTTTCTTAATTATACTTGAAGTCAGAGAGGGGAATAAAGTTAGAGGGCAGAAAGGTCATATACATAAATTTTAAGTACATGCAAGTAAAGTCAAACAAGCCATAGGCCAGAAGAACAGTGCTGTGACCTCCTTTCCGATTCCTCCAGTAAATAAGTACTCAGAAGGTTACAGTTTTAATTTGCATGGCTGGTGTCAAAAGGGATTGAAAGTGACAATCCATGTCAGCCTGCATTTGAAACCTTTAAGTTCGATCTCTCTCATTGACTGCCAAAGTGAGTGTGCAAGTGAATTAGGAGTCAGCTTTAGACTAACTGTGATCGCGGTGAGTGGCTATAGGCTCAGTCAGGCTTCAGAGCAGATGTGCCCAGGGCTGAAGAAAGTATGATTATCTTGAGCTGCATTTCACAGAAGCCCTGTTAACATGACTGGAATATCTGATAAATCACTTCCCCAGCCTTTTAAGAGAGCAAGATTGAAATCTAATTTTCAGTTAGCCCTATGACTGTCCCAATACAGTTTCACTGCAGTAAAAGCAAAGAGCAACCATGACAAAAATGTGAACTTCTGAAGTTTTACCAAATACAGATAGCTGAGATAAGGGACAGACTCTGATATATCCCTTCTCCCCTCCAAGACTTACTACTTTTCATGCTGCTTTAAAAACACAGAAATAGAACCTAAGTCAGCCTTCCCTGGTTTGATGGTGTAACCATTATATCATACCCATTCCTGTTACTGTCACTTAAATTTCTCATCACACTTGGCCTGGAAAATATCCAATTCCACCAACATGTTTTTCTTAGACTGTTGTCTTCTAGTAATCAGACTAAAACCAGAAGAGTTTATTTCTGGTTAAACTCTAAGAACAACAACTAAAAGTGACCTGCTGTCTGAAAAAAATCTGAGGAGCACAAAATTTACGATATTTAATGCAATGCTCCGAATAATTTTAGAACACTGTCAGCTTTCCACAGTTGTATCTCATTTTCAAAACACCTATGACCTTCACGAAGTGCTTTGAAATCCTCAAAGAGTAGGACACTTGAAACAAGTATTGTTCCTGTGATTGATACTACAATGAGAAAAAGGAGAGTTTGAGGTTGCACCGATGGAGTACATTTAACACCGTCAGGGACTGGGAATGAGCAGCACCATGTGTCTGTGCCATGCCATGAAACTTGTCCACACAGGAAAGTAGATGCTTCAGTAGCAAACTGCTTGCTTACATTACAGCATATATATGTCACTACAAATAATCAACTTTATTTTTGATATATTAAAGAAAAGTACAAACCCCTTGCATATCTAGATGGATTTATTGGGAGTTGTTCTGGTTTTCACTGGAATAGAGTTAATTTTCTTCCTAGTGCCTGGTACAGTGCTGTGCTTCAGCTTCAGTATGAGAGTTGATAACAGACTGATGTTTTGGTTGTTGCTAAGTAGTGCTTACTCTAAATCAAGGACTTTGCAGTGTCTCACGCTCTGCCGCGGAGCAGGTGCACAAGAAGCCCAGAGGGAGCATGGCCAGAAGAGGTGACCTGAACTGGACAAAGGAATATTCCACACCACAGGATGCATGCCCAGTATATAAACTGGGGGGTGTTGACTCAGAGCCACTGACTGCAGCTCAGGGACAGCCTGGGCATCAGCCAGCAGATGAAGAAGAACTATATTTTGCACCACTCATTTCTCTTGGGTTTTATTCCTTTTTCTTTTTCAATACAAATATTATATTTTAGGTTATTTCAGTCATTAAACCCACAAGTAGTACCTTTTTTCAACTCTCCCCACATTCCACCAGGGGACAGGGAAGAAGTGGCTGCACAATACCTACCAACCAAGCTGAGCTTAAAGCACAACAAAAATCAGTAATATATATGGAACCCTAATTTATTACTGAGCACCTATTTCAACCATTTTTAGAAAGCCATCCCTTACCTGCTGGGAAAAAAAAAAAAAAATTAGACCACTAATATCCTCTACAAAGCAGAAAGTGAGTACCCTTCCTCACACTCCATTCTCCCTGATGTTTAGGGAGATACTGCTCTGATTATTGAACTCCAAAGCAAAATTTGACACAATAAACAGTAAGCCCCTGCTGATCACTACTAGACATGTGGCTCAGGGAGACCATTCAACACACAGTTAGCACATACAGCCATCTACTGATAGGAAGGCTTGGTATTCCTGTACATCATCTCATTGACATTTTAAAGGAAGCCTTGCCAACTTCTGATATTACCCCAAATCTCAAAGCTGCTAAAATGAGCTTGTAAGGAAGAATTCCAGAGCTCCAGTCTGCACAAGAGAGTTGTCTTTCAGCAACAGCAGCAGGACTCATCACCTTCTGACATAAGGATTTCAGCAGCCCAAACTTTCAGTACCTACGCATTTTATTTTACACAAACCAAACAACTGGCGAGCACCCATGTCTCCCCTGTTATGAACTGTCTGGTATCAACATGTTTTATTCACAGTTAGCTTCTTCCATCTGCAGTTTCACATACTTCATTCAACATTCACAAACTACTTGTCTTGAATCACTACTATAAATACATGTGAAAGAAGGTAAAGTAACTTTTTTCTTCACAGATCTTTCAGTATTTTTAGAGCATCACTCATGAACCAAGTTATGACAATCAACACTACACTTGCACATTTACCAACATTTACATACAACCACCACTGCAAAGTCAGCCTTCAAAATAAGGCTTGATTTCATGACTAGCATCACTTCCACAGACAAATATTTTTCAGATTTTGTATAAAGGTGAGCACATGAGAGTTGAAAATAGGAAAAATACAAATACAAATGTATTAAGCTCTTGATTCTTCACAGAGCCTCATCTTTCTCAAGGTTCTTCATTTATAGAACTTACTATAAGCTAATAACTGGACAAAATGTTCCAGTTCCCACTGTCTGGTACCAGCTACAAATTAATCCTATTAGCATGGTCACCTTACTACATAAGCAAATAAGTCTACTTCCAATCTATAACATGTTTAATGCAAAAAATCCCCTTTTTAGGATGGCTTAATCTTCAGGTATACAAATAAATCTTCTTAATTAGAGCAAGGGGATAAAGTCTAGTCTCCTGGAAAAGACTCCCACTGTTCTAAAATTTAAGCAGCAGCTACATGTTTCAACAACTCTTTAAAGCAATGGGTATTGTATTTGTGTCCCAAGGAGACAAGGCATCAAATCCTCAAGCAGAGTTCTCAACAAGAAAAATCAGTACTTACAAGTACTATGCAGGAACATTGAAGGATACTGATATTTGATTTTAGTGCTTTCAAAACAAGGTTTCAAGGCAGAGAAATTTGTCGTATCTTAATTTAGAAATACAGGTTAGTAATACTGCCCATTAAAATATTCCTACAGAACCTTAGTTATTTCCACATTGTTCTTTTTTAACTGAAATGTTACCCAGAAACTTGAAGCAGGTCAAGCTCCACTTTTTAAATTTAAAATTATGTAATTTATGTGTACACAAATTATAATGTGTAATTATAAGCATAATATGCAAATTTGTCCACTTCCATTTGAAAACTATAATTACCAGATTTCAGAAGTCTAGAGCGAGGATTTTCCCTAGAAACCAAATTTCAACATGACTAGAAATTTATTAGCAATTTGGCTCTTCTGTCTAAGCAGTAAACACACCTGAATTACTTCAGAATCTCAGAAGGATTCTACTTCATCCATACAACTCTTACAAATTAGTCTTGAGTTTCTGAAGAAAGCTGGCTGATGTACAGTATTTCAGCATTAAGTAAATACAGATAGCAAATTTAATACTACTAAGACACCAAAATGCTATTACATAATTAAGCTGGTTATTTAAAGCACTTAAAACCTTTGCTCAGACATTCTCACAGACACCCAAAAGAAGCCAAACTTGGAAACCTGTTTCATTCTAAATTTAAAAGATAAACAAATCCAGTTAAAAAAATTAAACAAGCCATTTCATTTGCCTCCACATGAACTAACATAGAAAATACTCTGTGGACCTGGCCAGATCCAAGCCAGAACCATTACAAATATATTTCCACTAATAATTTTCATTCACTTAAGTGCATAGAATTATTACAATTGAGAAAAAAAAACGGTCCCTGATAAAGTCAGTGTCATGGCAGGATAGGTTTGTGAAACACCCCTTCCCGAAGTTGTATTTCCCACCTGTATTACACAGTTACTTCATTTTATTTGGCTCTTTGGTGATTCTACAACTAAAGTATCTATTTCACATAGCTATTATACAAGTTTCCCCTTTAAACTAGAGTTCGCCAGTTGGTAAGCCACCCTCAATCTTTCTTTTCCCCATCTCTAACATGTGAAACACTTCAGATATAATCCAAGGCTTCACTTTCAAAATAACAAAAAAAATTAAGAGACCTACTAGACTACAGAGATTGGATTCACATACATCTACAGTTTTTCACTGACAATATAAGTTTTTTGAGCTGAATGTACGCATGCAGATATCATGATGAAAGGCAAAAGTTTCAGTCCTCCAATTTCTCATTTCAATGAGAACCTCAAAAAGTATCAAACTTAAAAAAGTACTGTTTTGATAAAAGTCAAAAAGTCAGATATACTTCCTTTAACACTTTTTACAAAATAATAAATCACATACTTCTGAAACTCCCTGGAATAATTTACACATGCAAGAAGATTCTTCACTATCTGGAGAGGAACTTCATTATTTGCAGCCATCAAGTTGAATTTCTGTAAGTTTTTTTATTTACAGCAAACACAACAAGTAATTGTTTTTTAACATAATTCTCCTTTTCCCATTATCAACAGTGGCATTTTTATGGATTCAAAGTTAGGAAAAATATGCAAAATCTCAACCACCCATGGACATGAAGCTACAATTCACTTGGCATATGTATTCCACAGCTGAAACTGTGACAGCTACCCCTAACTCCAGAGTATTTCAAACAATAGTAACTCTCCTGATTCTGCGACAAGCATTTGCATCTATTATACATCAAAACCTACAACACATTAGAAGCCGCCACATCAATTTAAACCTGTTCCTGTTATAGGATATAGAGTACACCAAGCACAGCTTTGTAATCACTGCAGTTGAAGCCAAAATCATTTTAGCTGTCACTGTGTTATATTAGAGGATCGGTTCATAACTTAATTCACTTCAGCATCCTAAGCACTGGATCAAGCATTTATCTCTCCAGAGCTGTACTTGAAAGTCACCTGCCAATTATACAGCATCTCCAAATGTACAGTAAATCATACTTTAATTCACGTAGAATGACTTTTGTAGCCAATATTGCATCACTGAAACAAAAAGCTAGCATTTTAAAGCACATCCGACATGACAAATGCAGAAGGGGTGGGGGTAATTTATTAGCTGGAGTTATATAATTGCAAAACAAAATATGCTCTGTGTTTTTTTCTAAAGGCTTACTAAAAGGCATTGTTGGTTCCTCAATATTTTAGCTGCAGAGCCCAAAGTTTCTCGGAAAGGACATCGGTAGTAGGCTCATTCTTAAGAAAGCTGACGCACATGTAAACAATCGGCTGTTCATTGTTCAGAAACGGGGTAAAACAGAAGACCTTCCGGGGTTTTAACTGACGCGCAGCCCGAGCAGAGGACAGCAGACCCAGCGGTCCTACACAGCCATTCAACTCGGAATAATACGTAACTTGAGCAGAGAGCGATGGCAGAAAAAACACCGACGGAAGAGGGGCAGTGAGAGAAGGCATCCAGCGTGCGCGGCTGCCCGGGGCGATGCTGCCCGGCAGAGAAAGGGGAAGGCGCCGGGAGCCGACAAACACCGACAGCGTGAGCACAACAAACCCCTCCAAGCGGTGCAATGGGAGGGGTGAACCTCCGGCTGAGCACCCTCGGCGGCCGCCGCTCACTCCGGCACGACCCCACCGCGGGATGAGGCGACCCCGCTCCGCCCCGCCGTGCCCCGCCGCCCCTCACCTTGGTTGACCAGCCGCAAGGCGTGGGTAAAGGACGGGTCCAGCGAGTCCTTCTCCGCCATCAGCTCGGGCAGGTACTTCTCGTCCATGGCGGCAGTGGCCCGGAGCAGCAACGGAGCCGCGGTGCCGGGTGCGCCCGCGAGGAAGGAGCGGGTCCGAGTCCCAGGCGGCGGTAAATCCTCGGAGGCAGCGCTTCCCCCTGGCCGCCTCCCGCCCGGGGCTGCGGGGACGCATCCAGAAGGAAGCTCCGCAAGCCCCCGGCCAGGAGGCGGGGGAGAAAAGGGGCGCGGGCCGGAGGGACGCCCCCCCTCAGTGGGCAAGGGGCGCTGAGAAATCACTCTGCGGAGGCGCACAAGGAGGAACGGGGGAAGAGAGGTGTCCCGGGAGCCGCTGACCCAGGCAGGACGGCGGCCCTGCACACAATAAAAGAGGACCGTAAGACGGCGGCGGGCGCGGCGCACAGAGCCGCAGCACACACGCAGCACTCACAGCTCCCGCGGCAACGCCGCGCCGACTGAGCAGGGGAAATGCGCCGCTCCAGGCTTATATACCAGCCTTAGACCCCGCCCCCCCGCCGGCACTTAGCCCCGCCCAGGAGCGGTGCCCCACCCCGACCCCTTCCAATGGGCGGAGATAGCGTAGCCCCCCTAGTGTCGCCCCTTGCTCAAGCGAAGGCTCCTATTGGATGGCGTGGCCTGTCAGTCAGAGCCAGAGCGCAGCTTCTCATTGGTGGGTGCTGCTGGCCCCGCCTCCCCGCGGTCGGTGAGGGGCCGGCGGTAAGGGAGCGCTCCCAGAGCGGCTCCGCGCCGGGAGCGGAGTGTGAGCCGTGGTGTGCCCGGGCCAGTGAGGGTCGTAGAATCCTCTCAGATCCCACAGCGACCCTTCCGACACACGATTCCCTTCGGGGCCTTCCCCGGGGCTGTAAGATCTGTGAGAGGGGTTGGGGATCCCGGACGGCGTCCTCTTCGTCCCTGTCAGACCCTACGGAGAAAGACAAATATTGTGTTGAAAGGAGTGCAAAGGCGATATTTTTTTTCCACTGCCCCAAACAGCGGTATCCTGTATACAGCGTTCTGTACTTGCACCTGTAGTAATACAAACCACTTTATAAATACTAGTCAGAAAACCGTATTTCTGATGAGTTGCCCTGATGTGCGGCTCTAAGCGGGTTTGGGGTTCACCCTGTTCTAAAACAGGAAAGAGAAGCAAAGTTTAAAAGATCTTGCTCTAGCCTATTTTCCTATTTTTTCAGGGGATGCATTTGTTATACTAGATCATGATTCACTCTGATATTTAGCTTTGAGACTTTACATCGGGTCCTTATTCGTCCTTAAGTGTCTCATCAATGAATCCTGGGTGACAAAAGCCCGGAGCAAGCCAGACCAGCTCTTCTCTGTCACACAGCACAAGGGCAAAGCAGAGGAAAATTACTAAATCACTGAAGCCAAACCCATAAAGTAGCGTTTTAAATCAACATTTACTGGAAAATAAGCCAATAAGAAACTTTGATGATCTAGACTTAAAAGGCCGCTGAAAATAGTCTTATATCTGTAAGTTGAACAGCTATACATTTACTTTTGTATTGCATCTAAAAAAAAAAAAAAAGAGACCTGCAATGTATCTTCCTCATATCCTTGCAATATAGGGAGGAAAAAAGCTCTGAAAAGGTAAACCAGCATGAGAAATGCTCACTCAAAGCTTGGAAGCAGAGGTTGAGGCTCCCTTCTCAGAACTGCAAGTGCTCTTTCACCCTGAGAACCAAAAGACCATATTTTAAGGTATCTTACTCCTTGTTGTATTTCACAGATTGCAATACCCCATGAAACAATGCCTGGTATGTTACAACATGAAACATGCTCGATTTACACTCTTTGTACAACCATTCCAAATAAATCTTGATCCAGAATGAGCAGAAACAAATTCGTAAAGTTCTATTTAAGAAATTCTCTTGCATGACATCAAGCTTGATGGATACAATAAAGCATACAAGCAGCTGGAAGAAGTTGAATTAAAAACAAATGTTTTTTTCAACCTTCCATATACATCTTCTATATAAAAGTACTGAAATGCAGCCATCTGTTGTGAAACAGGCAGGCACATACAACTCTGACACAGAACAATATGTAGGAGTGTAATCTTTATTGAATGACCTGGAGCAAAATAATCCCTGTGTTTGGCAGTAAAGCCTAAATGTACTTAAAGTCCCACTAAAGCATCAAGGACCTGAGACAGAAAGGTAGCTATGTTATTACAAATTGTGTAAAACACAATGTACTTTCTTGGAAAGAGTCATATTCTCCCTGGTAACTGATTAAATAAAAATTTGGTGTTTCAAGAAACCACAGTATTTCTTCCCAAATTATACCAATTCCCTCTGGCTTTCAACGGAGAAAGACTTACTGAAAGTCTGAAGACTTGGTTCTCTCCAGGTCTGTAATAATATAGGAATTATAAAATTATCCACGTTGTACCCTATTGTTCAAACTGAAACCTGCACGTAACAAGTGCAGGATATTGTTTTCTCCAATGAAATTCACTACGATGCAATAAAACAAGAGGAGGGCAGAAAGGATGGGAAATTACGAGCATTGGGCCCTAGAAAGCAGCCCAGGATGTGGTTAGCTGGCAAAAACCTGCTGAGCATCATTTTTACTGTCCAGGAGAGGCAGGAAACACCATCTTCTTAAGGATTGATTGCTTTGTTACTGCTGAAATCTATACAAAGCTTGAAAAGCAGCTTGCTCAAGGAGCTGCCCAGTAAGTATTAGCTGTAGGATTCATGAATATTGAAAAGCCGTGACTCCAAACTTCTAAAACTCATGACTTAAATGTGTTTGCTCTCTAACAGTACACATCTGCTTTGCTGTTTAACGCATGCGGTAGGCTCAGGAAGTTGGTTTGGTAGGTGGACATCAGTCAGGAACCATGTCAGACTAATATCCATTGCTCCTTTTAAGGCACCAGTTACCTGACCTGACAGTGTGCCTGCCTATCTGTAAGCTAAAATTGTAGGTGCCAAAATTAATACTCATATGTGCTAGAAGCATTAGGCTGTGTTGGTATCTTCACTCTCAGGAGTGAGATTCACTTTCTTGTGCCAACAGGATGTGAGGGGACCATGTGTAAAGAGGCAGAAACTGAGCTATGTCCTCTCGCTGGAATATGGGTTCTGTACGAGTTAATGAACTTACATTTTGTTTATTTGTTGGATGAACGTAACGAGCAGTAATTTCACCATTAAGTCTTTGTTCCTAATCTTTTAATTACAGCTAAATATTTGTCATTTCCATGGAGCCATCAAATGGTTTGGGTTGGAAGGGACCTTCTAACTCTGTCTAACTCTGTCACTACAATGAGCAGGGACATCTTCAACTAGATCAGGTAGCTCAGAGCCCCATTGAAACTGACCTTGAATGTTTTCAGGGTTGGGGCATCTACCACATCTCTGGGCAACCTGGTCTAGCATTTCACCACTCTCATTGTAAAGAATTTCTTCTTTATATCTAGTCTGAGTCTACTCTCTTTTACTTAAAAACCATTATTGTCCTATCACAACAGGTTCTGCTAAAATGTTTGTGCTTTTCTTTAAGTACCAAAATGCTGCTATAAGGTCTCCCCAGAGTCTTCTCTCCTACAGGCTGAACTGTCCCAACTCACTGAGCCTGTCATCACAGGGAAGGGGTTCCAGACCTCTGACCGTCTTTGTGGCCTCCTCTGGACCTGCTCCAATAGATCCATGTCTTTCCTGTGCTGAGGACCCCAAAGCTGGATGCAGCACTGCAGGCGGGGTCTCACAAGAGCAGAGCAGAGGGGCAGAATCCGCTCCCTCAACCTGCTGCCCACGGGGCTTTGGATGCAGCCCAGGATAGGGTTGGGTTTGTGGGATACAAGCGCACCACAGTCAGTAGCAGTTTGGTGTGATCATTGAATAGATGGAACACTTGTCACAGGAGAAAAACCCAGCTGAGTGGATGGTAATTTAGGCAAAATCAACCTTGTGGATGGGATCTACTACAAGGCACCTGATCAAGGTGAGTCTGTTGACACAGCACCCTCACGCCGGATACAGAGGGCATCACACTCAGAGGCTGTCATCCTGCTGGGGTTATTTACAATTCTGTGGTAGATTTTACATGCCTCTAATGTAGTTCTTGCCTCTAATTAACTCCTGGGCTCCTGATTTAAATCTCAAACCACAACAGACTGTTACGGAATCGTTATTTATTTGAGACTTCGACTCATTAAAATGCACACGGCTGAAGACCTGTAGAAGCAGGGTCTGTTTGGGAAATAGTTTGTCACAAATACCACATCTAGTGATTGATGTGACTCACCACAGTTCTGACTAGCGTGTTGCTAAGTAGGTTCTGGCTTCCCTAATATTATAGTGTGCTACTTGCCAAGTTCTATTAGGCGTGACGAAAGTACCATTACACTCCTTTCTCCAATATTCCTCTGGCTTTTTATTTTTTTCTTTTTTTTTAACTTGCATATGTTTTAAAATATGAAAAAAAAATAGATAAGAATATACTGCCATACAAGACATCCATAACATATTGTTTTCAAAAGCTTTTCTCTAAAAATTCCCAGCTTTCTCTTTTACACCTTTTGCCTCATAGTTCAAACTTTAGGCTCTTTTTGGACCTAGTCAAGGTAATCAGGCAAGTTAAGGTAGAACATAGTACACAGAATGTACGAGACCTGTAAAACGAAATTATTGCATCATCTGTAGCAGGTAAATTTTATCTACTTTATTTTCTTTCTCGGTCTTAAAGGCTAACACACTGTATCAGAACAGTCTCTCCAATTTCTGCTGCAGTAATTGAGGCAATACATTGCAGTGAGCTCACCACCTTTGTCATTATATTCATGTATGCCATGATCTGAAGGGTTTTTTCTTTCCTGTAGGCATTTTGCTAATGGCAGTTGTAGCAGTGCGCACAGTCCTGGAGCTGCACACACGTGTGCCTCAGTCACGTGATGTGCCTGTAGGCATCTTGATGAACTTTGTATTCTCTGCTCTGAAGCATTTTGTCATATTAAAAGAGTCTTTTCTAATCTTGTTTTGAATAAGATGCAATGATTTTACAGCCTGTTATTTGCTTTGTACGAGTATTTGTTAAAAATCTAGATTTTGTAATTTCTATTATGTACTTGCTAATACACACTTCCTATAGTTCCAGTGATGCAAAAGATATTGACATTATCATCACAAAAAAACTTTTTCTGGTTATTCTTTTTCTCTTGTGTCATATTTGAATATAAATACTTTTTTAGTACTCCTTTCTTGACCTTTTACTGTAGCTGTAAAGGACTGTTGTACTATTGCTAAATTCCTCTGCTAGGAGCTTTTGCAAAATTGTATGCTCATTAATATCCTATATTCCTGCCTAATATGCTTACAAAAGTGGTTTGCTTTGAGCACTTTGTGACTACCTTCTCTAGTGCTGGGACTTCAATGCGTATTACAAACCTTGATGCATCTGGTCCTCCCCCATGCCTCTTTTATTGCTCTGAACATGGGTGATGCCAGATCCAGTATACCCTTATCTCTGTTATACCTGTCCTCTTCTTGCTTTCACATCTTTTAGCACATTGTGTTGTGTGCTAATGAATGTTCTCTTTTGTTCTTAGGACAGCTTTTTACAGGGTGAAATTGTTTGTTGCTAATTTTTTCCTCTTATTATCTATTTTCCTCTTTTAATTCAATCCATTAAAAACTTGTCTTTCACGGACTGTCTTTCCTAACTACCAAGGCTTCATCAGCCAGAAGTTATCAGTTGTCTTGGCAAGACCATGATGTGTCTCACAACATTTCTCTTTGTATGGTGATGTTTTCTTGACAAAGAAACAGAACTCAATTCAAAATTACAATCTGTGTTTTCCTGTCTGCTTGTATGAGTTTACTGGATACTTGATCTTTGAAAATATCAATGCCTTTTTCTTGTTACAAAATATCAATGCCTTTTTCTTGTTACCTGGTGGAACCAAGGTGAAGAATATTAGCTACTCCAACCCTGAAATAAATCTGCTGCATTAATATCTCCTATATACCACTACTTTCTGCAATATTTCATTTCTGATTTACCCATGGCCCATTTCTTTCATTACTCTGATGAAAACCACAGTTTCTTTTCTTCTCATAATATATCAGAAAATAACATTGTTCAGACTGCTCAGATCCTCAGAGAGTCAGAGTAAACTAAAGTTATTATATAATAGAGGCCATTTGGTGATGGTGGTTTATTGCATTTTCTTTTAAACTTTAACTCTACACAGTAATAAAAAAGCAGTCTTATAAAAAGCATTTCTTAAGCTTCTCTTAAGAGGGAGGAGGGATAGCAGTAAAATATCCACTTTTCTCTTGGAATAAAAAATCTTATTTAAAATTCTGGAGGGTGAGCCGGAACATAGTTCATGAAAACTTCACAGGCTATGTTGATACAAAAGTAATGCTGCTCTTTAGTGACCTTCAAGAGTCTGTGTACCTGAAGTGAGATTATGAAGCAAAGCAGCAGCTGTAGGAGAGCCC
>VZTI01005604.1:307862-333844 GCA_013397865.1 Struthidea cinerea | reverse complement strand
AAAAAAAAAAAAGCTTATCCAAAATGAGGACTATAATTAATTATAGATGGAAGTTTCTGCCAGGTCATGACATTATAGTGAATATTACTAAGTTATTAATATGATGACTATTCTATTCTGTTCACACCCCATCAGCAGTTGTTTATAGCTTTCCACTCCTACTGGCTTGTAGAAACAATATTATCCTTAAGGGAAAAAGAAAAAATAATCCTCAGTCCTGTACAAATTAATCTTCCAAATAATGAAAGTAGGTGATTTTCATTTGGTCAAATTTCAGATTTTTCTGGAACTGTCTGCCCTGAATGGCTTAATTTGTAATAACAACATTGGAAATATAATCTTCTAAATGCTCACTGGTGATGTACTGGGTGCAACTGGTTCAAGAAATCTGTTCTGGTTGCCTGTAACCCCAGAAGGCTTAGGCTAAGTGAACAACTAAATTGTTAAATAAAACAAATGAAACTATTTCCTACCTGCAGGTTACCTCTGACATCAGCGTTGAAAATGGCAGCTTTTAAAATGGATTCTGTAATTTTGTTATCTCTCATTAGCACAGGGATGAAAACACACACACAGGTCATCACGGGTTCCTGAACGGACTCCCAGGGGCTCTCGGCACAATGAGCAGTGTGGGGGCAGAGCTGATTTTTAATCACTGTCTGTAAATCACAAGAATAGAACTAAACAAAATAGACTGTTTCAGTTGGAGGGACCTACAAGACCATCTAATCCAACTGCCTGACCAATTTAGGGCTGACCAATAGTTAAAGCATGTTGTTAAGGGCATTGCCCTGATGCCTATTAAACATTGATGGGTCTGGAGCATTAACCACTTTTCTGGGAAATCTGTTCCACTTTTTGACTACCCTCTCAGTAATGAAGTCCTTCCTAATGTCCAGTCTAAGCCTCCCAGGTACGGTTTTGAACCATTCCAATGTGTCCTATCACTGGATTCCAGGGAGAAGAGCTCAGCACTTCCCTCTCCCCTTCCCCCCTCAGGAAGCTGTTAGAGAGCAACGAGGTCACCCCTCAGCCTCCTCTTCTCCAAACCAGACAAGCCCAGAGCCCTCAGCTGCTCCTCACAGGACATGACTTCCAGCCCCATCACCAGCTTTGTTTCCCTCTGGATACAGTCATGAGCCTTCACACCCTCACCTGGTGGGTCCCAGCCCTGCACTCAGGGCTCCAACACTGACCACAGCAGGATAATCCTCATTTTTCCTGGCTGGCCATGCTGTGTTTGATGCACCCCAGGATGGGATTTGCCCTGTGGGCTGCCAGGGCTCACTGCTGGCTCCTGGTGAGCTGATACCCAGAGCTGATCTCCAGCTACTCCTCTCCCCATTTAGACTTGTGCTGGGAATTACTCCATCTTAGGTGCAGAATCCAACATTCCAGCTTTTGAATTTCATCCTGTTAATGATAACCCAATTCCCCAATCTGTCTAGATCCCTCTACAAGGCTTTCTGTCTCTCAAAAAAGCAAACCACACCTCCCATTTTGGTATAATCAGCAAACTTGCTAATGGTGCACCCAACTCCTACATCCAGACCATTGATAAATTTATTGGACAGGACTGGCCCTAGAAACCAACCCAGAGGAACACCATTGGTGGCAACCCTTCAAGCTCTGTCCTTCAGCCAGTTCTTCACCCAGTGCACTGTGTACCTTAGCTTTCCACAGCTGGACAACTTGTCCAGAAGATGCTAGATAGACAGTATCAAAAATTCTGTATTCTTCCTGGAAAGCCTGACCTCACTTCTGAGATCATATAGTTTATTTTCCCTCCTGAGCCCCACGAGGATTTCCCTGTTCATCCAAGCTGGATTTCTTTCCCACTTGCTTAACTGAGGATGCAGTGGAATTGCTGGCTCCTGTGCTTCAAAAAGGTTTTTCTTAAAGATTGATCAGCACTTGAGGACTTCCAAGTGTCCTCAAAAGCAGATTCCCAGGGAAATCAGCTAGATAGCTGCTGAATAGCTTAAAAGTTTTCTCACCTGAAGTGCATGGTAGCAACTTTCCTGTCCCTTTTTTCTCATTACACTGAAAATTTTAAACACGACCATGTTGTGATCTCTGTGGCCAAGACAGCCACTTACCATCACATCCCCCATGCATCCTTCTATATTCACAAACAGCAGGTCTAGGAGGACACCTTTCCTGGTTGGATCACTGAGTACCTGTGACAAGAAGAGCAAACTTCAAGAATTTTCAAGAGCTGTCAGTTTGTCACAGCAGAATGAAATCCCCAGTTTTGTCTGAGAAGCTGAAATCTCCCATAAAGACAAGTGAGTCTGAATCCCACATTTATCTTGACTATAATTTCACAAGTGTTTTTAATAAAGGTAGAAGAAAACAGGCAAAACATTATCATAGATTCATAGAATTCTGAAGGTTGGAAAAGACCTCTGAGATCATCAAGTCCAACCATTAACCCAGCACTGCCAAGTCCAGCACTAAACCATGTCCCCAAATGCCACATCAACCTGTTTTTTGAACATTTCCAGGGATGATTCCATTTCCCTGCGTAGCCTGTTCCAATGCCTGACCACTCTTTCAGTGAATAAATTCTTGAACTTGGCATTTTTTTCTCTCTCCCTGGAGTAGAACTAAATGATTGCTCTTTGTTTCCTTTGACCAGTAATAAGAACTAAATAAATACCTCAAATAAGCAGGTTTTTTTGCTCTTCTTGAAGCTGCTGGTTATCTTGTGCCTGAGGCATGTAACCTCTGCTTGTCCGGCTTATGTAGAGGATAGCTCCAAGGACCTCTCTGAAGTATTTTATATGAACCTCATTGCAACAGTATTGAAGAGCACGACAGTCATAAATTGTATTATCTGTTCAATACTGTGATAATTAGAGAATTAATCTTTTGGAGATGAAGATCCAAGACACAGAAAATTGTCCAAAGATAAGCTATGACAGAGCAACAATTAGCTTTCTGTTGGCACCCCATGGAGCAAACCGCTTTCCTCTGGTGCCCATCATCCTCTGATCTGGGCTAACTCTGCTGCGTTGATGCACAGCAGAGCACAAAGCCAGGTGTGTGGCTGTGCCATAAAATCAAAACTGTTTAGTGTCATTGACTCTGGTTTCCGCTGTAACCATCATCTCAGGTGACCCACTCTCACAGGAGTACAGCTATCAAAACTGGAGCTGATTTTCATTCTTCTAGCCTTGAGTAGAAGCAAATTTAAGCCAGATATTTCCACCTACCTGAGTACATGCTCTTGGCACCGGCAAATTTTCCAGACAAGATCTCATATTCCCGTGGATTAACCTACCAGACTCACTTTAACATTAAACCTCTGCACTAAGGAGGAGTTTTAGTTCAGATGTACATTGTGTTTCTCTGAATGAGTTCTGTGTGGTGAATTAAATAATTCAAAGTATAATGTGCCTTAAAATTTTTCATTTTGTGTTCTTTGCATTGTAAGTATTTCTATACTTCATGCTATCAGCAGATCTTTCTGGGTTAATTGTTGTTGGGCAGTCAAGGCAGCTGATATCACATTTATCAATAATTAAGGTTGTGTTTCTACCTTGAGGTGAAAATGGGGAAATATCTTGCATCTGAAATATTGTGGATAACAGCAGAAAAGGAAAATTTTATATGCGTGATCTGCTTCAGGAGTTAAACTCTTGTACATATGAATCAATAGAGATCATAAAGCATTATTTTTAAATGGCATTTTTTCATATGCTATTTTCATTATAAAATGACAAAAATCCTAAATAATGCTGTATTTTTCCAGATTATGGCAACTTTTAAAAATACAGTAAATGCATAAGACAAGAATACTAAGTAAACCCGTCCCTGACTGTCATACTATATAAGTGAGAGTCAAATTTTTTATGAAGTTCCTTCAGAATATTGAATGCAGAGTTCAAAAAGATGTACAATATCCTTCAAATTGCCAAAGGATTGTTAATTACATGAAAATAAGGTTTTACTTAGTTGTATCGGGGAGAAAAAAGAAGTTGGATTTTGTGGACTTCTATTCTGATGAGTGGCAGTATAAGAACAGGTTGTCTCAGACTTCTGTGGTTTCTGATTTTTCATCTGTACTGCACTCAGCTTTGTTTTTTCTTCTGAGATTAAAATCAAAGTGGCTGATACAGTATAAAATCGGTAGAATGCAAAATTAAAGGGTTTTTTCAACTGAGAGTCATGTTATCATTACTTTCATTTTCCTTTTTTTTAATAGCAATTTGCAGTTTTGAAAGGTAAGCATTCATTCTGCAGGCATTCCTAGATTTCTAATTTACAAAGAAGTTTTTTCATAATCCCTTAAGATTTTGGGTTGTTCATTATAGCCCCCTTTTTTCTTCAGGATAAAATTAGATGGTGGTATACAATAAAACAAAAAACCCCCCACAACCGTTTTAGTCTCTGGTAACCAGCAAAGCTCGCACATCACTTTTATTTAAAACATTTTCAGCACCATTCAACGTAGGTAAAAATGCATCAGCCTCTGAATAAGTTTATTTTCCGCACAGCGATGCTGTCGCTCGTAAGTTGACCTGCACGCGGGGCTGTTCCGCTGATGGCCGAGGACGTGCCGCAGCAGGAGAGGCTCTGGTCCCGCACTTGCTGAGTGGCAATAGCGCCTCCCGGTGGCTTCCTGCCTCGTTCATCCCCGATGCCTTTGCATTTTGCAGCTGGTCTTCGGCTGAAATAAATCATATTGTTCCTTTTGTATTTGGAATGCTAAATGCACGCAAGTACCCTCCTTTCATTGTGTGCAATAAGCTGCAGCCACCTCCCTACCTGTATTTGCAGGATGCTTTTTCCCGACTTTTTCGTATGATTACTTTACTATAGTTGCAGTAATTGAGACTCAGACTGGAAACCTCAACACACTGTTTCCTTCTCACTCTGCCTTGGCAAGATTCTGAAGGAAGATGCGCAGCGCATTCTATTCCTCAAGTCAAATTTGCATCCAGAGCAATTCCTTTTACAGCATCCTGGGCAATCTGATTGCTGAAAACTTCTCATCGTTTTGCAGAAATGGCTTAATGAGTCTGTGTCCTTTAACTTAATTACATGCACTAGATTTTTGTGTTGTTTATGACTCTCCAAGAATACACAGGTCCACTTGACCTATCTTCTCAAAGCCCCCTCAATCCCTCAGCCCACAGAGAGACGATTCGTGGAAAGTCACTGTTCAGGGGCTATGGGGGCAAGCTGTATTCATTCAGACAATGGTGTATAATGAGCTGAGGCAGTTATGCCTTTTTTACATGTATTTCATTCAATTGTATGTGAATTTCAAAGCCTAATTAACTGTCTGTTATGCTGACTGTGAAACAATTCCCTTTTTTTTGAAAGTGAAATAAACAAGATAATTAATTCTGAATTTTTATATTAATATTTTAGTTTTCCATTGAAATGAAAGTGTATTTCACTTTGGAGGTGTAGTTTTGGGGATTGCTTTGATGGTTTTTTTCTTTCTCACCTTTGTACTGCACCTGGAATCTCATATGACCATGAGAATGTACCTGCCCTGAATGCTCCAGGCCTGTAAAAGTTACAGGCAACATTTGTTTTAAATAGTTACTGATTTTAGGAAGCCATTTTGCGCATGGAAGTCTAAAACTCGTGGGTGCCATGCACCCATTATTGGCTGCATCTTCTTTTTCTGGGTGGAACTCTGTCAAAAAATATGGCCAAGCCCCTGTGTCCTCCAATTAGCAGAGGTTTGCAGAAGTGAGTAGAGATGTTGTAGGTTGTAGCATGTCTCGGGTTGGGTTTCAGAAACTGAAGAGCCCAGAATTGCTGGTGGCTTTTGTCTATATGACTCATGACTGTGCATCAACTGGTAATTATGGCTTTAGGAACAGTTTTAAAGACAGGAAACAAATGTGAGCTAGCGTGAATCTGTATCAGCAGCAGATTCAGCGGTAGATGACAGTTACCAGCATAGGAATGTAGGAGTCCTGAACTATTTGCACTGTTTTTTTCTCCTCAGATAGTGCTGGTGTCAATATCCTGAAGCTGTGGGGTGGTTAAGCTGGATACAGGCTCATTCTGACCTCTCTATGTCAGTATGTGTGCATGCATCTATGCCGTGCCATGAAGTTGTGTGAATATTGCCAGGGCAGGACTTTTTGTTGTGTTTTCTTTCACTGGAACCATCCCTGGTGACAGCTTTCCTACAGTCTTAACTACCTATTGTTATATAATGATGTTTATTTCATGTTCTTAAGCATATAAAGCTATTAAAGGGTGTCCAAAGGAGGGCTGCAGAGATGGCAAAGGGCCTTGAGGGAATCCATACAAGCAGTGACTGAGCCTGGAGAAGAGGAGACTGAGGGGAGACCTCATTGCAGTTATGGCTTGCTCATGAGGGAAAAAGGAAGGGCAGACACTGATCTCTTCTCTCATGTGATCAGTGACAGGAGCCAAGGGAACGGCCTGAAACTGTGTCAGGGCAGGTTTAGTTTGGATATTAGGAAAAGGTTCTTCCCCCAGAGGGTGGTTGGGCACTGGAACAGGCTTCCCAGGGAAGTGGTCACAGCACCAAGCCTGACAGAATTCAATGAGCATTTAGACAATGCTCTCAGGCACCTGGTGTGACTCTTGGGGTGTCCTGTGCAAGGCCAGGAGTTGGACTCAATGATCAGGATATTCTGTGATTCTGTGATACTAGTGGCTGCGTCAGGGCCTGATTTTCAGCTGTGTTCTGTACTCAGCCTGGTGTGCACCATGGTTGGGGGATGGTTACGTGAAACACGACCGTGAGACCTGGTTTTCCAAGTCCACATTGAAGAAAAAGAGGAAGGGAGAGTCAAGTTCATCTTGAGCCAGGTAATCAAAGCAATTAGATCCTAAGTTGGATCCAACAAGCAACTTTGTACGGGGCTCAAGCCTGTTTGGATGAGGCTTAAGCAACCTGACTTAGTGTGTGGCATCATGGCAGAGGGGTTGGAACTGGATGATCTTTAAGGTCTCTTCCAACCCAAACTATTCTATGAATCTATGATTCTAAGAAGCTTTTGATTATTAATTAAGTAATATTTTAAAAAAAGAAAACAAAAAACTCCAACTGAATGGTTCGTGTCCACCAGTATCTTTCTACACCTTTATTTCTGTGATTTCCGATTGCCTTATTTGCTGTCGTTGACTTGCTCTGGTTTGTGTTCCATAAGATTTCCTTGCTAGTCGAGTTGCTTGGGAGAGGAGAGGCAGTCCTTGTCCTGCAGCAACTTTCTCTTTGTTAGACACTTTGTCTCTCTTGCACATTCAATTTGCTAGTGCCCTGCAGAAAAGAACATATTGCCTGACATGATAGTGCTGTTTAATAAGTGGCTAAATCTTTCTATGTTCCTGATATCTTGGCTTTGATGGAGATGGAAGGAGCATATTAAAAGCTTTCAGTTACAGACATGTCCTGGAAGGACAATCTTGATGCTGTTCTTTGGTAACACAAAAAGGTTAAGTGCAAGAGGGATATTGTGCATTAGTGATTACACAGGAAAGCATTCTGTATCTGTTAATAATCTTTCTTAGGCATGCCTGCCTAACTTTTCAGTTTTGGCAGGCTCTTAATTTAGGGCAAGTTACTTTTTATTGCAAAAGTGGTCAGTCCCGGTAAATTATGAGTTTTCCCTCTTCTTGCTTTAGAACATCTGAGCCTCCAAGGCAGTAATTGTTCGCAATCCTCTGCTTCTCCTGGCTCAAAAGCTCTGTAGAATTACTGCTATCAGTTTTCTGTCCTCTGCCAGTATATTTGAACAGCAGAGATGCTGCAGCCCAGAATACAGGACTGATAATGGCTCTCCTGCACGTTCCTCATGTTTATGACCTGTTGTCTGGAGCACAGCAGAATTGTGGGAAGCATCTTGGGTTGAGAAAGATACATCCTGAAACTAAAGCAATATTCTGTTGAAGAGATTGATGTAAGTAAGAATCCTGAGTGCTAAAAATTTTCCTTTCTAAGCAGTTCCCAATTAATTTATGACACTGAGATGGTCTGTGAGTGCCTGCTATGGCTTTCAGGGGGCTGGCAGATCACATGTTTTAGCCTAGATGTTTTTTCTTTTGTCTGCTGCTCCATGTGTCTCTATTCTTTTTGCAAATGACAGCTCTGCTCAAAAGTGCCTGAATGCCAAGAAGAAGATCCAGCTGCTGATGGCAAAAGCAGACACTATATCGGAGCACTCTTGAGGTGCTGCTCCCAGAGCTGTCGTTTTCCAGAGGAAAAGGATGTCCCGTGCAGGCAGGCAGAAAGCAGACAGGCAGTATGCACAGAGATGGTGGTGAAGAGGGATGCAGGTGAGTGGGCAGTGTTTGCAATGAGTAAGGAAACTTCTAACATGACGTCCAAACTTAGATAAGATGTGGAGACAAGAAAGCACAAAGTGGAAAGACACAAGGATCAGGGCATGAAGAAGCATATTCAGAAGAGCAGAGAAAAAGGAATGAACAGATTGATGCAGTATCATTTTTTACACAAAAAAAGGGAAGTAAATTGTAGTACTACATTGAAGACTTATCTATGTATGCATATGTGTAGATATTTATTTATACCTATACATACATATATAGAAAATGCACACATTTTCTTAAGAGTGTCTACATGAACATCTGCTGCTAGTATAAAATTATTCTTTTAGTCCTAGTGCATAGTTTGAAAAAGCTTATGAACCCCTTTGCTATGAAAGATAAGAGAGCTTCTCTACTTCTCAGCAGAGGGAATATTTTGTAGCATTTCAATACCATTATCTTATTCTAGTTCCTCTGTAATTCTGTGAAGTGGATGTAGAGACTTGGATAATTCAAGTGTATGAGTTAATAAATTACAGTTAAAGTATATCCAGTTGCCATAATGGCTCTTAAATAATTAAACAAAGCAATCTTAAATAGAATCCTGCTACACTGCACTAACTAGGAAGGTGTCATCAGAGTTACTAAAAACCTATCCCTTAAGGTCCTATTCCACTGTGTACATACAGCACAATTAGTGTCTGCTTTGTGAGTCTGAAGGAACTGAGTATAAATCAAAGGCACAGAGTGCTTGTAGGGAGTCGAGCAGAATTTAATGATGAGAATTGTGTGGGTTATGGAAAATGTGGCTGATGACGATCTATCAGAGGAACCACCAAGCCTTGCTGCAACTCAGCTGTCCTGCCTGTAGGGTGGCTGTAGCCCCCTTCCAGGTCACTACAGGAATTAATTCTTGTAAAGTTCTTTCACACTCTTCAAAGAGGACGCTAGTTTTAAAATCAAGATCTGGAGTAAAAATGTTATTGAAAGACAGTGATGTGTATTGACCATGCTTCAATCAGGCCTTGAAGTCCTGATGAAAGCAGAAAGCAATGCTCTTGTAATTAGTTCCACCAGCATCTGACAATTTATTTACATAGGTGAAGGATACAAAATTAGTCCTTTGTTGAGAGTCTTGCAAGACCAAAATTTGTATTTGATAGTGATGATGTAATAATGGCCTGATTGATCCTTTGTGGAGACGTAAATTAAAACTTTAAAAAACCCAGAAGCCTAAAACAAAAGGAAAAGAACATTTCAAAATAATATTCTCATTCCATTCTTATGAACATAAAAAAAATTAATAGTGATATAAGCATAGTTCTTTTTCATGGGAAGCTAGAGATATTGTCCAAAAACTGAGTAAGGTGTATGTTATATATATGTTATATGTAAGGTATATGTATATGCCATAAAGCATATCAACAAAACACTCTCTGGCAGAACTTTACTCAGAGGCTTTTTACTGTCTGTGGTATTTCAGATGTTCTCACAGCATGTGGACCATATATTGTGTTACTTTCTTTGAAAAATTGCCGGAAAGCAGCTGGTGAAATACAAGGTGTCATCCAACACTTGTTTCATCTACAGTAAAGCAGACCAGAAATGCAGGTTTCTATGATTTACAATAAAGATCCAAACCACATACTCTAGACAACTCACTCAGTGCTCTTCTAATAAGAAGAACTAAGATTTATATAGTTCCTCTCATCCCTCAAATGTCCCAAAGCATTTTATGAACTCCTTTAAACACCCTTTTTGAGAGGAAATACAAGGCCCACAAAGAACTTCTTAAACAAGAAACAGTTCTCTGGAAAAATATGCAATACACCAGTTTGGGACAGGAAGAGAAGGACAAAGGTGTCAAAACAAAATGACAGATAGTATATAATTAGATACATTATGAATAAAAGCAATTTATCTAAGCACCCTGGTACTGGAATCTAGCCATTAAACTGCAGGGTTTCACTTCCCTTAGGAGAGATGTTTGTATTTTTTAACATATAATGTGAAACCAATCCAACTCTGAGTGTTTAAATACTTTCCTATGTGTGCAGCTGCAATGAGAATGTATTTTTGTCACTGGTAGTTACACTGTCTTACTACCCAAAATAAATCAGGTGCTGTTCAGTTGCTGTAGATATAGTTCTGGAACTGAAAAAAAAAAAAATCAAAGGACAAGAAAAAGAGAAAGTGAGGGATGTACAAGAAATTACAATGGGTGATAATGCACTTATTCTACTCCTTCTTCACACTTAGGATTTGTCCTGATCATTAAGCCTGATTTGTCATTTTCGTTTTCAAAAAAACCCAGCTTTCCTTCTTCCTGTCAGTGGGGCGGTTGTTCTCACCTTTATGTCAATCAGTGGGGGTACAAGGAGTGTTCTCCCACAGGCAGACTGGATCCAAATCTGATTCCACTGGCATACCATGTAAATGCAGGATAAAGCAGGACAGCCTTTGATGTGCTGGTTTGTTTGTTTGTTGTAATAAACACTACGAGGAACAGTCTGATATTTTTTAATTCCTTTCCTTGCCCTTTTGAGTTTTCAGGAGCCCTGGAGAGGGTGCCTGTGGGAATCATTTATTTACAGACAAGGGAAGAGAGGTTTATTGAGTAGTGAAAATATCATCTTGTTTTGTTGCTGTATTTTCCACTTTTATTCTGAGAGATTAACCTGTACAAGAAAAGCACTTCAATGGAATACAACTGCTCTACGAAGAGGGCCCAAAGAGATATCTTTGCAGTATTTATATGCTGTCTCAATTACCACTGCAAAATAGTTTGATGATTCAGCAAGGGGCCCTAACAGTATCTTCAATAATTCTTTCCCATTTAGATCTCTGAAGAAGAATCAATTTTATACTGTTGCCTGGTCTTTTATTGCCTTTATGTCCCACATTTCAGTACAGAAAGTACGCTTGTAATCCTCTGTGAGCTGGAAATGCAGATGAACCAGGCAACGAGTCTGTGCTGCACAGAAAACCAAGAGTTTGCAACAATGCAGGCTGCTCTGTACAAGATATTGTGAGGTAAACTTGCCTGGTTTCCAGTTGCATTAAAAAAAAGGGTTGGGGATATACCCTGCGCACGACACTCTCAACAGAAATGTGAGGCAGCAAAGGAAATGTTTTTCTTTAAGTTGTTTGTGTAGTTACTGTGCAAAGCAAAATAAATTTTCATTGTCTCCAAAGGCAAAAGCCCAGGAGTTAAGACAAGTGAAGAAACCAAAAGCAGACATTGAAAAGAACTGCTGCAGAGCCCTGTGTGGGAGATGCTGTAAAGAAGAATATTCTCTGCCCGTGTCAGGAAGCACATCAGGGGAGTTGGTACAAGCGCCAGTCGCTCAGGAACACATGAGGAGCTGTTGTTGAGAGCACTGTGACAAGTTATATGGAGCACCAAGGGATACTCCAGACTTTATCAAGAGTGAGGCAATCATTTCCAGCGCCATAAAAGCATCTTGGCAGGCAAAGACTATAAATGTAATAAAAGAGGGGGTGGGGGGAAATGTTGTCTGCGCCCATAAAAGAGGACAGTGATTGTGTAGTTATAGTGCTTCGTAAAATCCTTCAAGTTAGCAGGAAGGGAAGAAATTGGGCAAAAAGATGAGTGCAAAGCAACCCATTATATTTCTGCTGGAAACTGGGAATGTGTGTGAGGGAAAACACTGTTGGGTCTGATTTTATACCTTTCTATAAACAGCCGTTACTGGCCACTGTCGCAGACAGGACTCAGCAGGCTGGACCTGTTCTCTTATTCAGTATGGATATGGTTTAAATTTCTAACTAAAATAAAGGATAATAATAAGACTGAGAGAAGCAAAATTGTTTCATTTACAAGTACATGTAGTGTTTTTACACAGTCTAGGACAAAGAATCATGCAAAGGGCAATGTGGAAACTGAGAATTAGGTGAAAACTCATTTCTGGATTTTTTTTCATCTAGGAAACTGTGGCAAAGAGCAAACAAGCAACACAGCTGCTTTTCTTGATAGCATTCCGTAGTTGTCCACACTGGTTTTGCATAAAAACCTTCTTATTACAGTTCCCTTTTTTGACCTAAATGATGACATTCATAGCTAGCAAACGGCTGACATAAATTAGATCACCAACAATTGGTGGAAAAAACCACAGTTCTGTCAGTTCAGAAGAAAAATTTGTGGTCCTTTACTTTTTGTAAAGTACTTTATTTTCTTGAAGGAATCTTTGAGCCTAAACGGTTAAGTTCAGTATATCTTGTGTACGTCCTAAATGCTAACTGAGGCCATGCTGAAAGATTAGTGGTTTACCCTAATTTATTCAGGCTTTATTCTGCTTCTGTGAGATAGGACATGGTAGTGGGTAAGGATTCAGTCTTGAAAATGCATGCCACTGCAACAGGAGATTTCAGTTGTTTAGATATAGCAGTTAATGAGAGCTGTGATAGCTCTCTGGAGATACATAAAAGACTACTAATGACTAGTTCATTTATAAGTGATGAAGATCTCTCAAGATCAAAATTCTTCCAAAAATACAATAAATAGAGAGCTGTGAACTTGCAATGGTCTTGACAGCAGTACACTGTCTTTGTCACCTCAGCACTGAGATTTCTTTAATGCTCAACTTTTAATGGCACTATGCTCAACTTTTAATGGAGCTATTTTTCATTTGTAACATCTTGCAATACATTTAATTTACCTTTCTTCTTCTGCTTCGTATCTCTGCTTTGCAGAGCCCAGTGGTTTATGGCTACCGTGTCGACGTTTTTTCAGTCACATTTTTTTTTAGATGAAACTTCAGTTTCAGTGGAGTTAGATTCTGTGCAATTCTGTACAATTGCAATGTGTTCAGTGCCTCTTCATTCCCAGTGGGACTCACAGCCTCCGCTCCTTGGATGGTCAGCCCATTTGGGAAATTTCAGAATTGTTGTGCAAATATAGATCAGCTGGGAAACAGTGGTGCATCAGATCTTACCCTTGCTGAAATGCCAGTGCAACTCTGTATTTTTGCCTAAAAAATACTTATCAGAAATACTATACACTCCAGAGATAAGTATTTGAAATTCATGTGACCCTCTCCAAAACACCATCTAACCTCTAGGCAAAGAAACACATGTGTGAGCACTGAAATAATTTATTCATGTATTTATGTCTTTTCAGATTTTAATATGATTTGTATGCCAATATTTACTGAAACTTGGTCATTTAAGCATCAAATACAAACTCCAGATTTGATTTTTATGGATGGATTTACTGAATAATTTATGTAATTATTTAAGTATTTCAGTTTGTTTTGTTGATAAATACTTTTTTGTTTATCTGGAGCCTTGACCTTGGGGCAAAGCCTAACAAAATCTTAGCACATGAGTTTTTCTGAATCACTGGGATCTGGACACGAAGTGCAGCAAATTAATTTTATGACTTGTGTATAATATCTGTTCTATTGTTACTTATTTCCCTCACAGAATACTCAATGAAATCATGCAAAATAAATCTCTGTCATGCTTTGCATGCAGCTCTCCCTTGCCCATGTGGGATGAATGGCAAGAGAGCCATTAACTGCAGCAACTGACAATCAAGTCCATGATTTGAAAGTGAACTCAAATTACAATGGACAGCCTTAGTGTTCCAGGAGCTGGAGAAGCAGACGGTGGTTCATGACCTGAAAAGTATCAAGCATCTGTAACTTTCACATTTCAGTCGAATTATAAATGCTTGACACCTCCCAGTGCTTGTCCTGCTATTCTGAAATGCAGACTGTGACTAGAGGAGAGAAAATGGCAGTTTAGCAGGAATAATTCTTTAGGGTTAAGTAATCAGAAAATTCATCAGCAGCTGATTTATGTTAAGGTGGATGGAGAAGATCTCTTTGTACCAAAACTAAAATTTTAATATGCCACGCAACAATGAAAAGGATTTTGACCATTATGGCACTATAAAAATTAATATAGCTGTGAATAATAATGGCAATCCATTCCAATAACACGGATATTTATATAATATTGCCATCTGATAATGGTTAGATCAGTAAGGAGTTGTAATTACCATTATTGATTGGCTCTAAATTATGCATATTGATGACTAATGCTGAAATAATATGTTGTTTTCAAAATCCTGTCTTCCACTTTGACACACTGCTTCTTGATCCCATTCAGCTCTCCAATCTTTTCCACTAGTAATTGCACTTGTGAGGGCACTGGCACTCACCTCTTATGGCTTGTCCATTAGAATTTGTCTGAGAGCAACAACTACCGTGTAACACATACTAAAAAAAAAAGAATTCCAGTCTGACTTAATCCTAATGGCACAAAAGTAAGTAAGATCCTGGATTAACAATGATCCAACCATTATTAATAACAAGAACAAAAATGGTAAATAACTGAGTTACTAAAGGGTTAAATTATCCATTTGTAACATCTGTTTTTGTGAGATCAGTCAGGTTGACACAAAGGCCTATTTTTCAAATGGTGAGAGCGGTTTTCACTTATACAACAAAATGCCTATTTCTTGGGGGATTTCTGAAGTGTTTTCCACATGCCAAGATATATGACTTTCTCTGCATTACTCACCATCTTTGAGCAATGAAGAAGAAAATTTAACTTAGCCAAAGGGTGATTAAGAAAGTGCAGTAGAGCTCAGATCTGTTTACTGTGGTTTGACCTGTGGTTATTGGGCATTGAGACTTTTTGCACTATTGACTCTCGTTGAATTAATTCAGTCCACAACTTAAGTACCTACAAGTGGAGTTCCCTGATGCCTGGGACTGCATCCAGATCTCAGAGGCTTAACTTTCCATGTGATGTAAAGGGAGATTTAGGCAAAGAAAGCAAGTTAAGAGTGTGCACTCAGAGGACGAGGTTTCATTAAAAAAAACCTACACTCAGCCAGAGGTACAGTTTTCTTCCTCCTCCTCTCTCTTTTTTTCCTCTCTTATGTTTGAAGAAAACTGCTCTAAGAAGGAGAACTCAATATTTTTCTCCTGGATTAGTGATGTGCAAGATCTCCATGGATGTAAGATGCAATGAGAGCATATAACCGTAGGTAGGTCACTGCTAATTACCATGAGCTATTAGAGCAACTCGAACCTTTTAGAGCTCAGGGCGCTTTCCATGCAGTCTGTTGAATCTGGATGCTTTTCCAACCTTCGCTGTCCTCCAGAGATGAGCAGTCCCAACAAAGGTCTTTCAGAGAGTTTCTATTTGGAAGCTAGAGCCCAAAGTCCTCTTTAGGAAAAGCCCCTGCAGTTTCTCAGAGAGCTCATGTGATGGTGATCCACTCTTGTCTTTTTAAAGATGCAGGAGAAGCTGCACTTTACCTTCAGTACAGGTGATTGGAAACTCTTACCCACAAAACATGACCCTGGTCCAAGGCCTTTCTCAGCCACAGTGGTTTTAAAGAAGCTGCACCGCTCTGCTCAAGCATTATCTGTGCCACCAATAGGGATGGAAATCCTCTTCCCCCTACTGCAGTCTGCTGCCTGAGAGGAATCTACTAAGTGACATGTTGATAGTGCCATCAGGTATCACTGCAAATATCAACATAATCTGCAGCTTCCAGACAGCTGTTGGTAGGATGATCATGTGACTCTGAACAGATCAGATGGGGTCATCAAGACACTGTAAAACTACTTTTTTACTCTTTTTTCCTTTCAGCCCAAGTAGAAAGAAAGAGATAGGGACCCATCCTATTTACCAGGGCAATTCTAGGCATGCACAGTGAGTTCAAGGCCAGGAGGAGAAATCTGCTTTGCCTGAGGTGCCTCAGTTGTGGGTACTAGCTGAGCTGACCCCCGTTTGGATTTATTCCTTTCGCTTCTGTCTCACTTGGCAACACCTTTTCCCCGTCTCCCCCCTGATCTGGCTCGAATTTCTCTGACACCAGTCCTTTCACAAGCTGTTACTCTCCCTAGTACCTTTAATTGCTTCATTGTCCAAGGTCGAAATATTTCAACTTAGTTATCAAAAAACATTTGATGTATCTAGTCCAAAATGTACGTTATTTAGAGGGTATAACGTGGTGCAGTTGATATGAGAAGCAGGTGGTTTAGACATGTCTTTCAAACTCTCAGCCCTCTGAGATATGAGAGGTAAGGGGCCAATAATCCTCTTTGAGCTGTGAAATATTAAGACACATCTGAAATGTTTCTCTTGCAGATTTTGCCTCAAAGTTGATTTATCGGTACTTTGATGCTCAAGTATATTCAGTAAATAGGACCACAGATGTGGCCGTGTTTCTGACTTATAAACCTGGTGAATTTTTGGATGTGAGACCTTTTATCCTGCAACCTGTGGTCAAAAGTGAGTGCAGTGATCTCAGCCCTGTTTCTAGTGGCCAGCTGTCTACCCTCCTCATTGGCCTCTGCAGTCCTTTCAGATGGCAGGATGACATCTTACTTCTGGAGGCATGTTTGCAGAATAAATAGCTTTAATAACATGCTTGTCAATTCATGACAAAGAAGTTTTCTTTTTCTATTCCTTGTGCTTTTCCCATTCCATGCAGAAGCTGAACAATTAATTCCTTTTGTAATGTTGTACATTCTGCCTTTAAAGGAAAATGTCACATTCTAGCTAGAGTTAGTCAGTACTGATGCTTGATGTTTTATCAATACAAGGGAAAAGTAGCAAAGATTTTTTTTTCTTCTTTGTTCTACTCTCTTAGCTCACTTGTTCACCAGCCTCTTGTCCCTTTTTCCTGCACATTATAACATAGCATACACAGGAGCAGAGGATTTCCATGCGTCAAACTCTCTGCTGCCTAAGCCTTATGCACTCACAGTAAAACAGCCAATTCTGCTGCCAGACAGTCCAGAAGGAAGGATATTTTCCTTCATCTTCTTTGTGGCCTTTGACACAATTAAAATAGAAGAAGTTAAAATTATTTTTCTTCATCAAATCACAGAATCAGTGAATGGTTGAGGCTGGAAGGGACCTCTGGAGGTCAAGTAGGGCCATCTAGAGTAATTTCCCAGGACCACATCCAGATGGCTTTTGAATGTCTCCAAGGATGGAGACAACCTCACTCAGCAACCTGTGCCAGTGCTCGGTCACCCTCACAGTATATTTTACCTGTTGGATCCATCTTGTCTGGAATTGTCTTCATCCCCTATATCCCATCATTATTTTTATAAACTGCCTTAATAACATGCACTGCTGCCTACTACAACAGGAATCTGATTTTTATGGTCTATGATGGCTATAAATTTCACCCTTTTCTAAGCGTCTCTTTCTTGACATGAACATTTTCATACAACAAAATCACAGACTACTGCTATACTAACAAGTCAAAGGTAACCAAGGGCATCATTTCCCCCTGAAACAATTGACTTCCTGAAACTCTGGCTTCCAAACTTCCTCTTAGGAGTGATCCCCGGCCTGTGCTAATTCCCAAAATGTTCAGGGGACTGCTGGCTGGCATGGACCAAAACAGCACCAGGGACCATCTGAGTGATTTAACAGTGCAATTAAATACCCATGTCTGGGGATGTTTCCTGGCACTGTTTAATGTACTGTATAGACACAGCCATAAATTCTACAGGAAAGCTACATTAATGTGTCTATTAGGTAAACAGGAAGAAACCTTTGACCTTAGAAAACACTTTCTGAGCTGCTCTGTTATTGAATGTGTGGATCTTTTAGGCAGTTGTGAGAAATCAGTAGTTGAGTACCCAGCCTGCTGCTACGTTTGCTGTGAGCATTACTGGAGGATTATACAGAAGGGGGAGGAGTGCCAATGCAAACCTTCAACCTAAATTTAACCTCACAGTGGAGTTAACTCAACTGATATCAAAGTAAGGCAGAATTTCAGACAAATAAGATGGAGAATTGCAGTGCAGAAGAATTCTTCCCCCATCTCACACCAACTAGTTATTTCCCTTCCAGGGCTTCAAAGGGGAAATAAGGTATTCCTGCACACTGGGCTTTGAAGGTGAGCTGCTTTGTGAAAACTCCCTGCAGTGCTGTGTTGCTGAAACCAACAATCTGAAAATGTAAGCTCAGCTTTGCTACAACCCCACTTTCAAGTGGCTGTAGAGGCTAAATGCAAATCAGGCCATTTCTTGAGCTATATCTGAAAACAAAAAAACCAAACACAAACCAAAACTAAACAAAAACCTCAAAAACCTGAGCTGTGTGGTCCCAGCTTCTGTATTAACTTTGAGGCCCTGCTCGCATTTCACTTCATGTCCTGATGAGGCACAGATACCCTGTTTTTTTGCCCTTTATTCATTAACTGGGAAGAGAAGCAGGCTCCCAGCAGGGCCCAGTAAGGTTTTCAGCCTGGAAGACCAGGGCTAAGAGAAGCTGGATGAGGCCTTTGAGGTTGGACAGTGATGCCTAGGGGTGAACACTGCAGGCCTGCTAGGACTGGGTAGGTATAACTCTGCCTTTCATTGCTTATACCACTTGGTCATGTTTCAGTCCTTCAGTCCTACAGTGGCATCAGTCCATGTTTAATGCTTACAGAAAAAATATGAATAGATGTTTTGTTACTTGGGTCGATGGTTTTACAAGGTTTCCTCATCTGGTGTATCCATACAGAGTCAATGTCACACACAGCAATGCAAAACTGTTACATTTCCTTTCAGTGTAAGGCCCTGTGCAATAGCATTTGGTGTATGTGTTAGCAATGCAGTTATTAACTTCATGTTAGAAAAAACTCTTCTTTTGGCTTACAGGAATTATATCAAAATTATTTGGTGTAAAATTTTTCATAGTGTTCCTCACTTAGACTCATGCAGGTTGGAAAAGACCCTTAAGTTCATCAAGTCCAGCACTAAATCCTGTCCCCAGGTGCCACATCTTCATATCTTTTAAATACCTCCAGGGATGGTGACTCCATCACTGCCCCAGGCAGCCTGTTGCAATGTTTGTACTGTCTCAATTCACCAGTGTTAAACCTTCCTACTACTTATCTTCGTTCCCTTTTGAAAATTGCTGTGAACTTAACAAAGGTTTATCCGATGTCCATTGAAGTCAATGGGATATAAGAGGTCTTTTAACAGCAAATTAATTTTTCTGGTGGATTAAACAACTTTAGATAAATGGCAAATTAAGTAATGTAAATTATCATTAGCCTAAAATGTTATTCTAACATTATTAGTTTTACTGCAGTTTCCAGGGCAGGGACTGATGTCAGTTACACTGGTGTGAATGCAGATAGTTGTTAACTTAGAGCTATGAAACTTTTTCTTAACATTTTCTAGTGTGATAGATCAGAATTCAGACACCTTTTCCTTCTTTGTGGGATTTAAAATACAGGTTTCCTTTGCTGATTTTCCAGCTGGTATTCCTGGTGCACTATTCTTCATTAGAGTCAGCCTTCTTGCAAAGCACTTTTTTTTTTCCCCTTTCACCCTTCTGTATGCTATTTCTTTGGAGTAGAAAAAGTGATGCAGTTGCACAGGTAACTTTTTACCTTAATTTAAATCCCCACTTTCTTTAAGAAGTTATTTAAAAAAAAAAAAACACCAAAACCAACCAAAGCCTGAGCTTTTTCTCTAACTGCTATTGAAAAAGGACAAGAAAAACGTAATTTCTACCTCTATGGAATGACAACACTTTAATGTCTGTCTTCCTAATAAAATCTAGAGGAAGTTTATTTTCCCTAGGCAGCCTTGTAGGTGCATAAATAACAGGGTTTATAAACAAGTGTCCCTACCCATATGGTCACCCATCTGGTGGTGACAAATCCCAAGAGAGATACCAATTACTGGAAGCAAAAACATAACGTTAGGGAAAGCTACTAAGACATTAGTTATACACTTTGCAAAAGATAAATTCTGATATCATGATGATAATTAATGTTTTTCTAAAGTGTCCCTCATCTTGAACGACCCTGCAGGTACTTTCCAAGGAGGAATTATTACAGACGTGATTTTATGATATACAAGGGAATTAGAAATAAATAACTTTCTGGGGAAAAGTGTAGTGTTGGGGGGATGAACACTTACATGAACCTGCAGTTAAAGACTTGTCTTCCTCTGCTTAAATTCAGAGCCTTCCCTTGGACACGTGTTTCCAGTGCAATAGAAAGGAGAAATTAGACCTGTGGGCATAGTGACCTCTTGGGACTGTGTCCCCCTGTGTGAGTGGGTGTGTCACGTTAGAACAGCAAATCCCAGAGCCCCCTTTTTGGGTATTTCTTATCCAATTACCTTTCTACCTTCCATCAAACAGACAAAGGAACAGGGACTTAAGGTCAGCATGAGCAGTCTCTGCAAACACACACACACTTTCATCCCATATTCCTGGGTATGGCAAGGCTTGACTTTGGCAAGTTGTCTGGAGTGTGTCTGTGCTAATTGCCAGTGTGCTTTGGGAGAGCTGCTGGATAGAGCTTGACAGCTCTTTCTTAAACCTGTCTGCTCCTGTACTTGGATTATCTGTAGATCTCAGTATGCCTCAAAAGAAACTAGTCTGTTTAAGGAGCCAGAGCAGAGGTGTTTCAAATAGTTTTAAAGCTGTGTCCAGAGTTATCCCTTTTTTTCTTTTTTTTTTTTTTTAATGACAACACCTAGGTGGCTGCACTCTGAGCATAAATGCTCCTGTCAGCTTTCTGCTCAGCACAGTTGCTGCCCCTGGTCTCACTGTGTGATATGTGATCCTCTGTGTCTCATACCCAGAGCCCAGACACACAGAAAAGAGTTCTGGATTCTTTTCCAGGGAGCATAGGGAGAATCAGAGGCTAAATGTCTTCTATTGGCTTCCAGGCATAGGAGTCTCTTATTTGAGCTAGCTTAGGAAGCAAAAAGTACACTTCAGGGAATGAATATCTTTGGTTAGGAAGTATTCACATCCTTTTCAATGGCAATTGAAGGGCACTGCCACTAATCATTCCTGTCAATTTTTAGTACTTAGATACTATTCGAGTGAGATTTGAGGAAATTAACTAAGTAAAAGACTCTCAACTGAATATTTTGGAACACAGAATGATTAATCTTCCAGCAAGATCTGAAAGAATTTCGGGTGTTTAGAGTGTTTTGATTGGTAGTCATGGGGAAGATTTTAAAAGGTCAATACAGAAGAGGAATGCAGAATCTATCCAGGGAAAGACTGGAGTTTGCTATATAAGCAAATTAAATTTACATCAAATCTAAAGGGAGGTTAACATTATTTAAATTTTCAGTGCTGAAAAACAAATGACTATAAAGTATACTATGCTACCACAGTGGTGCACTACACATGCAATAAAGATTAGGCAGCTCAAGCTATTACTGTAGGTATGCATGGTTATTGCAAAACTTTGGATCAGAATTCAAGTTTTTGTAAGATTTTCTGGGTGTAGTTAGCTTGTATCATCCAGATGTCTGCATTAAAAGAAGTTACAGCAAATCACGTTTCTCCTGTGATTAGTGGCTATAAAGCCTGTAACATATCATCCCAAACACACAGTGTTCCAGGGCCTTTGAGTCAAGTGTGATCACTTTATCAGCAAAAAGATATGTACTCATAGCTGTCAGTGCTGGTAACTCAGTTTGGAATATGGCAGTCACACTGTGCTGTGCTCTGCTGGCACTTTATTGCCAGCAGTAACAATTCAATAACACCTCCATAACCCTATTGCCATTTGCTCATCCCCAAAGTTACACAAAGAAAATCTGCTTTACAGAAAATGTCCTTGTGGGGGTGGAAATTGGCATCAAGTGGAGATGCTGGAACATAACCTGAAGACAATATGGATAAAAATGGGACACCACCTTTATTGCCAGTAGTGACACAGAAAAAAAAAATTTAAAAATCTGATCTGTGTGTATTCAGTGGGTTCAGATACCAGAGCTGGATCCTGGGGAGATGACTTTGGGAGTCAGAAACTCTAGCTGTCTAAAAACACACTGGAGCAAACACGGCCCTGAAACGTATCCTCCAAACCCATGTGTGGCAGTAACTGTGGAAAACCCTAGATCTGGTTATCACAGCATGGGCTTGACTTTGTAGAGATGGAAGTAGTGAAAGAAAAAAAACCCTTAGATTTCAAACTGAGCTTATTTGCTATGAACATCACTGGCATGCAATGCTTATGGAGCTCCACAATCACTTTGAGGTGCAGAAGTACAATGTAAACAGCAATCACAGAGAATTTATAGGGCTAAAATTATCTACAGCAAAATAGGTATAATGAGACACTGAACAAAGAGAAATTTGTTCTCACATTGTCAGGTGGGATGAAGGGGTTGAATCTGTGTCTCTGAATAGCATGTTATTACTTATCTGCCTGAAAGACTTGTAGAGATAGCTCAGCTGTTATGATACCCATATTTCATATTGAAAATAGTATCAATTCTCATCTAACTGTGTTACTGATTGTGATAGTACAGTTTCAACTGAGTTTTTAATTCTGTTTATTTAAGTTTGATTTCTTCATATGGGTTTGTAACAGTTACACATGCAGACTGTGCTGTGCACATTGCATTCTCCCTCAGAATTTACCTGAGGATGTGAGGTGAGAAAAGTGTGGAATTTAAGTGTTCAGAGAATGAAGGGGGAATTGGTAGATTAATAAAAATGCTTATGAGAAATCTTGATAATAATCCAATAACTCAAGTAGGAGGAAAGCTTTGTAGGACAAGAGAAACCTACTGAAGCTCTCTGACTATGTTGTTGATTTTTGAGATATTTGTGTGTAATAGTAAAGAAGCTGTTGTTGCAGTCTGCTGAGGAAATGGCAAAAGAATGATGTCTGGGTCTTCAGGGTCTGGGGAGGAGGTGAGTAACCTTGAACACCAACTTGTATAGTTAAGCTAGAAACAAGCATTTTTCTGCTCAAAGGGCTTATTTGTGGTCAAAACATCAATGTGATTTTTTATAACATTGATTTTTTTCTCTGGGAAGCTGAGACAGTGAGGAGGCTATTTCCCCATGGGTGGTAACAGCCTCAGATGGCTTGAGTTTTGACACCAGCAGCCTAATTGAAGGAGTTCACTGTGGGGCCTATTTATGACCAGACGTGAGGGACCAAGAACACTTTAGGTGGAATTTTCTGAAGAGAAGCAGAGAGGTATGTCCAAAATCCAGTCTCCAAATCTGAACAACCAACTGTGAGAAGGTGTTCAGAAGGGACAAGTGGTCAGTTAACTCTTAAGTTCGTCACAGCTATAAGGGTCATGATTAATTTCTAATACCTGGGAAGGAAGCAGGGAAGTGTCTTTTCAATCATTTGCATATTAATACACTCAGTTACTATCTCTTTCTGTGCTGTTTCCCCCCAAAAATGTTCTGTTTAGTTTTAAGAATTACTGGCTTAAGGATCCAAGGGTCCCCTGCTGCTAAGCCCTGCAATGTGTCATTTCCTACCATTTCAGCAGCTTCCACCCAAAAACTCGGATTAGTGTCACTTGGCGACTTGGTTTCCCTAACAATGTTATGGAATCTTATGAAAAACCTTTTAAAAGTGTATTCTGCACATCCATTAGCCACATACTTACTGAATCTCCATAAAACTGTGACAGGATTTGTAAAACAGGATTTCCCTGGACAACTTTTATCCAATGCATTGTGTTTATCCATGAACAAAGTGATCTTGCTCTTTGTTAAAGCTTCAGCCCTCTTGTGAGTGATGGAAGCCATACTTACTGGTGTGTCTTTCCCAGGAGGAATGACTTAGAGGGTCTGGTTTTGCTTCTACACTTGCTTTTCTGCAATTGTATCACCGGAGTGATGTCACAATCTCACTATATGGAGATAAAAATGTGTAGGGGTCTAGTGTGAAGTGTCATCATCTGTGCAGTGACATCCTCATGTGGAAAATACTGTGGTAGTTTGTTGATACAGACAGATCCTACACTTCCAGCATGAAGAAAGAATGTTCCCATTCTGCTGGAAAAATAACTAAAATAGTGATGGTATGTGCTCTGAACTTCACAAGTGGTCAGTGGTACAGAGTCCAGAGTAAACCAGGCTGCCTTGGGTTTCATAAGACTGAAATTGTTTTTTCTGGGTGTAAAGTCTCTCCACCAGACTGGAGAACTGACTGGGTAGAAGTCTGTTTCACCTTCCCATGGGACCTTGCCTCTCTCAGCTGAGGATTCCTCCTTGAAGGAAATTAATACCTTGTTTTATGTAGATTTTATTTCAGAGACATTCTTCTAAGCAGGAAAATTACTGGCTTCTTTGACAAAACCAAACCTATGAGTCTTTAAACTGCTGGGAGATCTGAGTGCCGGGGCTGGGGACCAGTTCAGCACCAGTGAAGCCAAGAGGGGCTCTTTCCCTTGGTAGCCCTGTTGCTTGGGTGACTGTGGGGAGAGCCTCCTGGGAGCACCATGGGCAGACCTTGTCTAGGGCTGACTTCTGGCCCAGGGGAGTTGCTGTACCCCACAGCTCTGGTCGTCAGTCCCTGCCCGAGCTGTGGCTGTGCTGGATTGCAGCCCTGCATTGCTTGGCCGTGGCCACTGCTGAGACAGGCTCTGTCCCTGAGCCACAGGCACATGGCCTGGCCTGGCCTGGCCTTGTCCATCCCCATCCCCATCTCCATCCCCAGCCCCACAGAGATGCCTGATGCTCTTACCTGGGGCTGTGGGGCAGGATCTGGCTTGTGAGGCCCTGCCCTGCCCACCCCATGGGGCAGCCAATGCTGCTCCCTGCTACCAGCCCTCGGGGGAACCATTTACCCCATGGTACCTTAACAGTCAGTGGTGAAAAAAAAGCAACATTCAGCTTTTATAGGTAAAATACCAGAGGTATCTGTGAAGAGTTCAGGACAGTGCCTATCCAGTTTTCCACAGCCCAGTGCAAGAAAGACATCAGCAAGCTGGAAGGCACTGACCACTGAGTTGGTCCAGCTGGAGCTTCTGCCCAGTCAGCAAGGCTGTGCCATCTCCATCCTTGGAGGGTTTCAAGACACAATTGGATAAATCCCAAAGCAACCTGGACTGACCCCATAACTGACACGGCTGGAAGCTGGGCTGGAGACATCCCAAGGTCTTTACCTATCTGAGTTATTCCAGGTTTCTATAATTTGAAGTTACTATTAGTCATAAATTTTAATAATAAGACAACTAAGAAGGGATCTGTGCTAAGTAGAAAACAACACAAATTCATCATTGTAGACAGTTGCTTTGAGTGACTTTATTTCTTGAAGCTTATTTGGTTTCTCTTATACTTTGATGGAATATTGCATTTCTCAATTATGACATGTTTCAGTTGTAACAGCAAGTGACAGGAATGGCGTCTAGCCCTTCAAAATTCACGGGAAAGTTTAAATTTCCTTATTAATAATTTTAAAATTAACTTTGCTTGCTCAAAACCTGTTCTGGACCTTGTCATAGAATATTCTTCGAAGAGTTTGGCTTTTATACTGTCTGACAAAGTGTTTCATTCATCTGAAAAGTGACATTTATTTAACAATCCAAACCCACAGTTTTTACATATGATATATACAGTGAGGCAAGTCTTTAGCAGCACAAATCAATGTGACTTTGAAATCCATGAAGGTATATTAATATTTCAGAAATTGATGTGACCATTACATATTATCTCTGCATATCTATGTAAGGCCTATCTCAGACACATACAAAATCTCATTTAAGGCCTCATTTCACTTAGGTATTTTAATAGTTGCCAAAATTTAAGCATGTCATTCAGTTGATTGCTAAAGGATTCATTGCATATTTAAGCACCCTCCTGAATCATGATAAGGAAAATAAGTGAGGGGTATAAAGGATGACTTTAAGTAGTGGAATGTGCCTACCAACATACTGTACTGCTCTGAAATGTATATGCTCCTTTCCCCCGCCTCA
>VZTI01005604.1:295402-305770 GCA_013397865.1 Struthidea cinerea | reverse complement strand
AAAGTGTTTTCCCCCCCCCCCCCCCCCCTTATTGTTGTTGCAAAAGAGGTTGAAGCAGTTTTTCTGAAATTGTGTCCAAAAAAAACTCATGTGGAAAATATTTGGAATTACAATATGGTGATTTGGATTTTTGAGAAAACTACTTTGAAAAATGGGTTTGAAGTTGTATTATTTTATGGGGTTTTTTTCATAATTTTGATGTTATTTTAAAATAAATGAGAGAAAAAGACCCCCAACAACATTTATGACAGTTGCATTGCTACAACTGGCTACTTTCCTGGGGTGGTGGTGGGGTTGTGAGGAATGCTTACAACCTTCAATGATCCCTAGACTTACTGAAATATATTGAACAGAAGAAGTGTTCCCTGTCTCCTGGTACATTGAAACCAACTGGTGCTTTGGAAATTGAAGTTATTGGGATTTGTGACGTAAACTTACTCCAAAATGTAGGCATTTCTAAAAGCAAACACTTGGACTTTTGATTCAAATAAAAAGTAAGCCTAAGAAAAAAAGAAGTAAATGTCAGTGTATAAATGTGCTCATTAACTAAATCTTGCTGTTGCAGTCTGCTGAATGTGGGACACTTGAGCTCAGTGGGTATTTTGAAAGCCAATGAAGTGTCTTATGTGGGGCTTCATAATTACAGGTGGTGCTTCTGGAGGAGATTCATGTCTGCTGGAGAAACATTGTTCCCCTGTTTAGAAAGAATTATAAACTTACCAAAATAAGACATCTGGCCATTCACCTTCTTGGCAAAAGCCTCTGGAAATGATTGATGTCTCACAGTTCAGCACAAACACAAGGGTCTGCCAGTGCTGTAAATTCCTCTGTTGTCTGTACACCCAGATTAAAACCTCGGTGCTGCTCCTGCAGTCCATGTGCTAACACAGAAGGCTCAGAGCATTGGCAGGAACAGCAAACGGACTGATACAAACTAAATCTGCTTAACTAAATGAAATGCATGACAATGCTAAGAGAACAGAGTTAAGGGCCTTCAGAAAATGTAAAGAAGGAGGAAAAAGTATAGACTGGTTTCCGAGGGGGAAAAAATAAGACAAAATTTAAAGGGAGACATCAGGAAAGATTTTTTTTTTTTTTTTTAAATATAATGTGCATAGGCACTGAATGCTTTTTGTTTTTAACACATAATCTGGATTTGCTGTTGCTTGGAGGGTGGGCAGGGATAAGTCAGACAGGGATCTGTGCTAGATGAAAATAGAAAGCTTTCAAAGATTTAACCGTGTGGTAGAGGCGAGAAAATGCCCTTCAGTTTTTTCCTTTCAATAATACAAGTCTGAGAAACACAAAGTGGCAGAGAAGTACTTGGAAAGAAAATGCACAGTAATTACCTTGGCTTTGAGGTTCCATGGGGATTTTTTTGCAGGGCCAAGTTCTCCAGTTTCACTCTTGTGAAAATTATCCCTAAATATTAGAGATCCCAGTGCGTCAACTACTTTTGTCTGTGCTTCCTTAATTATGCTATGCTTAACCAGAAGAGAAAATATCCCTGATACTGCCTTGGCTTGTACTGCTCCTGAAGAAATTCCTGAAGAAGGGAAATCCAAAGGGATCATATTATTTTTCCACTAATCATAGTATTTCTGACAGCTTTAGCAACATTTTTTTTCTTTTCAGAGTAAAGAAATTTTTTTTTTTTTCTTCCACTCTTCTGCCCTGTAGAGTGGAAGATGTCCATGCTCCTGCCCTATTTCCCCCAGCACCTCTGCAGGAGAAGAGATATTCAGTGTCAGGTTTTTGTCTGGACTCAGGGCTTCTCGCTTCTCCCCCCTGCTCTCTGGCAGTCCTGAAGCTGGAGTGGTGCTCCCTGCAGCAGGGCTTTACAGACACAGGAAGTCACCATAGCAAAGCAATAGAAAATCTGGCTGCTCTAATAATATCCCCCATTTTCCCCAGGACTGAGGGCTGATGGCTGCTTTAGAGAATTTATCCCCTCTCTCCTCTCTGCTCAGATTTCTTTTTTCATCCCATCAGCCTTGCCTTGAACTGAGAGCAGATTTAGCCATAGACCTGAAACATGAAGGAGCAGCAATAGAAAACTAGAAACCTGTTCTTCCACCTGATTGTGAAAGGTGGGAGCAATTCCAGGCTGTTATCTCTGGAGTCTGGCCAATTTCCAACCTGGATGTTTGATGTGTTTATGAAGTCATTCACATGTAGCTTGTTTGGAAGAGTACTCTGACATGTAGCTCTTCTAGCAGTTCCACAAAGTGGTAAAGTGGAAAAAGATGAAATCTATATTTAATGAATTGAAATTTTACCCAGTGTAAGCAATTCTGTGTCTAATGCAACCAGCTCTTGCCAAGTTTTCAATAAAAGAGTCGCTTTCACCTGACATTTATCTCTTGAATAAAGCTGTACTTGAGATCTGTGTGTTTTCATGCTGAGATTGTCAGCAAACTGAAAACACACAGGAAAGTTTGGCCTTTCCAGTGGGACAGCAACACAGAATTTATTAACAGAAGTAAAGCAGGGCAAAAAGAAATTGTACGTGTACTCCTTTGAATTATGGGAATTACTGTGATAGGACATCTGGTCCTTTACAGTGCAGATTGCAAAGTCACTGTGCTGTATCATGTTAATCCCCACAAGTAAATGCTGCCTTACAGCTTCCTTTCCTGTATTAGTTATTCTCCTGTTTGCTGTCCTTGTACATGGGAAGAACAAATCCAAGGACAAAATGCTAAGAAGCAATTTGATTTTGTAGACACTTTGTCAAGCTCTATCCCCAGAACCTCTGTGGATGTGGGAGAGGAGTGAGGCTGTGCTGTATGGCTAAATCACATACTTTAACATCTCGGCTTCAGTTCAACATGACATGACTTCAGGCAGACCCAGAATTTCATATGGGAGCAGTTAAATAACTGAGAACATCTAAAGCAGAGCAGAACAAAATCAGGCAGTGAGGGGTAAATGCCTACAGGCAGGCCAAATCCACAGAAGAAAGAAAATTGCAAAGCTGTATATTCTGCATAACAAAAAGAAATGTGCTTCTGATGAGTGCTGGCTAAACTTATACCAGTTTTGGGTAGGAGATAACAATTATTGCCATTGTAATCCTGGATAATTCCTCAGTATAATTATCAGTCTCGCTAAAGTTTATTATGCATGTGGTGGCTGGGGATTTGAGAAGTCTGGAGAGTAGTGAGCCTCTGGATCAGGATAGCATTTTGCATTTTTGGATTTGTTTTAATCTGTTGTTTCAAAAAGCAGATTATTTCCTATTTTAATTTCAAAGAGGACTCTTCAGAACAGATAAGTAATCTTACTGTGGGCTGATAGTCCATATCCGTGTTTGAAAAAAATTGTTTCAGTTTTATGGCAGAAGAGAGACATTTGTAATACTGATTACTGTGTTTACTTCCCAACATTGTTTCTGCTAAACATGCATTTGCTGTATAAGAGAACAACCATCTGTGAATTTCTGAATTTCATTAAACAGATGATAAGTGTTTAGTGATAATGATTTCATTAAACAAATGCTGGTATTTTGTTTTCCACAGGATTAATATGTTTCATACACAAGAATTATCATAAACTACTATGGACTTAAACAATTTGCAAACTGGAAATAGTCCCAGAATTACATAATTCATTGAGTCAGTCCAGATTAATTAAGAAAAACAGGTTACACATCTTAACTTATTATTAAAATGTCCCCTGAAATTCAACAAGCGACAAACGTGGGGGGTTTTTGTAACTTTTGCCATTTGTTTTGGAAATAGCTAACGCTGCTTTTAACATCACTTCGTGTGACTACAAATTTTTTCGTAAACACAACTCTTGTCTCACAAGTATTTGAATGAAAGATTTCTTTGTGTTTTTCAGTAAAAGTTTTCATCAGAAAGGCTTTCAAGCAGCCCAAAACCCATTTTGATGCAGTTGTAAAATGAGCAGATGTTCTGCCTTTACTTTTCATAGCTGTTCAGGTGGCAGTGAGGGTCTAACTGAGACATCAGATCTGGGATACTGACTAAGGGAACAAACTGAAAGGTGGGCCCTGACAGCTGCAAGTGCTGTATAGGAGTCCCAGTGGAGAAAAAATGACGGCAAAGAGAATCTCCCAATACAGGGAAAAGGGAATCTTGAAGGCTGGAATAGCTTTATACTGGTGTCTGTTGCCCACATTTACAGAATTAATTTCTCTTCTCTGCCATCATGTAGCTGCTGACAGCAGCAATGGAAGTTTGAGATGATCTTTGTTCCATTCCTGCACTTCCAACTCTGCTCTCATTTGCAAAAGCCTAAGCAGGAAATACCTACCTGTTCCTACTCCTCCTCGCATTTCTACCCTGAGAGTTCTTTTCCAAGAGGATCTGATAAGTAGAACAGCTGAAAAAAGTTTGCAGTCACATCTTCCCAGGATTTCCATCTGATTCCATCTTTATTCCTAGTTCATAGCACAAATTGTTGTTCTTATTCAGTAGCACATGACCCTGTGTTCAGTCCAAGTGAGTGTTACCCATTTGTAGTGTCGCAGGATTCAGACAAACCACAGCTCCTCTGGATCCACACAGTCCTGATCTGTGCTTGCCACAACTTTACTTCAATGGAGAATTTCAATAGATACTTTATGCTGTGTTCAGTAATTAAAATTTTAAGGGTAAGTCTGGAGGAGCTCTGGAGAACTCCCCTAATAGCTTCTCTTCAGTGTGACACCTCCATGCTGAGTGCAGTTTGCTATCAGACCCCTTAGCTAAATCCCTCCCCACTTTACAGATGTTACACTGATTCTCCATTTTTCTCCCTCACTAGCGTCTTCCCATGTGACACCATGTCTAATGCCCTAGCTAAATTCAGACAGATTTCATCTACTGCATTTCCTTTGTCTGCGTAATCACTGCTGCTATCAAAGGGAGATATATGATTATTTGAGCATTATCTAATCTTGGTAAACTATTTAGCATTTTATCTCATTTTCTGTTTACCTCATGTAACTAACATTCCTCATTTTTTAAATTTTTTTTAAACGTATTGAGTGTTGAAGCCAAAGCTTTGTGACTGTATCTTTTTCCAGTCATTTCCTTTCTCTCTTGTTTGAAGACAAACTGTTCTCAAGCACACTGACATAAACCCTTTGTCACTGAGCACATCTTCACTCGACAGAACTCCTGGAGTCTGAGAAGAGGGCAGCCCAGCCTGCCCACTTGAATCCTTTCCTCAGACATGGAGTTTTCTTTTTCCACTACTCCTCATCATCCCTTTGTCCTACGCTTGTTGCCATCTTCCCTACAGAAAATGAAGACATTCTATTCCCAAGGGCCACAAGAAGCTCAGAGAAACGCTTTATCTAGTGCTCACCAGGAGTGAAAGTTCTTTACAGCTCTGCCTGCAGCTGTAGAGGAATGCTGTGCTGTTTTTCTTTATGTAAACAGGCTATTCTTTCCATCCAGCTAAAGTAATCTCAAACAGCATTTTGACTGCAAAAACACAGAGGACTTCCCAGACTTAGATGAAAGTAGTTTGTGGAGGTTTATATAATTCTTGTTTGAATTCATTATACATGCATGGAATCATGAATCTTGCAAGAACTTTTCTAACTATGTATTTTGGTGCCTAAGGAATACTGTTCTGCAGAGATAAAAGCCCAAATCCAGCAGATCCTGCACCAGAAGTTCTTATCTAATTTTCAACATTTATAGAAGGATAATTACCTTCCTCCTCTCACCCACCGCTGTTTTAACAAGGAGTTGGATAAACTTCTTTTTCTTGCAGGGGATGTAGCAAAAGCTTGAGATGCAGTTAACCCTGTCTGGCAATCCCAGTTTCCTCATTGGCTCAAGCTGGGAGTCTTATCAGGTCCTTTACCTCAGTATTTTCAAGGGTCTTTGACAGGCCAGTTGATTTCACTGATTTCTAAGGTGAGAAACCAAGGCTTCAGTTTCGATGCTCCAAAGACATGTTGCTGTCAGGTCAAAGAGTCAAGAGAATGCCAGGTCCTGGCTGCCAGCTTGTGGCCACTGTGGGATGCACTGTCCAGAAATCCTGGGTGTACACATGCGCTAAACAACAGTAATAATAGAAGTGATGTATACACTGTGGGCTGCAGCATCGCAATTTGCTACACTTTCATGGGTCAGATGAATGAAGGAAAGACAGGAAATTATTACTCTGAAGGAGCCTGAATCAATCTCTCCCCATTCTGTATAAGACCTGGAAACATTCGGCTCTTGCAAATAATCTTTAACCAGATAGGTCATGCTATTAAAGTCAATGGCTCTTATTGTGAGTAAGGACAAGTCAGCAGGCAAAAAACTTGCTGGCCTGATTTCTAAGTCTTAAAATGCTCAGAAGAAAACACATAATGTTTTTAATAATTTCTTGTTGATGCAATTCACATTTTACTACAGAGTAAAATTTTACTGTTAGTTGTCATTTTTTAGGAAAAAAAAGAGAGAAATATGAGCAGGATGCAGATGGCATTGTGCTTTTTACATAATTGCAAAATACTTATGTTACAGGCAATTTTCATTATGTACTAATCAAACTTGTGTAATCCTGTCACTGCACTGTCAGTACGATTATTGCATCTGTTTAACCAAAAAAGTTGAATAACAACGATAAAGAAAAGTAGATAAATTAATGGTTTTCTCAACAGAGACACAAAGTGACAAAGGTCCTGCCACAGATGAGGTCTTCAGCATAGAAGAAGACAGGATGAATTGTAGCATCAGTGTGAAATACTCTGGAGAAAAGCAAGAGGTATGACAACAATCAGACAAGATCACAGGAGCAGTTAAGCCAGCAAGGAAAGATTTGTACCATGTCCCTTGTGAACACGTGAAAGGAGCACTCAGAACCTGCTGTGTTTCCTTTCTTTGCCAGGTAGACAACAGTGACACCTGAGAGCATCTTTGTTGGGTGTGGCTTGGTTGTGTAGAATTTCTGGGACATGAAGAAAGAATCAAAATATAACAGGAACAGTAAGAGAAAGGCAGCGTGTTCTTGCAGCATCCCAGAAAAAGACATCACAAATTTAGCAGCACGGGCTGTGCAGGAAGGAAAGGAGACTCACAATTCAAACCTTGTGATGGCTGAACAAACAGGCAGTGAAACTGCAAAGTGCTGCTCGAAGGCTGGTGGTGTCAGCATGGAGACAGCATCAGTGGCCACAGGAGTAATAGTTATGATCGCCACACAAAACCACTACAGTCACCCTCAAATCAAGAAACACTGTGATGGCTACAGCCTGTAAAAGCCTGCATGAGGATCTTGCCTTGAATCTTGTTGACAGATTGTCTGCAGACTGTAGTGACCTTTGCTGAACTCTGACATCTGGTCAGAGTGGCTGCCCATGAGGAGGAGTGAAGGCTGTCCCTTGCACCCTGGGGCTTTGCCACAGCTGGTCACAACAGTCTCTGGCTTCAAACTTCCAATTCCAGTGTTCAGCCAATCTGCTGCAAAACCCTGAGTGGAACACCTTGAGAAGGGAGATCCTCTGTCTTCCTGAGACATTGTGTCCCCTGGTAGCTGAGGAAGAACAGGTCCCTGGAGCTCGCTGTGCAGCCATAGGAGCAATGGCAGACACCCCTGATGCCCTGACACAACTGCAGACTCAAAGCAGAAGCCTCTCCTTGGTTTCAGCCAGCTACTGCCTAGGTGTCCCCACACGGAAGCAATTTTTCCTGGAATCAGGGTTAACCTCATCACTCCTTTGCATACTGCTGGCTTTCACACCCAGCCCACCTAAACGATGCCAGGCCTACAAACCACGGGCGCCTTGCTGGCCTTGGAACACCTGCCTACCTTTTAAAGCATTCGGGAGCACGTTCAGCTCTTGTGTAATCCCCAAGGCTTCCAGTTCTGCCGGTTGATATTCACATGCTTCTCAGGTCGTTAGCTACAGAGGGAGACCTAAAGTAGGATTTTCAAAGGCTTTTTCTTCTGAGCACAGCTGAGATCTTACAGGAGAAACACCTGGAGCCCAGCCAGTGTGTCCTTTCTAGTGTGGTCATGGCACTGATTTATGATGCAGGAGATGTGGATTCAGTCTTTTATTCTACAGAGGATTTGAACCCACACTCCAGGCAAGGAGTCTACCACCAGGCTACTCAGTGCTTTGATGCTAATTTCATATCTTTTGTTTTGGTGCCATTCCAAACTTTTAGGAATGAGTATTTTTAGAGTGCAATCAAGGCAACTTCTTCTTTGTATGTAGATATGGGATTTCTTTTTTTTTTTTTTTGGTCTTTTTTGGTAAGTCAAAAAAGATGCAGGAAAATGCATGGATATTATCTGGAGAGCTTTGGTAACTTCCTGTTGAGAAATCCAATAAGATCTTTCATTGATTTTTGGGAGAGTTTGAAAAGGCCTGTGCTTCATGCAACAGCATGAACATCTGTGCTGAAGACAGCAATTTTTTTATAAAATCTGAGTTGCTACTTGCTATAGATAGTTCTGAAAATCTCCAATGTGAGTTTTTTCAATGTTGCCTGAACTTGAAATTTGTGTACAGGAGGAGACTTTGGCAATACACAGAGTTTGAAGAAAAAAAAAAATCTCCAATCTAAGAAAAAGGCTATGAATTGTACATAAAGCACTGATAAATAAAGTCACAAAAGAATACCATGGCAACAAAGGAGACGAAATCTTCATTATAAAGGACAAATCATATGATATCTTTATTAGAAGTTTTATAATCTCTATTTTCTCTTACAGTATCATAATACACATTCTTGTTTTAAAGCACTGTGGCACTGTTATTTTCCTCCATATAAAACCCATTGACTTTCAGGGAAATTTCACTGAGGAAATGTCTTCTGTATGTAAGCAAAACAAAATATTTCTCTTTTAAACAGGGTATTTGGCATATAAACAAGCAAATGAAAAGCATTTAATCCACAACCAACCATAAAATGAACACTTAGAGGTAGGCACAGAAGTCTCACAGCAGAGAAAAATCACCAATGGTCAACAGCAGACAAAAATTTTGAACAATTGCTGCAAAATATAAGCACTTTCCTACAAATTTGCTGCTTCTACTTTCTCATCCCTGTTCTCGTTTTGGCTGGGTAGAGTTAAATTTCTTCCCAGGGGCTGGCATGGGGCTGTGTTTTGGATTTGTGCTGAGCACAGGGTTGGAAATACAGAGATGTTTTTGTTATTGCTGAGCAGGGCTTACACAGAGCCAAGGCCTTTTCTGCTTTTTGTACTGCCACACTGGGGAGGAGACTGGGATGCAGGAGAGGGTAGGAGGAGGCACAGCCAGGACAGGTGACCCAAACTGACCAAAGGGATATTCCAGACCATGTAACATCATGGAGGGAACAGGGAGGAAGGGAGGGACATTTGCAGTGATGGTGTTTGTCTTCCCAAGTTACCATTATGTGTGATGGGTTCCTTGCTTTCCTGGAGATGGCTGAACACCTGCCTGCCCATGGGAAGCAGGGAATTAAATCCTTGCTTCGCTTTGCTTGTGTGCATGGCTTTGCTATCCCTATCAAACTCTCTTTATCTCCACCCATGAGTTTTCCAGCTTTTACCCTTCTGATTCTCTCCCCGATCCCACTGGTGGGGGAATGAGTGAGCAGCTGCCTGGGGCTTGGCTGCTGGCTGGGGTTAAACTACGACATCCCTCTTGTGTTAGAGCCATGTGCTAGTCCTGGTGTGTAGGGCATCTCTATTGCCTTTGCACTCAGAGTGACCTGTGATCTTAAACATCTTCAAGCTCTTTCACACATGTAAAAATGACTGTTGTGAAAATCATATTCATATTTGTATTTGTATTTATAGATGTATTTATGGTCTTTAAAATTCCTATAAATTCGGTGTCTCCTCACATATTTTGGTGTATTGAGTTTCCAACACCAGGTTACAAAATACAGTCCATGTGTTGGACTCCAGTTAATAAGGACTTTCCATCCTCTAGGACATCCTGCCTGACCTCTGTCTGAAAATCCAAAAGACCTGGATCTCCCAAGAGCACTTTCCTATACTTGGTACCCGTGTGAGATATCTGGGATGGTCTGACACATCTCGAAGCAATTCCATCTCTGTTTCAGCAACAGAATCCCATTCCTATGGAGGGATCCACCTCCCTAAGTTCAGGTGTCAGGGATGTCAACATCCATGTTGAAGCTTGTTGCCTGTTCAGTGGAGACCCAGTTGATAGTCAGTGACATTTAGAACATGATTCACCAGACCAAATGTCAACATCAGTTTTAGAAATCAGTGGACCATGGTCTAAAGTTCTTTGATTAGTGTGGGAGCCCATGGTGAGTTGTACATATGGACATATCTGGGTAAGGTATGTGAATCCCACCCAGTCTCGAATGAGACGTTGTATTTCCATATAGGTTTAAAGCACTTAGTCCTTTTTTTCCTTTTTTTTCCTTTCTTTTTTTTTCCTTT
>VZTI01005604.1:285044-295348 GCA_013397865.1 Struthidea cinerea | reverse complement strand
TCATAACTAATCTATAAAAGGGATGAAGGGATGTGTTTGGCAAAGCTGTTAAACTCAGGACAGATCTCATAGATGAAGATGCCCCCCAACACACTTTTCAGTGCTGGAAGACATGGATGAAGATGGTTGCCCACTTTAGGGTAACAAATGAGCCGCATTTGTGCCTGTGGACTGCAGGTCTCTGTTCTTTGTGAACTGACTGTGTGTGTGTCAGGGAAGGGGCAAGGAAGGAGAGGACACAGTTAATATGTTCTGATATAGATATAGATATCAGAACACTGACATAGAACTGTTCTTTGAACTTCATACTTGCTGTTGACTACCCATTTTAAAGAGAATTATAATGATAAAATGACCAGGCCTTTTTCACATGCTCTGATTATTACCTCTACAAGTTAGAAGAGAGGCACATTGATAGGAAGTTTCATATTATAGTTAAGAAACATAATTTTCTCTTTATTGTTTCTCTCTAGCTTTCTCACTTTTGTTTTTGCAATTATTTTGATTAAATTTACCCCATGATATTATTTTTTCCTTGAAAACCTAATAGCAGGTTAAAAAATAATCACAGTTGATAGGGCAAAGAATTGTTGTAGGGTTTACTGGTTTCTTTTTTTTTTTCCTGAAAAGTTATAACTGTAGGACTTTAAATACTACATAAAACACCAAAATTACTCTGAAATGGTGTAAGAAAATGCTGCCCTAAATTAGAAATTTATGCCTATTCTCGCCTCTATGTGCTGATCCATTTTTAAAGCACTTGCAAGATTTGTTGTTATTTCAAGGCTAGAAAATAGACTCCAGTTCTCTTGTGGAAGGAGATATTGTATTCTTACTTTTTGATAAAAGCAAGAGAAAAGGAATTCAGTTCTGTCATGAAAAGAAATAATAAAAATAATCTCTTCTTGGTGAAACGGCAAGGTCAGTTCATTTACTTACATTGATGGAAGTGATCATTTCCTCCCTCTTTTTGTTTTACTGAAATATTTTCTTTTGTCTGATCCTGCTGTTGTGAGTTAGTTCTATTAAATCCTGATTTGTCTGTGTAATATGAACATCAGCTCTTCTCAGGGCTTGCATCTATAGGGATGTGTCCATAAAGTCAGTTTTGTTTTGCTTTGTTTTTTAAAAAAGACATTTAATTCATAGTGCATTTATTACAGTTTTCCCCACCAGTTACGCTGCAAGAGAGATGAGACCCTCCAGTGAGCATCATTTGTCAGTGCAAGGTGCACTTTCCTTACTATCTATGTCTTATTTATGAAAAATACAACAAGTAGATGTCCCAGACATCAGAAAGGCCCAGGTGAAGGATCACAATGGAGCAGGAGGAAGGCTGCATGTTCAGACTGAACATCTTTACACTTTGGACTTCAGTAAATTAACGTCAGGTGCATACAATGAGGCACCTACAAATAGCTGAAGATCTTTGTGTTCTGGCCAGTCCTGGTAATTTGTTACAGGAAGCACAGGTGGGGGGCATTCTTGAAGAGCCTTTAAAGAGGGACTTGAAAGAGGAATGGACTTTAGAGATTATTTCTGAGTTGTAGGTTAGACTTAAAGAATCTTGTTGAAAAGCATACAAGGGATGCTATAAAAGAGTTGTGTGAACAGGAGAGACCTGGGAAGAGGGAGGTCATGAAAACGTACAAGGGCAAGTGCAACTATTTTTGTACAGCTAAAGATGCAGAGGTAACCTCCATCTGATGTCAGTGACTCACAGAGGAATCGTGAAGGGACTCAAGAAAATAGGTGTAGTGCCTATGAAAAGCTAACAGCATATCAGAGACCAGATTTAAGAGCAAGGCAGCAATCAGGAGGCCAGGGGTGAAATCTAGACTAACATTCTTTCTGCAGTGCACGTGGAAAGAGTGGCTTGGGTAAGAGGCCAAAGCAACCCATCTTGTGGCAGCTACATTTAGCTGTTAGCAAGGGGAGAAGCACCACAGACAAAGGCTGGTGGAAGAGACATGCCAAGGGTTGAGAAGTGTGTTTGCAGGCTTAGTCAGAAGTGGTTGAGTAAAATAATGGACAGTGCAGAGGCTGAGCTTCTGAGGACTTCATGGAAGTGAGAAGATAGAAAAGCAAAACTGTAGAATCTCAGAAATGAAAAGAATAAAAGCATGAGCAGAAAAGAGGAAGGAGGAAACTGGGGTTAAAGGATACGTATTTACAGAGAGCAGAAAAGGTCTGATTTTAAGGAATAATGTGTCTGACTGTCTGAAGTGTCTGAGGGGTCATGGCAGATGAGAAGAAAATAGCCACTAGAGGTGTATTAGGGCTAAGAGCTCTGAAGTCCTTGAACAGCAGAGCAAAAAGAAGGAGCCATGGACAACCATAAATGGTCCAGAATCTAGAAAGAGCTCAACGCCTCCTGTAAACACAAATAGATCTGCCTACCACAAATCTTATTTATCCTGAGGAGTCTTAAAGTACAAGAATGGTATTTCAAAAATAGTATTTCATGACTGAGAAAAGCATCACCATGGGTTCTTGCCTGAGAATAGAGCCAGACTCCCTGACATTTACAGGAGATATCTGAAGGTCATTTACAGCACACAGAGACCGGGCACTTTCAGTCTTTCTCTGCCTTTTGACTTCAGCTCTTGTTTCCGTGACATCCTCTGTTGGTTTGGGTAATGGTAAGTGGCAGACTGGCCAGGAGCTGCTGCCTCCCCCCACGCAGGGGACTCCATGTGCTTGGTCTAATTGCGTGTTTGGGGCTGCTGTGCTGTCCCTCGGAGTGAGCACAGATCAGAAGTCAATTGTCCATTCTAATCAGATTTAGCCAAAATATATGCTACGTGAAGTTTCAAGTGACTAGAATTAGCTTACACACTGTAAACATTTCAGGTCTAATCTGATCATTTTAAGTGAAAACTAGTGAGCTCTAACTGTAGGGAAGAAAAAGCCATGTGATAATCGATAAACCAGGAATGATCTGAGAGAGGGGACCAGTGTGTCCGATTAATCATCCTACCAGCTGACCAGATTTATGACATGAAGCACATTAATCACATGCTTTCAGAAAAAAGTGGGCTTCATACTATACAAACGTTACCCACAGCGTTTACTGTGGTAATTTAATTTGTGAAGATTCCCTCTGAGACAGCAGTGGGATATGCTACAGCTGAAACATATACAAATATTCATAATTCCTTTCAAACAGCTATTGTATTAATGTCTTCCTGGGCACTTTTCTTGAAGTGACTCTCTCTTGTGACTTGGCTGTACATTCTGTTTCTCAATGCTTACACCTGAGTGAGAGGATGTAACATGGACTCTACATTGGAATTTAATTTCTCAACATGAATCTCGTTCTCATCACAATAATAAAAACAAGCTTTGTTTTCAGATTGATTTTTTTCCTTTCATTTGTTACCAGAATGTCTCCCTGTATGCAGTTTTTAGAAGCACTTTTACAGAGAGATGGATTTTTTTCTTACATGAAGCCTCAGTTTTCATGGTACCAGCCTGTTCTCTCTTCCCTCATTATACTGATTCTTTCAAGGAAGGGGAAAAGAAGGAAGGGAATGTCCTTTTCCAGTAAGATTTTTTTTTTTTTTTAATCCTCAAGTATGTACACTCTATTAAAAGTCTTTCAGGTTTGTTTCTGTTAACACAGATTTTACTTTTATATGGATCAAGGTCAATATTTCACCTCCCAAAGAAAGGCCAGAGCTGCCCTCTGCTAGAGGGTGCATGCTAACAATTTAAGTTAAATTTACCTAGATACTATACATTTTGCAAAGGGAGTATTTCAACAAGCCTAAAGACAACTTTTCGATAAAGCCAAATACAATTCTTAATAGGAATTAAGAAGCAAAGAAAGCTGGGAAAAAAACAAGACAAAACAAAACAAAAAATGAAAAATATATAAATAATTTAAAAATCCAACAAAGAAAAATCAAAACAAAAAAACCCCAAAACACTCTGCTAGAAACAGCATGAATCTTTGCGTTCTAGATTAGATCAGCAGAAGGTGTGTTTTTCTTAACTAAATAATGTAAGTTCATGAATCAGAGAGAAGGAAGAGACAAGAAAACGGAATAATTTTTTATTATATCCATAAACATGTCCAGTTCTCTGAATTTTCCCTCCCAAGTCATTTTGGCTTGCAGTTAATGCACATTTGTCTGTGTTATCCAGCCAGCAGGGAATTCAACAAACCCTTTCCTCCTGAATGCATTGTGACCATCAAAAAAACCCCAAACTGATAAACCAAGCAAACAGTAGGGATGCATCTCAGGCATCCACTTGGGTATTTGTGTTTTTCTGCTCAGACATCCACATTACAAATAAAGTGATGTATTGCCCTGATGTGGTGTTGCTGCTGTGGCTGTGCCAGTGCAGTGGGTTTCTTCCTGACAGCATGCAAAGCTTGGGGATAAAGTTCCATTCTCAAAGTGGTTCCTTCCTGTTTTCTCTGATTCAGATCTTCTGCTTTTTTCAAACTGCTTTAGATTTGTTGATATCTTTTTAAAAATATTATTATTTACTGCTTCAGTTTAAATCCAATTTTAATAACAGGTCAAACTTGTACTAAGTGAGGAATAAACCGTGGTCAGAACATTCTCTGCCAAAAAGGAATATCTCCTAACAATAAAAATAAATGTTAGTATCCTTCTTCTACAGGGAAGGAGCTGAGACATAGGCAGATGAAGAGTTCTACCTAAGATTGGAAAAAACTCCTCTATGACAGGCAAAACTGAACAAAAGAGAGGAACTACCCCATTTTTCCTTTCTTTATTGCCTGGAACAAGCTCATCCATGCTTTAGTCTCCTTACACTGCATTCTCATACATTTTTGTCATGTCTGTGTTCTTGCCTGTTCACATTCTCCTGTACCAATTCAAAATAGTGCCGTAAAAATTAATCTCCTGTTGTGGCCCTTCTGACCATGCCATCTTCCTCCCCATTTGAATTTCCCCCTCTCCATGGCATCAAGCACACCTTCTGTCTTCATTTCAAGCTCCTTCACAGCCCAGGCTTTGCCCATGCTTTATCAAGATGACAGTTCCTTCCTACCCAACACAGACGTGAGCTGTCCAAGGCCAATGTTTATTTAGGAGTGTTTCCCTCTAAAAATTCCCAAAGCCATTTCATTTCCCTCCTTCAAATCCCACCTTAAATTCCTCTGGTGTGCATGACAAGCTCGGTGCTGCAGGGCTGCAGTTGTGCTGACACCAGGACCAACTGCAGGGCCTGGTATCGATGCTCTGGCTCCTTCTGCTCTCCCATCTGTCTGCATCCCTTGCTTTCCACTGGGAGCTCTTTCAGCACAGACCACAACTCTGTCTCCTGCTGTTAAAGCCCCTGAAACAGGAGGGCCATGTCTCATGAGAGTGGCACCTATTTATAAAGCACTACAAAGAGGAAATCAATGTCATAACATCAGCAATTAATTTGGTCAGTAACACCAGAACCAAAAGCAGTAAAGCACTGCCACTGAACCTTAGCCCAAGCCAAGAACAATGATAAAAACACTGAACATCTTTTATATTTTGCACATCCACGAATTCAACCCGGTGCAGGTTTTCCCTTTTTGTGACAGCATTGCAGTATTGGCCTGTGTTTGATATCACATCCTTTCTAACCTCCAAATGCTACTGCTGTTGCAATCACTCATTTGAGGGATGATCTATTTGACTGCTGAAGAGTCTAACGATAAGTTAGCTTCTGGAAATAGAAGCCTGGCCAAAAGATTTCTCTTCTGATGACATCCTCTGCCAATAAGCATCATCAAAAGCTGTCCTGACAGGACAGATACGTGCATGCTGCTCTTGGATTCCAGTAAACCTGAAATTAAGTTGCCAAATTCAGCATTGGAGTTCAAACTATCCATAGGGGTCAGTTCAATGGCAGTGGTGCCATGGAACTACAGCACATAGGACCTGTCATTCTCCCATGAGTTGTTTCCACAAGTCAGCCATATAAAATCACTGACATTATTTTAATGAGTTAGTTTTCGGGAGATTAGTCTCACCATGAGTTGGATTATTCTGAACATATGGAGACCCAGTCTGGCTATGAAGTATGCAAAAGAATGGCAGAGATTTGGGAATGCTGACTTTTTGAGCTGAGTGAATCTTGTGTTAAATAATTTAACTCTTCATACCACTGTTGGAAGTGGTTTGTTGTCTGGTTTTGAGGAGCTTTTTTATCTCACAGCAAAGCCAGTCACTGTAGGTAACTCCAGTTTAGGTCTGTAACTAAGCACAGTGGAGTCCAGGGTTGTGTGTATTTATGAAAAATCAGATTTATATCAATAGAACATGGAAGAAGCCAGACCTTAGAACAAATTTAGACTAATGCTGAAGTTTAGTAATTTCTTCTAGCAATGCAGGAAAACCTTGGGAACAAAAGACAGTGCACATGAGATTCTCTGAGATCAGGGCTCACTGAACTCAAATTTCAGGGGTGAAAATCTCAGAGACATCGAAGTGAGTGAGAAGCCTCACTTGTATGGGGTTTTTCTTGTTTGGGTTTTTGTTTGATTGTGTGTGTAGTTTGTTCAGTTGGTTTTTTGAGGTTTTTTTTGTTAAGATTTTTTTAGTGTTTTAGAGCTCAATCCATGTAAGGGATTAGGTGCCTAACTGCTGCGTAATTGCAATCATAGAACTTAGGCTAAGCAGCTCCTCAGTTGGTAACCAAATTCTGAAGGACCAGAAAATCTCATTTTCTGGTGGTAACATTGCCCAAGGTCAGCCATCATTTATCCATTGTGAATAATCAGTCTCTATCTCACCATTGTTCTTTGCTTAAATTCACAATAAAGACATCGCTATACCATCCACCCTGTTACCCATGAGGCCCATCTGCAAAGACATTTTAGAGGATGAGGAGACTTGGACAGAACATTTTACCCTGTAGTCTATCGATTAGAACAAACGCCAGACTTGGGAGATTCAGTGTCATCTCTGCCCTCTGCCTGAGATCTCTAAGTCTTGGGAAAGAGTCTGGACCACAACAGGAAGAAATTGTATTTGGAGGAAGTCTTTGCAATTTCCATATCTTTTGCTGGAGTTCATTCCCTTTTTAAGGAACAGTTGAGTAATAGTTGAGGAGTAGCAGTAGTAGTAGTAGCTATTAATTGCAGCAATCATTAGCATTCAGTTTCTTTCTCTTTCTGACTGGTGATTCAGCCTCTGTGTTTGCAGAATAGTTCTCATGAGTTTTATCTGTTGGTGGTCTAATAAATAAGTAGGGAATCTGACCAAAGTAAAAGAAAATTAAATGGGAGAACTTTAGAGCCTTTTTCTCCAGGCTCCAGAGCTCCCCTTCAGCTCCTTTCTCCCAAACCATGGGGTTTTATGACAAACATGGGAATGAATGTTCAGAGATGGAAGAGGACCATGAGGCTGGATCATCTGTGAGGCTGGGGGTTGTTTAACCATGGAGAAGAAGAAAGTGACTCAGAATTTCTCAGGACAATCTGGTTCAGGCTTGCAGTTCCCCAAAGCCTGGAGTTAATTATATGCTCAGTGCTGGTGGCATGGCTCACTCTAAAAATCCTTTCCTTAGGATTTTTGGTTGACTGCAGGGAGGATGATAGGGGAGAGGGCTCAATTCAAGACTCTTTGGATCCTCTCAAACAATTGGCTCCCTGCCTGGTGAAAGCAATGTCAGCACCAGATGCTGTGTTAAAGCTGTCTCACTTTGGACATATTTTCTGTAGCCTCACATCATACCAGTTTTGGATTAGTTCTACCTCTGTGTCAAATGGTTCAGTCACTGAAGTCACACTTCACTTACACTGAAGTAATCTGTGCTTTAAAGCTGGTGGTCATAAAATATTTTATTTCTCAGGCTTCCACATAGATGCAGTTCTATGTTCTTCAATGGGCCACAGTTTTTTTTTAATGAAGAATTTGCCCCTTTTTTAAAAAGCGTACAGGTATCACATAGTTGTGGGACAAAGCATATAGCTGACATCACTGACTTTTTATCTTCCAGATTACTCAATGCCTTTAAAATAAAACATAAATTAATCTTAAACAGTATGATTTCAATCAGCAGAAAATTTGGGGATTAGTTCAAGAGCTCAGATGGGACAAGATAAAAAGTTTAAAATTATCTCTTCTTACTTCTTATTCCCTGAATCTACAGAAAACTGGTATTACTCAGCCTTACTCCCGACCATAATATAAAATCAAAAGGGGATTTAATATATTTTATTTAACACAAGGAAAGACGTTTCAAAAGAGGGGAAAGGATAAGTCTTCTGCAGGCTCACCACAGGCTCCCATTACAAGGTAGTCAACCCATTATTTTTCTTTCAGCATAGATCATAATTAATCAGAGCTATTGTTCAGGTGTTCTGAAATCTGGCTATTTTTCAGTGGTTTTGAAAGACTTGAAAAGGGTTTCCTGCACAACCTGCTCTCTGTTCAGTTGTACCAGCAGAAGTACCTGTTGCCTGAATGAGGAAGCTGTTAGAGCCTTCTCTGCTGTTTGTCAGGATAATTTGATTGATGTTCTACCTAGAACCCTGCAGGACCACAGCTGCTGCAGTGGATAGACCTTCGTTAAGTCTTAAGTTGATTTAACAAGCTGTGCTAATGAAATGGGGGTTTAATGAGGTGATTTTAGCTAAGTTCAATATATTTTTCCTCTTCATCTCAGCCCTACATTTCCTGAATTTTTTACAATATAGCTTAACAAATCCCTTCATTTTTCAACTAGAACGACCCTTGATATCTTGGTAATAGATGAACATACAATATTCAGCTATTCCAATCAACTTCAACAGTGGCTGTTGCTTTACTCTAAGCAGGAGCTACTTGCCAGGCTAAGGATCATGATACTGGACTGAAGGCCCTTTAGCCTGACTCGTGGTAGTTCACATGTCCTCTGCTCTCAAATTAGATTTAAAATTATACCTTTGATAACTGATATGTTTCATCTTTCACAGTGCCATGTTGTAGCATTTAGGAAGCTGTGTCACTTTTTTAATGACAAATATTAAAATCAAGCTCTTTGATTTCAGAAATCAACATGTTTACTTATCAGCTCCCCCGTTTGATCCAGATTCACACAGTCATTAGCAGAGATAATGACAAATTGCCCCATGTGACTGGGATGTGAGCTGAAGCCTCAAATAACACAGAAGTAGTACACAGATCACCCGGCATAACTACCTTACTTGAAAGCTACTCTAATTTTATAAAGCAAGTTGTCAAATTGATGTCTCTGCTGTCAAACAAAAATATATTTTTAAAGGAATGCCTCAAAAACCCATAGAGGAAATGCAAGTCCAGCATGACATTTGTTTGATTTCATTCCTCAGGCGATGCTGTAAAAATTGATCAGACCACATTTAATGGAGAAATCATTAGAAGTCTAATTCAACCAACTCCAGAAATATTTATGAAGAACAGTTAAAACCCACTGATATGATACAGGATGATGCTTGTTGTAGCATTATTAATAGCTAGGAAGATGCAGCTTCAACACAGGATTTCTACAGGAACTCTGATACATTTTCAGCAGCTTTTGTACAATGAATTGTTATTGAAACAGCACAGCCTTCCAAATTGCTATTAGCTAAAGATGGGCTTTGTATGACTTGATATTTATCCATTTTGACCTTTAATGTCTTTTATAGTAATTGCTGGTCCAATAAAAATCTACTTTATCAGTCTTGCCCTGGTAGAAACATGACTGCAAGCTTTTGCTAGTCAGCCCCATGGCAGTCTGCTGCATAAAGTCCTGATTTTGTTTAACTCATTCTTCCCCGTGAAGAATCACAGAGTGGTTTGGGTTGGAAGGGACCTCTTTTCCCATCCCCATGCCATGGGCAGGGACACCTTCCACTAGATTAGGTTGCTCCAATCCCCGTCCAACTTCCAGGAATGGGGCATCCACAACTTCTCTGGGCAACCTGTGCCAGGGCCTCACCACCCCGACAGTAAAAAATTTCTTCCTGATATCTAATCTAAACCTGCTCTCTTTCTGTTTAAAGCCATTACACCTTGATCTGTTACTACAAGCTCCTGTAAATAGTCTCTCTCCATATGTTGGCCCTCCCTGGTCTGTGATGTATTGCATTGGATGATCTGCATGTAAATTCTCTATAGTAATTAATTTGCTGATAAAGAATGATTGCCATTTTCTAATACTACAGGTCTCTGTGAAATCTTTGCAACTAGGATGCAAGCACATTAGTCAATACAGGGGGTTCTGATAAAGCTGTAATATTTTTAGCTCATTGAAAGACATTATTGGTGCTGCTTACGTGTTTTAATTACTCTTTTCTTCTCCTCCCTCCATTGAATTTTTTTACTCATCATTACAGAAAAAAA
>VZTI01005604.1:258359-284995 GCA_013397865.1 Struthidea cinerea | reverse complement strand
AAAAAGCCAACAAAAAAACCCCACCAAATCCTAAACAAGTAAATGTCCTTTCCTCTAAAGGATGGTCATCCTCGAGGGAAGCTGCCAGGACTGTGGTTCAGCAGAGCATCTCTTGGAGGAAGAAGGGAATGCTCAGTAATTTGACATAGTCTGCATCTCCTTTAGTATAAACTGCACCAACACCATGCACTTCTCTTCTTCACAGCTGTGATAGCCCATGAGGCTGGAGAGGAAGACTCTTGGAGGGGGAGCCTTTTTCATACCTAACCAGTGCCAGCAAATGTTCATAGTAGGGATGAAGCCTTGTTCTTAATCCAAGGACCACAGACAAAAGAGGCTTCAAGACAATGTGCCTTGAAGCCTATATACATGCACACAGACAGACATACAAAATAGAAATAAGCTAAAGTCTGGATTCCTGATTCTCTGATGCATCTTCATGCTCTTCTTAGCAGACTCAGCATGGCAGCTTGTCTGAAATATAAGTGATATTACATGAAAGAAATTAACATCTAAAATTTTACATTTTGAACTTTATGATTTGATCTCTTGTCTCTGGCTCCATACAATCAGGTAAACCCCTTGGTACCAGGACAGAAAAATGGCTGTTAATTGGCAGGAATTTTATGTACGTCATGATTTTTCATTTTGATATTTTCAAAGTGCAAACTCCACACAAGTTTCTCTCAGTGACCAGGGGTGCCACGCATCCAAGTGTGCAGAACAGCCTGACTTGCTTTGGACTGCACACAGCAGCCCTTATTGCTTTCTTCAGGTAAATCCCAGCTGCGAGAGGGCTTCACAGCCCCCTGGGGGAGCTGCAGCCAGGTTCTGTAATGCTGGGTCCTGGGATATTTCAGATGTCCCGATTTTATGTCCTTTATGTTAAGAAAACAAAGGCAGGAACAAGATACCAAACCTAAGCTTGCAGACTGGTGACTGCAGAGTGGTTCATCAGATCATCTTTTTGGGGTCACAGAGATGCAGTGGGATGGCCCAAGACCTAGAGGCATGTTGGGAAGTGAGAATATAATAAGAGAAAATATGTGTAGGTTGCATTAAGGCTGTGAGACAGAAGGAATTTCCTTCCCATGGGATATCCAGAGGGCTGAAATCACTTTAAAACAAGGGTTGATAAACACTGTGAGGAGAGTAGAGAACCAAGAGCAGAATGTAGAAGGATGTTTTCTCACTGAAGGATCACAGAGTGATGACAAACTGGGGACACGTAGCTGCCATGTGTGACATTGCAGGGAGAAATACTTTTCTTAGCCTTTCTACGCACGTACTGTTATTCAACCTTAATTCTTCATCCCCAGAATCACTATCTGCTGCCCTCACTCTCTAAATATAAAAACTCTCCTAGTCTTATTGGGAAATGTACCCATGGGAATTAGGGAATTTGGAGGTTTTTTGGCCCTGTGTCATGGTGAGAGCTCCAAGCAATAATCTGTGAGGTTTACATCAAACCCTCTTATATCTCAGGATGGCACTTTCTGCCACCAAGAACTCTTGTGTGTAAAAATATGCATGAACTCCACATTTATTTGATTGGGATAATTTGAAGGAAATCTCTGGTCCACAGAGGTAGGTCAAGCAGGATTTATCCACCTTGTGGTGACTGCTGTTTGTAGTGTAACTGCATGATTTTGTGCCTTTGGCAAGAGTTTCTCAGAATCTTTTTCACGCTGAAAATCACATTAATGTGTGAAGGGCTGAGCAGACAGATTTACCTGTTGCTTGCCCAGGAATATGTGAAAATGAGAGCAGCTTTGCACCTCTTCTAATATGAAGGATTTTGAGAAGAAACTTCTCCTGGGAATCAGATGCAGTCACCTTCCAACTGATCCTGCTGTAAATATTAGAGACATCTGTGAGTTTTTCTGTAGAACTGTGGAACAGTTAGGGGTGGATTAATGGACCGAATTAAATGTTGTCATGACTTGTAAAGTCAGTTTACTTAGGCTGTAATTATAACCTGCCCAAAACGATAGGAGCTGTGAGGTGATTTCATGGGCCCTGGCTGGGGAAGCAGCGGGCTCGGGAGGGAGTGGGAGGGGTGCTGGGATTCTGGCAATGCCAACGCCGTGGTGGCTCCTGCACTGAGGGGAAGTTCTTGATCACAGCCAGAAGTGCATCTCACTGAAGCATGAAGATTTTCAGCTCTTCAGATTTTAATGCTGATGAACACAGAATAGAACCAGCAATTTTCTGGAAAATTGAGGTTTTGGTGAGAGAGAGATAAAATAATTCACAAATGCTTGTTGAATTTTGTACTGTTTTGTTGGGGTTTTTAAAGTGTGTTAGATTGTAAAATGCAAAGTTTTATTTTCCATCCATATTTTTCTAGCAATAATGATTTAAGGAAATAAGCAGTCAAATCTCATAAAGAATAAATCTTTTGTTTTACCAACTAGTACATCTAGAAAAAAACATTGTGCAGCATATAAGAACTGGTACATATTAAGTTTTAAATTTAAAAAAAATATTTTTGATATCACTTTTGTTTTTCCAGAACCCAAGATGATCACATTTCTTTTTCATTTTGACTCAAATTACTTTTTACAATTATTAAATTCAACATCAAACCATAAATAAATATACTTTGTCTAGCTCCATACCTATTGTTTGGGCTCCATGTTATTAATTCATAAATCACTGAAAAAAGGATTTTTAGACTACTTATTTCTAAACTTGCAGTGCATTTTGTTAACAGCTGTAGCCAAAAAAAAAAGAGAATTAAAAAAACTTAAACAGATACGTTACCATTTGAAAAAAAAATGAATATGCCAAGATAAGAAAAAATATTTCTTTTATGTAAATTTCATTAAGTAAACTCTAAAAATTTGTATTTCTTCTACAGGTGACAATTCTCCCCCACAGCCTATTATTCCAAACCAGATGAGTAAAAATGATTTTATTCGCTACAGACTAATACTTCTGGTTTTGCTCATTAGTATCCAGTCTCAAGTCATTTAGATCTGTGAAGTTCCACGTTGAGCCTCTTCGGTGGTTTCATGTCATATTTCAGCAGGGTTTTTCAGAATTTATGGGGCTTTTTTCTTAATTCACCAAGGTAAAGTTTTCAAAAATGTCTTAAGCTACTTTTGCCCGTTAAGCTTAGTAACCCTGGATCAGCCCATTATGTTTGGATTTTTTCTTGAGCTTTTTTGTTACTTTTATGTTATTTTTAAGAGAAATCACATCAAGAAGTTTTGTTCCAACAGCCCAAATTCACTGTTTCCTTCCATACTGGTGAGCTGAATCTCCACTTTTTTTGTGAACTGAGAAAACTGTTTGATGATAAGGCTAAGTCAAAGTGGAAAATATTCAATCAAATGTGAGTTGATTATACAGTCTGGAACGGTCTATTTAAAGTGACAAGCTTCATAATTTAGAAATTTATCAGTGATACTAAAATTAGGAAGTCTGTGTTATGACGTTTCTCGCTTACTGCAACATTTCTCTCTCCCTTCCTGCAGTCCCATATGTTTGTTTGAAGCATCGTGCCCTGGGAAACACTGGGAAATGAGAGTTGGACCTGCTTCACAGTAGAGAGTGAAGTGACCACAGAAGTCAAGGCACTGAAGTCTGAATGCCAAACTTTTGCCAAGCAAAGTAAAACTGGATGTTGCATAATCATCTGTCCCAAATCAGCACAAATATATTAATGGCATTGAATAGTAATATATTTCAGTTTAATTTTATCAAAATGGAGACCAATTATGAACTAAGGCCATGCAATCAGACACCAAATTTATTGATCAGTCGATTTTAGGGACAGTGACTCAAACTGTGACATTGGTAGAGCTTTTCTTACCTCCAAGTCAAGAATTCAGCCTCTGATCATTTTTATGCATTTCCTACCCTGGAGCTGTGCACCTGCATCTGTACAAACTCTTTATGGTTCAGCGAAGGGGTAGTGAGATTTGGAAGCAGTTATTTGTCATACAAGCATTCTCTAAATGTTTGTCTAAAAGAACATTAAAATAATTCTTCAGGCCTTTAACAATGTAGAAACTGAAACTGAGAGAACACATTGCCCTGCTGCTCTATGTTCACTGTTAAAACCTTAAACCCTTAGAATTTCCTCAGTTTCTTTAGTTTTCTAAGAGATGAGAACCTTAATGATTCGTGTCTAGTCTAAATAAAATACTGCTAATCATTGGCAATACATTGTTAGCTAGAAATCAGAGAAAAATTGCTGTTGGTGGGAGCCATAGAGGATGCTGCTCTTGTGCTTCTTTCTTATGAAGGGAAAGAGAATGACAAGAAAGTAGCAGGATTTGGGAAAAAGGGCTGAAAAAATGTGCAGATGATTCAATCAAGGAGAGATCGTGGATTAAAAAATATGTTGGGAATCTGCTCCCCTCCTTGAGTTTGAACACATTGTACATTGAGCCCAGCCGTGGAGGGGCAAAGAAAGCCTTCATTTTCCAGATAAAACCTACCAGCTGTGGAAGAAGCAGAAACCTGGACTGCAGTCCAAGGCACTTCCCTGCTGGAGTCATTGCAGGTGGTTTGGTGGGGTTACAGGGTGCACCTGAATTTCAGCAGTGTCTGGGCCCAGTCTGCAAGTCCAAAGGATCCCCAAACTTTAGTTGCTTTAGGGATGGGTCAGCAGTTGACCAGCTGAGGGGATGATCCAAGGAAATGTGGGAAGGCACTGAACTCTGAGAGGTAAATCATCTGTGACTCATGAATCTGTGGCAGAATATCATTTAGAGATGCAAAGTGGAGAAAGGGAGAATATCAGGAAGGGTTGGTAACCCACATTGAGAGCATGAACTTTAATAAAATTGGCCAATAATGTGTAATTTTAAAATTTTGTCCAGGATTATTACTCCTGCTGTACACTTCGCATTTCCACCTGGGTAAAACATTTATCGTGTGCCCAATTTATGAATGCATTTTACATTAGAAATAGGCAATGTCCTTAAGAAACAAAGGAGAGTTTCAGGTAAGAAGCACAAGGTCTCCAAGAAGTGACCTCTCTAGAACAGCTGTTCCAGGCAGACCTCTGCAGGCACCTGTTCCCTCTGTACTTATCAACCCATAAAACAGCAATCTCAGCCCAGCACCTGGAGGCAGGACCACTGGCACAAACTCTTCTTCTGAATAGAAGTGACTGCTCCATGCCATTATTTTTGTTTATAGACAGCTCAAGGGTCACATGAATAGTGTTTTTTGGGTGTTTATAGCTAAGGTTTAGTATGTGGCTAAATATAGTCTAATAGTTCCTTCATCCCCACTCTGCGTCATGACATGGCAAGGCTTTTGAAGAGTAAGTAGGCCATCCAAAACAAAAGCAGAAAATCCAATTCAGCATCCTTAATGTGTGGTGTTTTCCAAAGCTTCTGTTACTTTCATGACATCTTGCCAGAGCTATTTATGTCTGTGGGGAGTTAGGAAAAAGAACACATATTGTACAGAGAGCAGTGTTAAATTTATGCAAAGTGAAGAAGAATGCTATCTCAAAAAATATTTATTTCATAGTTTTTGCCTTGAGGATTGTGCTTTGTTGCATCTTTAAGAAGAGCAGTGCTATATTAGCATCAGGTTGAAAATTCTTATAAATATTAAGACCAGGTTACATCTGGAACATTTATATAAAGCAGCACATCAAGCTTATCATTTTGTGTAGAACGAAAGGAAACACCTTTACTGCATCGCTGTCTATTCTTCAGCCAGACTTAAAAACTAGAAACAAAAAATAGCTTAAAGGAAAGAGAGATGTTGAAAGGAAGCAGAAAGATGCTGCACTAGCTCTTTCAGTATTTTCCTTGCTTTTGCATGAAATATAATTCCTTTGTAGGGGACTTGAATAGTTACAGCAAAATTGTGGAAGTTCAGAGTGCAAAGAAAAATTGTCTGTATCCGCAGCAATGGGTTGTCAGTGTGCAAGCAGCTCCTGGCTTCCCTTGCATTTAAAATACTCCCCACAAAGGAACTTTTGCAGAAATGTTTAAGGACATCAGACAAAGAATTTCCATGTTAAAAAAATTATGTGTTAAAAACAATCTTGTCTGCAAGGATATCTAATTACAATGCATGCATCATTTTAGCAGTGGCATGGTTTGGTCTTAAGCAGCAACTCTCTGCTCTTCAGGAAGATGTTTTTAAAGGCATCTCACAGCAACAGGCTGGCCTGAAGTGAAACACCCTCCCCCAGTCCCCCCACAGCCGTATGGATGCCAATATCCTGAACTGATTACTAAAAGTGAGAGTTGGTAGGTGTCAGAGAAGAACAATTTTATTTTTATATCTCTGATCATATGCATGTAGGCATAATTTAACAAGGAACAGCCAAAACAATTTCAAAACTATTGGTCATCGAAAGTTCAGGGGGTGGGGTGGATTTTTTTTATTATTTTCAGGAGTTTTCATTCTCTCATATGTTCTTTTGTACAGCTTACATCAGATAAATGGTTCATGCATGTTTACTCTAGTTTCTTAAACAGAGGCAGAAGTCTGTGTTGAAATCAGTTTTCACTATAACATTCTTATTATGAGACACTGGAGTTTAGATCCTGCCTCTGCAGGGGTCACTCATGTGCAGGCGTCTTCACCAAAAAGATGCCAGAATGTAGCCTCCACCCATAGAGGATGTTTCTAAATAGTAAACATGAATGAATTTGGATTTCCACTTGACTCAGGCCTACTCCAGTTCTTCCCCTGATAGTTACTTTTCTCTCAGAAGTAATTATATTGTAGCAGGAATGAGATCCTCCCTCCTGTGTTTTACTCTCTTAATGAAATAAAAATCGTAGACCCTACGTGTGCCTTTTCTGACAGTTCTCTATATTTTGTTCTTCAAAGCCAGGATGAGGCTCCCACACCTTTCTTGGCAGTCTGGCCAGGTGCCTGGCTGAAAAATAACCACCAGCACAAACTTTAACCCTTTCCTTATGATTCAGTCTACTTGCAAACTCCCCAAATTTTCAAGCCCGACCTCTAAAGCAGTTGTCACTTCAGTTTTATACATGTACAAAGACTGTGAGATGCCCACTTGTCACACAGTACTGCTGGGATTTAGTTCATTGGACTGCTCTCTCTTTTTTTTTTGTCTGATTGGTAAACGCTGGGACTTGGAGGAGGGAGATTCTTCGACTTCATCCATTTTATTTTGTATACTATGAAAGAGGGATGTAACTCTTTTTTTTTCCTTATTCCTGAGATAAGGATGTAACTCAGGAGTGCCCTCAAGTTCATGCGCTGACAATGTACCTTTTCTGGCTGTTCCTCGGCCCTGTAACCCTTCTGTCTTGACAATGCTCAGCCCTAGAGAGCAGAATAATGCTTCATTCTTTTACAGCGTCTGGTGTTTTGCTGAGTTTAAATGTGGAACTATATTTTCCTGGGATTAAACAGAAGGCATGAGAAATTTTTCTCCCATCTAGTGTGTTTTGAGCGTTGTTCTTTCTGTCCACTGTGAGACCCAGTTACTTCTTGCACTTGAAACCATTTCAGCTCCTCAATCTTAATTTTTTCAAGCGATATATATTCCTTCTCAATTATTTTGTTTTTCTGCATATAAATGTAGAGCCTCCATTTTTTTTTTTAATGTTTCGTCTCTCAGGAGAAGAGATAACCCATTTAGGCTTTGTTTTAAGAGTTTCAGAAACTCAGAAATGGGATAATGCTGCCCTCCCTGCGTTTTGCCGTGGTAACTTTTTAAAACCAAACTTTTAAGCAAAAGATCGGCAGCACTCGTAATGCAGATGCAGACCTTTAGGAAGCACATCAATGCAAGCCACTGCTCTCAGGGCTTGTAGATTTGAACCCTGTCAGAGTTTATCTGCTGCCAGCTTCAAACTGTGGTTTGACATTTCTGGTCAAGAGGGGTGCCCTCGTGAGTCCCGAGAGGGGATGAATCTGAAAAGGCAGAGAGGAGCATATTGTCTCCCTACAGCAGTACACTGCCAGCTTCCACTGCAGAGGTACCTGTTACCAGCAAGACATTGCTTTGAGGGAGATCATCACAGCATGATCTTACTTGTGCCTGCAGTAGAGATCCATCAAAGCACAGCAAGAAAGAGAGAGATGGCAGGAAGCATCAAAGGGGAACTGCTAAAAACTGAATAGGAATGAAGATAAAAGCTGCAGCCAGTGTAACTCCCTTCCCAAAGGGAGGGAGCAGAAGTGCAATGTGAGAAGGAGTGGTCACAGGAGACCTCAGGACTAAGTCATTCCTCCTGTAACGCAGCTGTTACAATAGGCTGGGAATTCAAGTGAGAAAATCACGAGAAAATTGCTGTGGAGCACAAAAGATGCTTGTAAAACACTGCAGTCCTGTGTCTCAGGGCTGCTGGGGGCTGAGATACCACATTGCATTTTTTCCTGATTTAACAGATGAGCTGTGGACCTCAAACCCTTTAGCACTGCAAAATCCACACCTGCTTTCATGCATAATAGGATGGCCGCTGTGTACAAGGCTCAGCCCATCAGGCCAGGCACATGGACCTGAAAAGGACAAGGAGACTTCTGGCAGCCCGGATCCAAGTATTTGTCACTACAAACCTCGATTGCCCTCACTGTCTGGAGAGGAAATATGAGGACCATTTCTCACTGGTATAAGAATGCAACCATTTGTCTTCCTATGGTTCAAGTATCCATGAGAAAGTCATTCCCAGGAGTAACTTCTTTACTATTTTCAGTCCATACTAAGTGAAAACCTGAAGGATCAGTTTTAACTCTTACACCAGTTAAGAACTCCCACCCCGCTTAGATCAGACTTCAAGACACACATCCCTCTGACAAGGATAGAACTGCACTGGAATCATGCAGATGATCAAGGCCAAAGATCAAGGCTTGATAAATGTACTAAACATTCTCAGCTTCAGAAATTGAGACACAGTCTCTGGTCAGTTGTGCCCAAAGAGCAAGTCTCAGAAGATGTTCAGTTTATAAGCACCACACCATAGATGACCACCCCCTTAGATTCCTGAGCCTAGCAGGAATTTGAGCAAAGATCAGAAAGCACATCTCCTTTTGACCCTCAGCTAGAGCTTTGATTTCAGAAGACTCACAAAGAGATTTTGGTATCGATATTGGTGAGAAGCTCTCAAAATTTGCTATGGCAATTCTACTAGACAGACTGAAGAGACTGCCTGCAGGGTTATAAACTGTAATATAGATATAAATAACTCCCAGGAAAATAGATTAAAGGAGAGAGCTCAGTATGAGCACTTCAGAATCAGAGGGAACCAAGGAATCACTGAGACATTACAATATGAAGCAAATAGGAATATTTGGAAAATTTAGCGAATAGTTAAAACTCCATGGATTTGTCAGAAAATGGGTCTAAAGTCATTCAGATAAGAAACTGGACATGCCCCAAGGTGGAAGAAGGAGAAGCACATAGCTATGCTACGTTCACTTAAGCAGCCCTAATAAACAGATGCTGCTGTCACAACAATGTGCAGGTGTCCCGTTGAAAGCCCTTTTTCACTAGTTCTGCAAGGTGATACTGCATATTTATTGAATGCGTCGCAAAAAGGAGTCACTTGGGCTGGTGCTTGAGCGCTTAGGACTCTCCTTTGATCTGAAGTTACAGTGTTAAACAGGAGCTGGCTGGGTCTGGCTCTGTTTGCAAACATGCCTGTGAGCCCGGCTGTGGTGTTGGTGTGGACACACACACTCAGTCCAAGGCTGAACTTGCTGTTGTCAGTGTGCTATGGCTTAAACCTCTAAAGATCAAGTGCAGCTTTACCACCACGGTGTAATTCACTGATCGTGGGATCCCTGAAATAATATTCAAACTCAGAACTTACTAATTAAGTAAAATCTTAAATGCTTGCTTTATTTGAAGAGCATTGTGTTATCATGATTGTAGACAGACAGGAATATATCAGACTTCATCCCTTATCAAGAGATTTGTATTCCGTAGGAGGAATGAACTCTTGGGACAGCTTATGGAGCATTTACATCATACAAATTTGGTGCTTTTTGTCAGTAACAATAAAAATGTATTCTTGACTTCAGTGAATTCAGGATGAGCTGGTTGTCTTAGTTAGCTTAGACTCTAATTCAAGACTGCAAACCTTCTATGAAATCACATCCACATATGCTAATATTTAAATATACTTTTAAACTCTATTATAATCAATGGAGTTTAAGCACATTTTTAGTGTAAGCACACATTTAAGTGCCTTGAATAAGGGCAAATTTCTCTCCTCTTTTTATGAAGGAATTCAGCTTAACTCAGGAGAGTAGTGGTATTTCCTGGCCCCAGTTATTATTTTGACCCCCTTTTTAAAGTAAATCTGCAGAATTGCACCACCTGCTCTTGCAACAGTTACCACATCTCTGCAGATGATAAACTGGTGATTTAAAGGAAATCAGGGCCACTTTTTGCCTGTGAACTCTGGTAGTCAAGCAGGAAAGGCAGCCCCTTTCGCTGTCCCCCAAGAAGGCATCTACCTCAGGAAACAGTGTGAGCGTGGGAGGTCATGGTGAGGCTGAGAGTAATCACCCACAGCTGTACAATCCCTGCCTCAGACCTCTTGCAGAATCATTTTTCTGGTCTCTGTCTTGAATCAGAACTGTGAGTTTTACACCCTTGCATTTAATAAGCCTGAATATTAAATCAAAATGCACAGTCATTTGTAAAATCAAAATCAGGTCCTGTTAGCTCTCATCAATCTTTTCAAACTGTCTTTCTATTGAGAGCTCTCTGCTCTTATGTGCAAAAGTCAGACATAGAAAAAGGTGGATGAAAAACTGCCTCCCAAGTGCTTTTATGGCTTTGAAATTGTAGTTTATTTTTCCACCTCATTCTCCCACTTTGTGATAATCATTATTATCTTTTTCCTACGTCTTTCTAACAGAATGACACCATTAATAGTAGAGCAAGTTTTCTGCTACCTATTATTCCTCTGCACTTTTTAGGGAACAACGTTCATTTAAAAATTCAAAGTGGCAACCTCCATCTGCAGCTCTGTGGGGCTCAGGGGTATAAACATGGACATTCCACTTTGCTTTTCATGTTTAAGCATAATAAAATACAGCTTATTTAGGTCATTGTGCCCCCTTTTTTTTTTTCCTTAGTTTTCCTTCTTTTGGAGAGAGATACAATGTCAAAACAAAACTGTTTGCCACAGACTTCAATCTTTCATGCAGTATTGCACATGAACTACCAGGTGAGTATGAAGGTTTTTCTGAGGTTAGCTGTCACCCTCATATTTGAACATCCTCTGTATGATCCAGAAATCTGGTAAGGGTTAATCTAGGTCAATTTACCCATCATGAGAAAAGCTATGGTTTTATCACAGGTTAAAATAGCAGTGAGAAACAAAAAGAAAGAAACAGCAATATAGACTTTTGTTTGCTTTGGCAGGATTCTCTGTGAGGGCTTTGTCATCACCTGTTCCTGCTAGTTAAAAAACAGATGTCCTTGTCTATACAGCTTTCTTAACTGGTGTTAATAAGCTGTAATGAGATTATCTTTATTTATTAGTTTATGTATAACAGTGTGTCCCACCTATTCCAGCTTCATGACCAGGAACAAAGCTGAAGGTTATTGAGGAGAATTTATTTACTTTGTAATAAATACAAGTCATCTGGTGCATTTGGGGGAATTTCCATGACAGAGCAAAGTCAAACACATCAGTCTGCATTTTGCTTGGAAAGAGACTCCAATGATCTTTTCCCTCCCTGTAGCATCTCACAGCCCCAGTGCGACTCCTGGAGCCCATGGAGCTCCCTCCTTCTCAGTCAATAGACTGTTGTGCCCAGGCTGCATTGAAAAAACCCAGGAGTACACAACAGAAGCAAGAACTTTCACTAGAGGACAAGTCCCAGCACATGGGATGTCATGTCAAGGAAAGAAGGTGCAGGAAGAAGCAACACTCTCCCAGTCAGTATGGCTGCAGGGAGGAAGGCCCTAAACACCTGTACAGCGATAGATTTAAAGAGGGGGGTTGTCGCTGTTACGTCCGAGGCGCATAAAGAAAACGACACAGAGTCCAGGCTCGTGAACAGTGGAAGCCGAAGCTTCTTTTTTAGTAATTTTCTGACTACTATATAGGATAGATCGCAAAAAGTGTGTTGAGTGGCAGTAGGTAATTGGTTCCTCGGCCATCCACCCCTTGAGAGGATTGGCCAAGTCTTAAGAGACCTATTGCAAAATATTTTCAAAGTCAAAGCCATAACAATCTTGCAAAACAACTTGCGAGTGCAAGAAGTTTATGAAACTGTGACCTTGTTTAAAATAGTTTACATAGGAAAGACAGTCTGCTCACAGAATATTGAGAAAAGGCTGAAGAATTTCTCTGCTTCTAGCTTTTTAGCACCTACAGGGGGTGATGTGGTCTCCCCAAACTGTTCATCTGGCAAAGCAGCTGCAGCGCTCACCAGCCCCAGAGCCTGCAAGGCATAGAGCTTTATCCAAGGTGTTCAAGTTCAAAAGTTTCACAGCAAGATGTGGCTTCCTGTGCTCCCTCCCCATCTTATCTTTATTGAGATACTGTTTCTCATAAATAAACTGCTGCATTTCTGCATTATCTTTATACTGCCAAGGATTTTTGCATTGATATATGTTGGAGATGGTCTTTAAAGTAATAATAAAAAGTCTTGGCAACAGTGATTCAGAAGCAACGGGATCTGCCTTGGCACACCTCTAGTTTAAAAGATACCTCACTGCAATTAATTAGCTGGAATCTGAGAGCTTCCAGAAGGAAAGTTTTATGAGTTACCTCTTTCCTCTGGGAAGGTATCACTCAAGCCAAATCGCTGTTAACTGACATATTCACTCTTGAATTCTTTCAACTCAGCATCCACCCAGACTGTTTTCTCCCTTCAGAGGAGAAGTGCCTGTGGAAAGTTATGCACTTTTATCCACTTCTTTCTGATTCTCCTAATTTTATGGGGTTTTTTTTCTGAAAAAGAGAGGAAAAAGTACACTTTTTGTTAATGTCACTGCTCGTGACATCGAAGTTTTCACTCTGCCCTGCAGAACAGATGGAGAGCTACAATGCCAGCAGGGCAAACTTCCCTCAGCGCACAGTGCATCTTCTTTCCCTCACTGAAGCCAGGGGAAAGAGTGTCCTGAATTCCAGAATTCCAGATGCATAAATGGGTGTGCTGGTACCACAAGCATTTCCCCACTGCCCCTCCCCAGCGGGAAACTGTGCCCACGCAATTACCCACACATGAGAGTCCTCCCTTCAGTAATATCAGCAGTAGAGGAGGCTCCAGTCGTCAGGGCTGGTGCTGACTTTGAGCTAACACCTCAGAGGCCAGGAAGGTTGTCTCAGACAGCAACTTCTGCAGCCCTCCTTTGGTACTTTTGATTTGTAGGAAACTCGGACTGGTTTGAGAAGATTAGTTGGGCTCCATGCCTGTTAATCTATCTCGTGCCTACCTGGAAAGAGGTGAATGTCCTGGGAGCACTTCTTTGCCTTAGCACAGCTCTGCAAGGACCCCATGTGAAGGCAGGTGAAGAACACCTGCTGTGGTTTAACTCCAGCTGGCAACCAAGCCCTACATAGACACTCACTCTCTCCTCTGGGTGGGACAGGGATAGAATCAGAAGAATAAAAGTGAGTGGTTAGAATCAGTAGGTAAAATAAAATCTGTGCACACAAGCAAAGCAATACAAGGAATCCATTCATCACTTCCCATGGGCAGGCAGGTGTTCAGCAGGGCTCCATTACACCCAACCAGGACTTGGGAAGAAAAACACCACCCCTATGAACATCCCCCTTTCCTTCTTCCCCCAGCTTTATGCGCTGAACATGGCGCCATGTGGTGTCGGGTGACCCTTGGGTCAGCTGGGATCAGCTCTCCCAGCTGTGTCCCCTTGCCACTCCTTGGGCACCCACAGCCCCCTCGCTGGTGGGGTGGAGTGAGGAGCAGAAAAGTCCCCAACTCTCCTCTGCAATGATGTAAACATTCCTCTGATATCAACTGTTTTCATCACAAATCCAAAACACAGCCCATACCAGCTACCATGAAGAAAATGATATCTATCCCAGCCAAAACCAGCACACCACCACTGTTGGAAGGATGGCAGCCAGGTTCTCTTCTCCAGGAAGGGTCATTCCTCCTTGGGACACTTATATTTAGACAATTGGAGGGGAAGCTGAGAGAGACCTTTCTTCTTTATTCTCCTGTTGCTTCTTCTGTGATTTGTTGCAACAAGCACAAGCTGAACCATCATGGCCTGAATGGCAGCTCCATATTTTTCTCCTGACCCAGGAAAGCAAAGGCTCATGTTACTTATGTGAAAATTTAACATTTCCTTTATCCTTCAAGGATCACTCAGGGTTCTTTAAGTTCAAACCGTGTGAGCCACAGTTGCTGAGAAATTCATCTCTTGATAAATAGCTGTCCTCAACAGAATGATTAATCACAGTATTGGTATTGTCACTGGTTCTTTTTCATGTTGTACACTTGCAATTGTGTTACCATTTTGCTTTGGGTATAGGAAGGCTCTTTATCAAACCACGCTTTTTCCTCTAAACCCAGGGAGTACAAGATATCGTTGCATCATAAATTTTTTAATATACCCTGTTTGAAAGCAGACTGATTTCCTGTCTGACTTGCTCATCTATTACCTAGAGAGGATGAAAGTGAAGTTCTTTCTTGTTATGTAACCTTACCCTGATCTGATTATTATGCATGGAACCACATTGCAAACTCTTCAGTGTGAAAAAACTTGGAAAACTGTAATAGTAAACAAGGAGAAACTAAACCCACGGATTGGATTCCATCAGGAAATCTTAACTCTTAAATCCACAACACGTGGTCTGAAATGTCACACAATTAATTATCATTTAATTTATGCAGGAACTCATTATGGGTGTGAGTGGAGATGAGCAAACTGAACAGAATTAAGCAATTCCCTTGGTTATAGACCATATTATCAAAGAGCTCTGGACATAAACCACAGTTCCAGAATTAAGCTGTGTTTTAAATTTCCCCAAGCAACAGAGAAATGACATTTTTTATTTTTTATTTTAGTCTTTTACCTTGAGTAACTGGAAAACTATGAAGGGTCAACGGGGAAAGAAAACATTTTCAAGCTGAAAACTAAAGGTTTAATATCAAGAAAGACCTCATTTTCCCATACCCCAGTCAGCATGCAGCCATTTATTTACCCCAGGGTTAATGAGTAAAAGCATTACTAGATGAGAGCTGGGGCAGCTCATGCTTTCTTTGTACCATAACACAGAGGAACAGAGGAGAAAGGATGAGCATGTCCTAATTCTTCAAAAGCAGGTGTTGACTGTTCTCAGCTTGGCTCTGGTTCCTCATCATTTGTCCCCAGCAAAAAAAAAAGAACAGGAAAGGGAATAACTTACACTTCTCAGGGCAGTGTATAAATGTCCTGGATACAATTATTTTGGAGTGATGTCTCAAACCAGGGTATGCTCCAAGATTGATTTTAAATTATGGAAATGTAATCAAGTGTAATCACCCCACTCTGTTATCAGTCTGTAAAGGCCTTCTCTTCAGAGGATCGGTCTGAAGAGAAGGGTCTCTGCACTAGTCTATAAACTAGTGAGAGAATGGGAGGCTTGATTCTGCTTCCTTTAAAGTCACAAAGAAACATTTAATTCACAAAATGAGGCTGGGTTTGGAACACGCATTGATCAAACCAGGTTAAAGTATCTCCTAGCTGGTTTCATACTAGAGGTATTGATTCCATTTTCATTTTTCGATGCCTGCATCTTAGTCACGCACTACAGATAACTACACGTAGATGCCTGAAATTTGAGTTAGGGCCTGCCTCTGAGTTGATAACAGTTCTTATCCATGCCTAATGGGATAAACTAAAGCATTTTAGCCATAAACCACCCCCTAACTGGTAACAGGAACACCTGCACCTGCAAAGAATGAGAACAGAAGTTAGGGCATGAAACAATAATAAAATATTTCCAGCAAGATGTTTATCCCTTCATTACAAACCACAATTTTTTTTTCATTTGTGTGTTTTTTACTTTGTTTGAGAGTATGATATTGAAATTGTAGCAGCAACAGATTGACTTAAGAAATTAAATTTTTATTATTTTAAACATTTTGTGGAAAGGGTATTTCCAATTTGAATGTTCATCTCCTGGTAAAAACCAGTTAAATTTTGGATTTTTATTGTGGACTTTGAAAGGGAAATCTTCCTCCACATATCAGTGAGCAAGCACCTGTCTTTAAATATATTGTGCCAAATGTTATGATTAAAAGGATTTTACAAACATCACCAAAACAAGTGGGCCAAATCTGGATAATGTAAAAAATAAGATAAAACTGAAAAAAGAACCCTAATTGGGTTAAAAAAGGGAGATGAAAATGACTACATGGTCAGAGCATAAGAGTATTTCTAATTCTTGTTTGGATAAAATAGATTCCCAAAGATTACTTCTTCACTCTAAGAAGAACAGACAGACAGGGAAAGAGGGTTGCAGTCTCTTCATCACACGTTATTTCTGCTGCTCCTTCCTTCTCACTCTCTTCCCCTTCTTCAGATAAAACAACTTCCAATTCAGAAACCTACAGTCCAGGCACCATTAAAATTCAAAGTTTCTATACAATAGTTCTTCAACAAGAAAATTATTTTTTATAAAGAAATGGGGATTTTAGAAACTTGAGCCACATTTGGGTTTAATGCTTGTATTGGCTTTCCAACATCTATTCAAGAATAATCACTTCGCAACAAAGCAATACAGTTCCAAAGTTTTTTTAACATCTTTTTTAATGTGCTGTGATCAATTATTGTTGTGAGTTTTTAATGTTTTTTAATCAACAAAACAAAAATGCAGATTAGCAGCAACACTTATATTTTACACAAAGTTCATCTGGAATCATCAATAGGATGGAAATCTCTGAAAAAATCACCTGGTAGACTGTGGATTGCATCACAATTATTGACAATGACTTCCCAGGCAGTTTGTTTTTCCACTAGAAGTTTGGTTTCTTATCCACTATTCTTATATTGCTGTGAGCTGAATGTAAGGACAAAGGAACAGATCATTGTGCTGTGTAAACTACATTAAGATTTTCCAGTTGTGCTCTTTCTTTCTTTCTTTCCTGTGACATTTTCTGTCTGTCTTATTGAACTAGATCTGGGGGAGATCTTCTCACTGGAGCATAAAGTGGTGCAAAAGTGCCGTTAAGTCTGTTCTAGGAACACGGAGAAGATTTTTTCTGTGATTGGAAGCTTTGAAAACCCTTTTGAACTCTGAAAGTATAACAAAATCTTGGTAAGCCTTAAGGGATGAACATCTTGGAAAGAGCACTGGTTTCATCTTTTAGCTTGGTACCTTCGTATTTGTGAAAAGCTCCAAAGGTGAATTTAATGATTTTTTGATGTGTCTGCATCACTAGGTTGAGACTTGAGGAAGGAAGGTCCAATTCTCAGTCTGTCATAAAATTCCTATGTGATTTAGGATTAGCTATTCAGTGTCTGTGTCCCAGACCCTTAGCCATAAAACAGAAATACTATTATTTTTTTATTGTGTAATTTTGTTTTCAATGTCATGGGATCAGGACTAGCTCTTCCTGAAGTTTCTACAGCTCATAGCAGACCAAATACACAGCACATATTTCCGCACGGCCTTGGTCTTTCCCATGATGTTTATAAATAGGTGGTAAACATAGAGAGGAAGGAGGCTTGGCACCTCTTGTAAACTGAAATTTGGAATGCAGATGTTGAGCTGAGCCCCTGGAGCCAAAGCCTTTAGCATGCTTTAAGGTCTGCTCTGTACTTTCTGTCTTTTTCTTTTTAATTCGAACTCTTTTATCCAGGCACTGACTGATGCAAATATACGTAGAATCTAAGGACATCTGGTTAACAGCTATCAGCATCAGAGACAAAAGATAACAGACAAAGATAAGAGGCAGGAAAAATAATAAATTAAACACCTAGATGCACAAGCCCTCAGGAAAACAAGACAATAGACACCAGCAAAAGCCTGAGCCATCAGGTCATTAGCTGAGGGGCCATTGAGCAAATGACTAAAGCCTTTAGAGGCCTCAACCAGAATTTTCCTGATCAGGAAGGGAAGAAATAAATTTTCCACATGCACCACAGGAAAAAGCAAACTGATTATGGGATATTCGAGGAGACTTGTAGGGCTCTGTAAAGCTGCTTAGAGAATGACACATGAAAATTATTACGGGACAATAATTATTTCTTTCCTCTGACATTTTCTGTCTGTCTTATTGAGCTAGATCTGGGTGAGAAATCCAGATTTCAAAGGTTGTTGTTACCCTAACAAGAAGTTATACCAACAGCCTTTATCTCAAATGTAGTTTTCAGTAGGGAAGAGCCTGTGTTTGGAAATCTGGATCTGGCCCTGAAGCAGACAGGGCTGTCCCTCAGGGCTTCCTCAGCCAAACACGGTGACTGTCCGACAGCAGAGACATACAGTACGGTTCTGTATCCCATTGCAGGGAGAGGAGTCAGGAGTGAACAGTCAAAACTCAGCAGGGGCTTGTGGTTTCTCACTGTCAAGAATTATTTTAGTTTACAATAGAATATTTTTTTTTTCCCCAAGTCATGTCCGTTCTGCACATGATGGTAACTGCTGAGGGATATCCCTATCTTTATCTCTACCCAAGACCTTTTCCAGCCTATTTTCTTCATCTGTCCTGTTGAGTAGAGGAGGTGAGAGAGTGTCTGGGTGGGCAGCTGGCAGCTGGCCACAGTCAGCCTACCACAACTGTGGTATAGTATTATAGAGATCTCTGGTTTGAAAGTAGTGGCTTGCACAAGATTCTGTAACTGTGTGATCTTAGGCACATAATTTCCTGTCCACAGATGCACATTTCTGCATCTAGAAGAGGTTCTGGTAGACCTGAACTACTTTAAGTAGTGTTTGAATATATGCTGCTGAAAATGGTTATTTAAAAATAGGATACTATGGACATTAGTTCCTTAACAGAACTGATTTTGGTTCTGGCTCAGAGCAGAATGATGGAGACACATGAATAAATGAAGAGCTGTTGTTCCGAACTTTAATGTGTCTGGGTGCTGAATTCAGGCCAGCAGTTAGATCAGGGCCTGTTTTATATGAGTGTCACATGTCCTTGTCCAGTGAAATGAGTTAAACCAAACAAACCCAATTGTGCATGAGTAATTACACCTCAGTAGGACTCAAGGTTGTAGATCCTGACATGAGTGAGGTGCTTTTCATAGCCAGTGGAATGGGAGTCACCTTGAGGTCATCTTGCTGGTTTAGAGGAAGTGCATGATTAGTGATGGTGTTTGGCTATATGTACTGTGTATTTCTTCCTAAAGGGATGGAATACTCATGCAGAACTGAAAGGATGGCATACTTTCAGGAGAATGAGTCCTGAAATGTCTTCTTTTAATAAAAGAACAGAGGAATAGAAAGCATATTTTCCTAACACCAGGTGTTATAGAAAGTTTGGCATGAAATTGTCTTCCTTGGCACTATGCTTAACACTACAGAATTGGAATTATGTGTTCTGTTAGTGATGCAAACATCACGCTGATCATTTCCAGATTGTTACAGTAATCATCAGAAGGAATTTAAAAAGTTGGGTTTGCCTTTTTATTTCTTTTTTCCTTTTTTTTTTTTTAATTACTGCTTTCCCTTCCAGCTAACTGCAGTCTCTTTCTTGTCTACACATACTTTCAGGCTCCAGCTCCTTGTTAACAATTCTACTTTTTAGATTAGATGCAGCATTCTTTTCTGTGCACAGAAATGAGTCTTTTTGATTTGAGATGACCTTGTTTCTGTTTCATTAATTTCATGCATCAAATTAGAAGACAATACATGCAGTTGGATGAACCCTGGTCAGGTGCAATACAATAAATCTCATAGACTTTTTCTAGCTGTAATTCAACTTTTCGAAGCACATACATCCTCACAGAGTAAACAGAAAAGCTGAATTACCTAGTCTGCTGCAAACACGTTTCATCACCTTGAATTTACTGTTGCATTTCACTCTCCCTGTCTTTTTGAGTCAGTAAAATGTTTATGGCACTTACAGTGTCTACCTTATAGAAAAGCATGAACAAGATTCTTTGAGATAATTTAAATTCACTAGCATTATAAAATCAATATTATAGAAATAGTCTGAACAGTTTCTGCACAGAAAAATTGTTAAGCCTATACATGTATTCAAACAAATCCCTGAATGTGAGAATATAGGCTGTAGAAAGCATGACTTAATGATAGCAAACAGTGAATCCAAACACTTTGGGTTCACAGGTTTTATACATTTTTAATTCATCTTCCTCTCCTTCTCATGAAATTCTCCTTACTAGAGCTCACATTTGAGTGTTTCCTCAAATAATTTTATCATACTGAGATCAGGGGCTGGAGGATGCTCCCTTCTAGCATCCATTGCTTTGGAGCAGCAGTGAGTGGTCTGTGGCTTCTTCACAGGGCTTAGCTCCCCAACCTCTTCTTTATAGAGAAACCCCTTCAGTTCTGAAGCAATTAACAAAACAAAACAAAACAAAATAAAGATGGCAAAACTGGTTTCTCAGAGCTTTCAGCTTTTTTCCCCCAAGACAGACACTACCATTCTTTCTAATTTAAGTGAAAAAAGTCAAAAAGTTCAGGAGCTGAGTGCAGAGGACTGGCAGACATCTCCAATGGGGAAACAAATTAAAAGTGTCCACATAGTCCATAAGAGAGGAACCTCAGAAAAGAGCAGGAATACTTTCTCCAAAGTTCTTGGAGAAGATCTCATGCAATGTTCTTTCTGTTGACACTCTTGTCTGAAACCTAAGACAAGGCTTTTAAAAAAAAAAAAAAAAAACAGAAGACAAGCAGGCAGGCAATCTTTCACCTTCATGGTAGTTTAGGAGATTTAAAGTCACAAGTAATCCGGTGCAAGCCTGAAGAAACCAACAAAGCTTAACTGCCTCACAGGCCAGAAAACAACAGCCTTAAGGCCTTCTCTGCTAAGGGATATTAGTCAGTGTGTTTTTTCCCTTTTTTATTCCTAAGGTAGCAGAACTTTTTCCCAGGAAGCAGCAGGCACCTGAATACTTGCTTCTGTCAGTAGGCTAAGACTGCCTGAAGGTAGTTAGACTGGAACTTTCTTTTCTTACAGAGACAACAGGTTTAAGAGGTTTTAAGGAACTCATAACTCCTTCATACTCTGGAAAAAAAAACACTTTGGAGCATAGGGTAAGAGAGAGAATTTCCACAGAACCACTGGGATTGAAAGGGACCTGGAAACATGTAATTCAACCTCACCTTTCTCAAACCAGGGTCAGCAAACACAGGCTTGCTTGGGCCTATGCCCAGATGTGTTTCAAGTGTCTTCAAGGGTGCAGACTCCATAACCTCTCTGGGCAACCTGTTCCAGTGTGTGATCACCCTCATGGTGAAAAAGGGTTTGTTTTTTTATGTTTAAATGATATTTCCTGCATTTCATTTCAGTTTGTGTCCATTGCCTCTTTCCTTAGCACTGGGCACTACTGAAAAGGATCCAGGTTGCATATGTTTATACACATGGATAATTTTCCCCCCTGAGCCTTCTTTCCCAGCCTTTCCTTGTGACATATGCTCCAGTAACCATCTTGATGGACATTCTCTGGACGTGCTCCAGTGTTCCCGTATCTCTCCTCTAATGGGCAGCCACTGGACACAGCATTCCTGATGGGCTGAGTAGAGGGACAGAATCACCTCCCCTGCCTTGCTTGGACTTGCAGCACTTCACATTTCCCTTTGTTGTAGTTGATGAGGTTCCTGGCTGTATCTTCAGGCTCACTGGATCCATCTGAAGGCAATATAACCCTCTGGAGAGACTATAAGTCTCTCTTCCCAGATTTTTATCATCTCCAAACTTGCTAAAGGTGCCTTCTGTCCCATCATCCAGGTAATTAATAAAGACGTTGAACTCTCCTGGCCTCTATACCAATCCTTCAGGCTACTTCAGTAGTGACTGGCCTCCAACTTGCTTTTTGCCACTGGCCACAGCACTTTGCACACAGCAGTTCAGCCAGATTTCAGTCCACCTCCCTGTCTATTTATCTACTCCTTACTTGGCCAGTTTGTCTCTGAGGGCTTTACAAAAGACAGCATTGAAAGCTTGGCTAAAGTCAAGGTAAACAACATCCACTGCTCTTCCCTCATCCACTGAACCAGCCATCTCATTATAGAAAGCTATTAGCTTGATTATACATGACTTCCCCTTCAAAATCCCATGCTGACTACTCACAATCACAATGTGCTTCGTATGTTTGGATATAATTACCAGGAGGATTTTCTCTGTCACCTTCCCAAGGATTGCTTTAGTAGGGCTTGTAGCAGTAGGACAGGAGGTAATGGTTTTAAACTAAAAGAGAGTAGATTCAAACTACATATAAGAGAGGAGTTTTTTTACAATGAGGGTGGTGAAACACTGGAACAGGTTTCCCAGAGAGGTAGTAGATGCCCCATCCCGGGAAACATTCAAAGTCAGGTGGACAGAGCTCTGAGAAAACTGCTGGTGTTGAAGATGTCCCTGTTTGTTGCAGGGGGGTTGGATTAGATGAACTTTTGAAGTCTCTTCCAACCCAGATCATTCAATGATTCTATGACTTAGGTGAGGCTTCCCAGCCTTTAGTTCCCTGGGTCATCGTTCTTGAAGACAGGGGTGATATTTGCTTTCCTCCAGTCCTCAGAAACATCCCCTCATTACCATCATCTTTCAAAGATGATTGAAAGTGGACTCACAGTGTTATCTTCTGCTGTCTCAGCACTCACAGGTGCATCCGATGAGGTTCCAGGTACTCCTGTGTGTCCAAAGAGCCAAACCTGGTCCTCCTGTAATGAGGGTAGGTCTTCCTTTTTCCAGGCATTACCTCTGGTCTCAGAGGCCTGGAACTCTTGAAGGACTATCTTACCAGTCCAAACCTAGATGAAGAAGGTAAGGAATACTTTTCTGTATTCTTTTTCACTGGGTCTCTCTCCCATTCAGCAGCAGTTCTGTGTTTCCATATCACTGCTGCTGATACACCTGGAGAAGCCTTTCTTGCTGCCGTGTATGTTCCTCAGCAGTATTAAGCTCCAAGTGGGTTTTGGCTCTCCTAGCTAGTGTGGAGCTAGAGTATTAATTTCTTGCAGGTGCCTGGATGGCCCATCCACCTGTAGAAGACAGTGTGTCAAATTATGTTTTTCCATTGCCAGACAACAGGTTACACATGCTCGGTGAGACCCAGAGGAAGCTGCGAGGTGCTGTCTCAAAGTGACAAGATACAGACAGTATTTTATCAATTGTGTCTGGCCTTAATGTGAGACAGCACTGCCAGGCAAAGCAAAATGAAGGGAGACTGGGGCTGGGAGCCATGGTGGTCCACAGAGCTCCCTTTCAACATGAGTCAGATCTCAGCCTAGATTTCCAAATCCCCCTGCACACTGTCTTCACCATTCGTGGTCCACACTGCTGATCTAATTGTGCTTCATAGCTTCTAGTGAAGGAGTTGCCTCAACCCCGACGACCACCCTGAGTGCAGTTCTCTGACTGCTTCTCACACCATGAAGTAGAACCCTTAGACCCAAGAGAAATTGCCTGTGTGGAAACATCTTAAAAGGCAGTATTTTCATGGAAGAATGGAGGAGTAGGGGAGTGGGCAAAGCTCTGAGAAGCTTCACTGCTCTAGGTTTTCATTTTGTGTCCTGTACAGTGAGTCATTTTCAGTGGTTTTTTTATACTTAATGATCAGTCCTATTAAAGCATTATTCCTCATCTGCTCATGTTTGTGTTGTTTCATATACTGTTCATGGCATGTACTTAACATCAGCAAACAGGACTTCAAACTGGAAATACCTAAATAAACAGTCTGTCACAGGATGCTCAGGACCCTGGTACCTCAACTGTGGTGTGTAATTTGGATTATTGCAAAGAGAGAGAAAGGGTGCCTGGTGCTTTGTAGCATGAAATACTGGTCATAATTACAGAATAATTTAATTTCCATTTACAGAAAGGCCATGCAGGAACAAGCTGGGAACTGTTCAGTAAATCAGGCATAGTTACAAGACACTCAGTGGCGTAGCAACCTCACCATTACCCCTCAGCAGGTCCAAATCAACACATTAAGTGAGACAAAGAAAAAACTGAAAGGACAGAAAAAAAATGGTGGTAGGAGAACTGTGGTATGGGATGTAGTAGCTGATGAAGGATGAGGATGATGAATCAAGAGAAAACAGATGCTGGATATTTTGGGTTTCATCACATTATGATCAAATAGAAACACACGGTGCTGGGCCTATTAAGGAATGCGAACTGGTAAAACTGTGAATAAAACATGGCATGGAAGGAGGATTTGTGAGGGAATAATCCTGTTAGATCTGTGTCAGTTGGAAAGGCAAAATAGATCAGTTTTCATTTCTTGTTGCAGTGGGCTTCATATTAATTAAAAAAGGGGATGGAAAAAAAAGAAAAGAAAACCCAGCTGACTAACAAAGCCAATGGTCTGGACAAAAGAAGCTGACAAAGATACTTCTATCAAAAACGTCCTATTAGACCTAAAGGACATCACAATCCAGCTCCACAGGAAAAAAGAAAATGAAATTCACCTAAAAAATTAGAGAAAGAACAAGAACATGAAATTTCATGTTACTTATTGCACAAAACCTTTTGGCATTTTACAACCTTCTCAGGAATTAACCTGTCTGTATTTTTTCATAAGGTGATTTCATTTGATTTCATTGTGGAAAAGTAGATCTAATACTAGGAAGGTTCCAAAGGCTTTTAGAGAGGAAGTACATAGTCTAGCTCCTGTGAAGAAGTCAGAGAATATGTCATGGATACAGCTCCTGTCTTTGAGCACTTGCCTGATTTTTTTTTTTTTTTAATTGTCTCTAATGTAATTTCTTGTAATTCTTTCTTTATGCCTCATGCATATGTAATTATTTCTTTATGCCCATACATAGCTGTCTTACTTTTCAAAGCTGTTATTGTTCTGTATGCTTTGGCCAGCTGAAACTTCATGGCAGTGTAAATGGATTCTAAGGACTGACCTGCTTACAAAGGCAAGAGCAGCACCATTTAGTGCCAGGAAAGAGCTCAGATGTTGGGGAACAGCTGGAGATAGATAGCACTTAAATCTCTGCTCCAAAAGCAGATGGTTCTTCACATCTCACTTAGAAGTAAATCCATTGGACTAACAGCTCCTGGCTGAATTTTTGCTTTCAACTTTTTCATCCAAACCGAACAGTCCAAACAACTGTCTGTCACATCAGCACCCTGAACTGGAAGATGAGAGCAGGGCAATGATCAGAAGTTCTTACGCTGTGCATGATTGAAGTAACAAAACTAGATAAGCAAAAAGGCTGAGGTTCATCCTCAGGTTTGATCAGTGGAGCTGACTGTTCATCTTTTGAAGAATCTAGATATAAAGTAGGTATGTATGCTAATAAGAAATTGATGATACTGGTTACAAATGTACTAAATCAGATGAACATATCTATCTTTTATTTGATGAATACCATTGAAAATAGCTCGATGTTATAAAAAAATTCCCATTAAATTATCAAAAGCTTTCTAGGAAATACCTAAGAAGCATCATGGTATTCTTTAAGGAGACATCTGATTAGTGTTTTCTGGGAAACAGCTGCACTTAACAGTACCACAAACATTTAAAATACAACTGTTACATCCCCAGATAGTCCACTTCTGCTACAGGAGGAAAAGTAGTTCCACACTGAATCCATGCTTCTGTTTCATAGGTTTAGGAAAGTTTCATGTCCAAAGATTGGTCAGGCAAGACATGAGGGGAAACAATCAGGAATGTTTGGCTCAAATTATGGAACAGCAGGTATGTGAGAAGCTTAATAGGATTAAGAAATGTGGATGAAGAGAGGACAGGGGAGGAGAAATACAATGAGCAAGACAAATGGTAGAGTCATTACTCACTCTGAGCCAACTAGGTTGATCATCAATTCTGTCCCTGTCCCTGCTGAGAGATTTAAGATGTTAACTCTGGCCTCACAAAGTTTTGGCTTCTGTCAGGGAAGCCCAGCTGACTGCAACCACCTGAGACTCCTGCCCTTGTTTGCACTGATTTTAGTTCGTTGCTAGTCTGGCTTTTACTTTAGTCCTTTGGTTAATTCAGACTGTCCCCAGCTGGAAGCTGGAGGGTATCTGGATTAGTGGTAGTCAAAGGCTTCAAGCTCTGCTGATTGGTGGTAGAGCTGGGAAGGTTATGCTGCCAAGTCTTAGCTGGCTTTGTTCATAGTGCATCTAATGACAGTGACCATGGTGTCATAGAGTGGGAAAATTTATATGAGGCCTAGGTAGTGCAATATCTGTCTTGCTCCTGAAACCAGATGGGATTGATTTGGTTCTGAGCATACCTATGCAAGAAATTATGAGGAGCCTCATATTCCAACTGTGATAAAAATACCACAAAAATGTTTACGGGGAAATTTTCAACAACTTTTTTTTCCTAGAGATTTCTTTTTTTTTTCTTTTTAATTTCAGTCAGAAATATCTTTAGTACATCAGCTTGAAGGAGTATGCAAGGCCTTCCCTTATTACTTGAAATCTGCCAAAGATGAAGTAAAATGTAAACTGTATGTGAAAGTTGGCTGATACAGGAAATAGAAATTACCTGAAGCTTTAGAATGCTTGGTTGAAATGAACAGAAAAAATTAAATAGCTTGCTTAAGACTGATGAGAACATAGATAACACTGTGGCAAGATGAGGAGGGGAGGGGAGGGGAGGGGAG
>VZTI01005604.1:94305-254745 GCA_013397865.1 Struthidea cinerea | reverse complement strand
AGGCTGCTGCGTGGAGGGGAGAGGAGAGGAGAGGAGAGGAAAAAGGAGTAGAGCTCACATCCATACTTTCCTCTTTCATAGGAGATTCTTTTATCCTACATCTGAATTATCCCTGCAAAGTTCCTTGGTTTTGGTGCTACTGAAAGTCTGAAGTAACCCCATAAATGGCAAAGGGCCCAGGATCTCTGCTGCTTTATGTCTTGCAGATAATCATCTTCTACCCTGCAAGGTGCATGAAGAATTGTCCCAGAGCAGGGCTGTAGCATCTAGCACTCATTCCTTTCAGGTATAATTCACTGTGCAAAAGGCGATGCAGGAGAGAAGACTTCCCAGAGGAGTTGTTCAGGTGTAAAACTGGTCCAAGAGAAAACTGGCTCAAGCCATACAGATTTAAATTAGAATGAAAGGGTTATGAATACTAAATGACTTTTCAAATGAATGGTTCAGAAAATCTCACCTTCCATAAGGTTTACTCATCCTTTATCCTTAGGGAATAGATTTTATTATTTCTGATAATAATCCCTCTATAAAGGGAAGATGGCGAGGTAGGCAAGGAAAAGGGAATTTAAAAAGGGAAGAAGGAAATAATTGTTTTCTTGTTCTCTTGCCTGAAGAAAACTTTTTCATTTTGTTTTTCTACTATAGACAATGGATTGGCTGGAGAAATCAGAAGTTGGTTTTAGTGTTGTTTTTTCTTCTACACCAAACCTTACACTATAATTGGAGAAAAACTAAATTAGCAGTTTTTCATTAATAAGATCTATGGTTGCATTTAATAGGTTGACTAAATTGTGTTTCACGAAAGGAATACTAAATTTACTGACAAGAACACAACACAACTTTGTTCTCAGAGACTTTCTTGTTCAAAGGTCATTGATCTTTTTGACTGCATTTCCTTTGTGCTGTGCCTTCAGAGACAGATAACACAGGGGGCAGGGGCAGGAGCCAACATTCTTGTCAACTTTGCAAAATTTTGTTACAATATTTATTTTACTGAAGGTGACTTCTTCCTTCTTTAATAAGAGATTTAATTCCATGAAAAACCCCTCAGACAGTTATGGAGCCTAGTAGCAACCACAGGTAATGTCTGCTCTTTTTTCTTTGTAAATCAATGCAAAGAGAAGAAAAAGAGACTTGGATTTGGATATTAGCCATTGTTAAAAGTCTCGTCACTTCATTTTGGTTACTGCTTGAGATAATCACTTTCCTGAAAACAAAAGCCAGGTAATTGATTAAAAGAAAAGTAGGCCTACGTTGTTGATAAAGCCGCAGAGGTGAAGTTATGCGTTATCCTAAATTTCTCTTACCGTGCATCGACTGGGAGGCTGGCAGGTGTGCACAGCTGGGCACTTTGGAATGCCTCAGACCAGGGCATCACCTGTCTGTGTCCTGGATTGCTCCTTCCACACCTCAAAGTAGGTAAGTTCATGTCCATGAAATATATCAATTATTGTTTTGTGGTTCAGATAGAAGGATCAGGCCTGTTCTCCAGGAACAGAAAAGTTCTTCCAGAACAGCAGTTTTTCTCATCTGTCTTTGGTCAAATTATCACTCCTCTTGTTTTTCCATAGAGTGCCTAATATATTTGGGGTACACTCCTCAGACAGTGGCTAAATCGCTGTGGTGCTGTTTTTATCATGTAGGCATTTGGGAACCTTTTGAAATGACCAGTCTCCTCTTTGCAGATTACCACTATTGCTTTTGGTTTGGTTGGTTGGTTGGTTGGTTGGTTGGTTGGTTGGTTGGTTGGTTGGTTGGTTTGGGCTTTTTTAACAGTAGACTTCCTTGCTCATGCACAATATTTTTAATATTAGCCATTTTCTCTCTCTTTCCCTTCAGACCTGGAGAGGTGGCCCTTTTTGATGTTCAGGGTTTTTTAAATACTGAATAGGTTTTGCACACACAATTAACTTCTTTGTCTGTGATTCACTTTTTATTTCAAATTGTTTTCAAAATGCTAGTAGCAATACATGGTTTCTGGTGTTTTTTGGTTTTGTTTTTGGGTAGGTTTTTGTTGGTGTTGTTGTTTGGTTGGTTGTTTGATTTTGTTGCCAGGATATAACAAGAAGCCCATTTATTCTAAATGATATTGATGTTATCCACAAAAATTTCCTCTTCTGTAAGCCCTTTTCCCCACCACAGACAGGAATTACACTGGTGACATTACAGAGACTTGTAAAATACCCCAAAGGAACAGGCTGACTGCTTAATTCTGCTAATTCAACAGCTCCAAGTCTCTAGGCAAGTCTGCACAATAAGCAGCAACAGTTTTGTCATAGGGAGGAGTGAAGATGCAGAATACAGTGTGTGGTATCACCTCACTCACCCTGTTTCTGCCTTTCCATACAGGAATGCCCAGTGACACAGTATGGGACATTAATTCTGCTAGTCATGGAGATACTCCTTCACATTTTGGGCTCTACAAGAGAACTGAGCATGGACTAATCTATTCTTTCCCCAATCATTGCAGCCATCTCTTGTCGTTGCTCAGTTAATCCTCTTCACTCTCAAAAACTAAACATAGGTTCAGTTCTTCACACAACCATTCAATATATCGAAGAGTTCCGAAAGATACTGCACATCATTTCCAACAGAAAAATCTACAAGGTAATCATCTGCATCTGAACGAGTAATCAGACTTCCCATGTAGCCAGAGAGAAGCAGGCAAGAGGTGATTCATCTCCTAAAGTAGAGAGCTAAAATAGACCAGATGATTCAGATCCCCCGTGTACTTATTTCTCTTCATTGGCTGTGCTTGGAGCTAGTTCAGACAGAGGTGTACATACATTGCAATGTATAAAGGTGGGTGAAAGAGGTGTCCCCAAAAGGATTTTAAATATGGGTGGACTTGGCTCTTATCACTGACTGGTTTACTATATTTTAGATAAGTTTCCTGAGTCTGGAGGTAGACTGTTATCACTTGGGTCATCTATATTTCATATAAATCTAAGATATTTGCTAGTTATGAGAAGGAAGTTTAGATCTTCCTCTCTAGTTAAACATAAACAGCAACAATTCAAGTTTCCATCTATTCAGAGGTTGCACCCTGTGGGACAGAACTGCATGTTTCTGACTAAATACCTTTCCAGGGGACTGAATCATCCTGTTACCTAAGCAGCCTTTTGTGTAGACAAAATTTACACATTATTAGTTTTTGTCTCCTCTTTGGCTGATTATTCTTTTGTAACAGAGTTGTTGCAGTTGGATATTTCATTTGCACACTTAAGCCTCTCTTGTCATACATGTACTTGTGATCACCCCTGTGCCCCTGCTTCTTCAAGTCTACACCAGTCAAATTCCAAGACTTCTGTTTTGGCTAGCTGGTTTCTCCAGTTAGTCTTTTCTTGGTATTGTCTGTATCAAAACTGTAATTATTTCACGTTACAAAGGAAAATAATATAATCAGCTGTGTAACTTCTTCATTTCAAGGATTCCCATCACCTGGCAACCAGTTAACTGGAGGGTGTTTCCTGCACCAACCAGTTTAGGGGCTTTTCTGGACATAAAAGAATATGGAGTAGCAAAGAAGAGACCAGGATCTGTTACCTGTCCTTTTGTAATTAATTTTCATTTCCTAAAGCACCTGCCCTTTGTGAAGGACACAATCCAGCTTCTCCTCCATCTAGAAGCTGTGTTTGGTGAGATGACTGCTGATTCGGGCCCTCCTAGAGCACTTTGAAGTGCAAAAGCTCTGATAAGACACCTTTCTCAAGGAGACTTTGGTAAGAAAAACATAAGGATCCCTCCAAGGGCAGCTCAACAATAAGACCATTAAATCTAAAATATTACAAGTGGGTCATGAGGTCAGAGATGCAGGGCTCTTGTATTGCACGATGAAAGTGAATGAGAGCTGAGATGCTGCAGGCAGTGGTCATAAAGGCACGTTATCAGAACTAGTTTGTTACACAAACTAGCTGACACATCTCAAGGGTCAGTGTGGATATTTCAAGCATGAAAACTTGCTGAATGGACAGTACACTGGTGATATAGTACAAGGCTGCAAAAGATGCTTAATGATGGTTGAATAGAGTGCTCTCTCTTTGTATATGGCTGGAGGTCTCAGTATGGAAGATCTACAGAGACATGCTCACATCATATTCACACAAGGGAAAAAAAATTCAAAGGCAAAAAAATAAAGCAAGCCCTCCTGCTCTCATTATAAGCCATAAAATGCACTGGTAATATTTTCTCTGCAAGCCAAGGCCTTTCTTCCAAGCTGCATGGAGGCAGATGAGGAGATGGAAGGGGGTAGAGAAGCAGATCATGTTCTTGTTAGCTTAATGATTTATGTCTAAGTTTGTTTGTCTTTGGTGAGATTAATTGCTTCCAATTATCTGCTTCCACAAAGTCAGTTCTGTACAGAAAAGATGCATCCTTGTGGGTGGGATCTCTTGTGTTTAGATGAATCAACCCCGAAAATGCCCCGGTGATCTTGTGTGTGACAGATGGGACGATTATTAGAAACTAAATCTGGGATGGGAGAGAGATTCAGGAGGCCAGCCAGATGTTAAATTTTTTCAGAATATTCTAATTTTTTGTGTGGCCCTAATGCTTGTATACCTTTTCCTGCTTCCCACTCCTTGTTTTATTTTTTGCACGTGCCAAAAGTACAACTGCCTCGTATGCAGATTACAAACATGGGAAAGGGAAAGGGTGGCTGACTGACTGGAATAAACTGGAGCCTGGTCTTGAACCAGGGTACACACAAGCTGTGCTATCACCCTCCTTGCACGGGAGGGCCTGTTATTCCTGAAATCTGGGATCTAGGAAACAACAGTCAGGATGTGGGAAGTCAGGTGAGCAACGTGCTGTCCTTCTGTAGTGGTGTGTGGGGCATTTCTTGGAATAATAGAATCATAAAGGTTGGAAAAACCTCCAAGATCATCAAATCCAACCTTTGACCAAACACCACATCAGCTAAACCACAGCACCAAGTGCCACGTCCAGTTGTTTCTTGAACACGTTCTATTCGCACAGCGAGGCCAGACCAGTGTCTTGCTTGGGTTTGTTCTTCAGTGGACAGGAAAGAACTGTTGGTGAAATTCCAAAGTGGAGGTTTGTTTCAGAAATTTGAGACCTTGTAGACATAAAGAGGGGAGTTTGCAAAATGACTGCTTTGTTCCTCATGCGCTGCTGAAGGAGGGGGAAAGGACTGATGTAGCTTTGCTGATTTCTGGGTTTTACATCTGCTTTGAGTATGTCCTGAGATGTGATGAGGATTAAGCACTGTTGCAGTCACTTTGTCTTGTTTCTTCTGGAATTTTCTCAGTACTTTACTGCTGCTTCTAGCTTTTCCACTGACCTACATTTCTTTGCTTTTGCCCTTCTGCTAGGAATGTAACAATGCTTCCCTGGAAGCCTTTTCTCCCTCAGCCTTCCCTCGTGGTGCTGTTCATTCACTTGTATTTTATCAGATACTACTAACCACAAAAATTCACCATGAATTGGGGATTTTTCACTTTCTTTATATCAGGGAGGTGCATCTGTAATGCAACAGGATTGTATGTCAGGTCTGATAAGGAGACCAGAACTTCTCCGCTTCAATCCCAAATGCATTATGAGCCAAATTCTGACTCTGATAGAAAGATGCTTGAATGTAATTCAGGGTAAAATTCAGCCTATAGTATAACCTTCCTGTCAGAGACAACAATTTACTACCTAGTTTGTGGATAGCATGAAATTAAGCAGAACCACTATCCTAAACTGTAATAAAATCTATTGACATCCAAACTATGTATTATGCATATGTAGTCTATTATCCTGAGGCAAAAATGCACAGAGGTTTGACAGCAACCTAATGAAGGAATGCAAAAGAAATAGGATTTAAATAAAAATCTGTAAAAGGACAGAAAATGTACCTGATAGCCAAAGGGCTTGTTCTCTTTAAGATCTGTTTCAAGCAAGTGCAGTTCTGGGAGAAGAAGAGGAGCTATGGGAGTGTGATGAGGAAGATTAAGGGGAAATTAATGAGGGCGATTGAGAAGGATGAAGATTTTTGTTAGGAAATGGGCACCAGGGCTGCAGGAGATGATGCTGCAGAAGCAGTCAGAACACAAAATTGAGTCCATGTGATAGGGTGGGGAGAAGGGAGAAACTGCTGATCTTCCACTCTGAGGATAGCAGTGAGGTGCAGAAGGGAGTCAATGCTTCCAGTGAGTAGGACAGGCCATTGGTTTAAGGAAATCCTGTTTGGTAATTTTATCAGGTGTGACCACAAGGAACCACTGCAGCAATGCCTCCTTTGCCAGCCAGCTGGCTTCGTGGATGGACATTGCGTGGACACATTAAAGACTAGAAAAAATACCTCACTTGGCAGTGAGAGATTGACCAGCTCCCATCAGAAAGAGGGCAGAAACAAATATCCACATCCCATGGATGTCTTGGAAGATATATTTGCAGGCCCTCACCAGACTGCATACTGCCATCTTAAGAAGATTATTGTTTTATTTTTCTCTGTGAACTATTAGCAATAGAGCAAAGGCAAAAGTGTTGAGATCCCATTTTGAAGAGAAAAGACTATCAGTCTAGTCTCAATAAATGTGGGTTTTCCTCCTTTTTTTAAAAAAACAGCTCTTGCTAATCATTTTTAGCCATCTAATGTACTTATTTAAAAGTTAGCAACCATCAAAATTACCATCCTTAATCTAAAATGTGTCAACATGCTGAAACCTACTGGGATTTTGCAATTTATTTTTAATGTGTAAATTGTCTTTGAGAATTAAGGGTACTATGATGTTCATAAAAAGCATGTTTTTACTATCACTGGAGAAATAGAACTAAATAATAAATTAAAGCCTTTCTACAAAAAACATTAATTTTTTGCATACATTTGTTTGTAAAATTCCCTTATTTGTAAGCAGTGATAAAAATATTCTGCACATTTTCTTTTTTGATAGTGAGATGAGAAAAACATAATAGGAAAGTAAAATTAAATTATATTTCATTACTGATGACAACCTGAATAAAACATGGAAAGAGCATTATCAGGCTTCAAGAACTTCTGCCACCTTGACAACAAACAGAACAAATCTATATCCACTTAAAAGCTCCCACACATTAAAGTACCCCAAAATAATAATCTCTCTGTAGCTGCAAACTAGATGAACTGGCAGTGAACAAAAAGAAAGCGCTTCCTCTTGAATTTTTCATAAGAGCTGTGTTTCAAAAGCAGCATATCACATAGCCTTCCTTACTTCATTTCATACCAGGGCACACCCCAATGCTGCACTTAAAATGCTTAGAAACCTCTCTGGGGCAAAGAGTCCCTGGGCATCCAATTTCAATCACACACAGTCTTCATCAAGACTAATCTAGATCAGGAGTAAACAACATACAAAGACAGGGCATTCTTACTGATACGTGAGCCTTTGTTTGCTCTGAAAGCAGCACAAGATGCAATGCAGCATAGAGACAAAAGAGCATAGAGACAAAAGTTAGATAGACCTCCAGGCAGCTCAAAACTCTCATGTCACCTTCACTGTGCTCCCAATAAAGCTTTCCTCCTTTTTAGACACAGTTTTAAGGGATGGATACAGGATTCTTTCACTCTGCTCAGTACTGATGCCACAAATTGAGAGTGCTGTGTCCAGTGCTGAGCTCCCCAGGAAGAGAGAGTTTTGTATGTCCTGGAACAAGTCCAGTAAGGGGTTATAAAGATATTTAAGGGACTGGAGCATGTGACATGTAAGAAGAGGTTGTAAGAGAAGGGCTGGCTCAGCCAGAGAAGAGAAGATTCAGAGGGACTCTAATCCATGTGTACAATTACCTGACTGGGGAGTGTGGGGGTTGTAATGAAGAGGGAGCCAGGCTCTTCTCAGTGGTACCCACTGAAAGGACAAGAGAGGATGGGCACAACTTGACACGCAGGAAAGAAAAATTATTTTCACTGTGAAGATGACTAAGAACTGAAATATTCTGCCAACAGACATGGAGTCTCAGTCCTTGGATATATTCAAAACCCAACTAGGCATAGCCCTGAACAACCTGGTTTAGCTAAGCCTGATTTGAGCAGGGTGTGGGCTAGACAATCTCCAGAGGTCACTTCCAACCTCAGCAATTGTGTGACACCAAAGTAGCAAAGACTGTAGTAGCTGTTTTCCTGTAGAGTGTGGCTCGTCATCCAGAGAGACTGCTCTGTGAGTGCAGCAGCTCTGAAAAATACACCTTACCCCAAGAGCTGCTGGACTCAGTACAGTGCTAGTGGTGAGAACTCTGTTGTTTTCTATAACTTCCAAAAGTACTTCAGAAGATCATAAAATCCTCTGAGCAAAGATCCTGCTTTACTTTGTAGACTCTGCCCATTTTTCAGGGTCATCAAGGCACACATTGTGTTGCAATAAATAATGGATGGCCAGTTGAGAGCCACAGAACAAGCAAGAATCACAGAGCAAATCTGGAACCTTCAGTGTCCTTGCCAGAATCTCTTTTAGAACAAAAACAAAACAGCTCTAGCAGAGGTCAGTTAACGAAAACTTTTATTTTGTTGAAAGATTTGCTTTGGCACAGAGCATAACTTTGAAAGAAAAATAACAGGCTTTATGTTGTGTTTAAGAGATTCAAATATAAGCATTCCTTAAAAAGAAATAAAGACATATATCCTCAAAATATTAGGTACTATTTTTTCAAGTCCTTAAAAAAGTTCAGTCACTGTAAAAGTGAACAGAAAAGATTATTATTCCATTTCAGTGTTCCTAATCTGGGTTTATAGAAAAGTTAGAGAGGTTTCAATTAAGTTTAAACAGTCCCAGAAGGTTGTTTCAAACAATGAAAACTTTCTTCTTCCCTTTCATCCTTCTTCTGCTTTCTTGGCTGCTCACGATGTTTTAACTCTTCCCCGAAGTTCTCTCTGAGCTCCATTCCCCATGTCGGGGCCTCGTAACATCCTATGGTCACTGCCCATGCTATGATTTTGATCACATCAGAGGGCTTTCAATGAGACAACACGAAAATTAATATCTCTTAAGAACTGAGTATTCCTGTGGAGTATCTAAAATATTGCACAGCCAGCCTTACAATCTAATTGATCAACCTTGGAGTCTTTAAACAGAAAACTCTAAAAAAATGAGGATTTGAAATCAGGAATACATCTAAATAGCAGGATGTATGACCCACACACAACTGCCTTCAGTGATAACTTCTCTTTCCCTCTTTGAGTATTTTTCCTCCTGATTATTTATTTTGTTGTATTAGGTTTGTGTGGCAAGGTTTTATGGGAGGGGCAGGGTGGCTTCTGTGAGAAGCTGCCAGAAGCTTCCCCCATGTCCAACAGAGCCAGTGCCAACTGTCTTCAAGATTGATCTGCCACTGGCCAAGGGTGAGCCCATCAGGAATGACAGTAATGCCTCTGTGATAACTGTCTTGGGGTGACTTTATGATGTGCATAATATTTTTCTCCAATTTGTCCAAACTAGGACAATAACATATTTGAGAAGGAAAAAAAAAGTTATTGTGCAGTTTGGAATCACAGCCAGGGAAGAGCAGAGTGAGAACATGTGAGAAGAACATCTCTGCAGACACCAAGGTCAGTGGAGAAGGAGGGGCAGGAGATGCTCAAGGCACTGCAGCAGAGATTCCCCTGCAGCCCCTGGTGCAGCCCATGGTGAGGCAGCTGTGCCCCTGCAGCCCATAGGGATCCATGGGGAGCAGAGATCCACCTACAGCCCATGGAGGACCCCACGCTGGAGCAGGGGGATGCCCAAGGGAGGCTGTGACCCCATGGGAGGCTTGTGCTGGAGCAGGGTCCTGGCAGGGATCTGTGGTCCTGTGGAGAGAAGAGCCCTGTCTTTGAAGGACTGACCCCATGAAAGAGTGACCCACGTTGCAGCAGTTTGGGGAGGACTGTTACCCCTGGAATGGACTCAGTTTGGAGTATTTCAAGGAGTACTGTCCCCCATGGGAGGGACCCCCCCGTGCAGCAGGGGAATGACTCCTCTCCCCAAGTAGTGACAGGAACGTGTGATGAACTGACCATAACCCCCATTCCCTGTCTCCCTGCATGCTGGGGGAGGAGGTAGGGCTGGGAAGGAGCAAGGGGTGGGGAGAAGGTGTTTTTCCTCTGATTCTGTTGGTAATAAATTCAGTTAATATCCCCAAGTTGAGCCTGTTTTTCCTCTGATGGTATTTGGTGAGTGATCTATCCTGGTCCTTGTCTCAACCCACGAACCCTTCATTTTCTTTTCTCTCCCCTGTCCAGCTGTGAAGGGGAGTGTTAGAGAGGCTTTGGTGGGTGCCTGGTGTCCAGACAGGGTCAATCTGCTACAGGGGATTGTCTCCCATGGGAGGAACACCACACTGGAGCAGGAGAAAGGTGTGAGGGGTCCTGTCCCAAGGAGGAAGGAGCAACTAAGGCAACATACCATGAACTGACTGCAGCCCCCATTCCCAGTCCCCCTGTGCCTCTGCTGGGGGAGAAGGTAGAGAATTTGGGAGTGGAGTTGAACCTGGGAAGGAGAGAGGGGCGGAGAAAAAGTGTTTTAAGATTTGGTTTGTATTTCTTATTATCCTGCTCTGATTTGTTTGGTAATAAATTAAGCTAATTTCCCCAAGTCAAGTCTGTAACTGGTGAGTGATCTCCTCCTGTCCTTATCTCACTCCATGAGCCTTTCTTTATGTTTTCTCTCGCCTATCCAGCTGGGGAGAGGAGTGACAGCTTTGCTGCGCATCTGGTGTCCAGCCAGGGTCAACCAACCACATTTGTTATGAGTCTACAAGGCATCTCCTTTAAGGAAAGGCCCTTTGTGTGCAAAACTTAACACAGTAGTAGTCTGACATAGCAGTAAATAAGATGCAAACATCAGAGAAAGTGTGAAAATGGATCATAATTACCTGAATTAAGAGACTTGGAAAACAGGATAAGATTTGATACTGGTGAGGCCACACCTCAAGTACTGAGTCCAGTTCTGTGCCACTCACAACAATAAAGACATTGAGGTGCAGGAGCATGTCCAGGGAAGGGCAACGGAGCTGGGAAGGGTCTGGAGCACAAGGCTGATGAGGAGCAGCTGGGGGAGCTGGGGATGTTCAGTCTGGAAAAAAGGAGGCTCAGGAAAAACCTTATCACCTTCTAAAACTCCCTGAAAAGAGGTAGTAGACAGGTGAGGGTCAGATTCTTCTCCTAAGTAACAAGTGACAGGACAAGAGGAACTGGCCAAAAAATTGGATAGTAGGAAAAAATTCTTCACCAAAAGGGTTGCCAAGCATTGGAACAGGCTTCCCAGGGAAGGGGTGGAGTCACCACCACTAGAGGTATTTAAAAGACATGTAAATGTAGTGATGAGGGGCATGGTTTAATGGTGAACATGCGGTTGTTCAGCTGCATTGAAACGTTGGGTTAATGTTCAGATTTGATGATCTCAGGGTTTTTTTTCAATGTAATGATTCTAAGATTCTATCAAAATAGGACAAAACATGATCTGAAAATTCACAAAATCAATAAGACAACTATCAATACTACGTGAGAGAAGAACAACTCGGAAAGGCCAATTCTAAGAAAGATAACAAAATTTGCAGTTGCTTGCAAAGAGATATGGCAGAAAAACAGGCCAGTGTTATCATAAACATCATTCTCCATACCTCACATTTAAGTGTGAAAAGAAATACCGTCGAAAATGTTATCCAAAAGCATATGTTAAAATCTTTAAGTAATAAATGAACAGTAAGAATGATGAATAAAACTAGAAATTCATATCTGGGTATGCAATATAGAGAGGAATAAGCAGCAAGAGGATGAGAATGATTTAGAATATCACTTAAGGATCTAAGTAATAGGATGAAAGTAAGCTCAAGGTAGTATAAAATGACAGTAATTCAAAAAATACTGATGATTTGATATTTTGAAGAACCATCTTCCCAGAGGAATGGTGAAACCATGTGAAAATTTGCCGAACATAAATAAATGTACAGCAGGGAACTCCTGTACTGTTGAAGAGATATATGTATTTATTTGTCCATGCCATCTATTTATTACGGTGCTTTGGCTGATGAAACAAGAGGCAAGCCTTTCTTTCCTCATGTGGCAAAAGCAGGTGCTGCTGTAAACAGCATTAGACTGCCACTGGCAGATTAGCACTTGAGACATGTAGCCCAAAAGCAGGACAGAAATGATGGATCTAGGAAGTGATTGATTTTTGAACCAATGTGTGCTGGAAAACCTGCTAGGAATAATATAAGCAGATATGTGGTCATGACCAGTGACAGGAGAAGGTTCAGTAAATAATGAATTGAGCTCCCAGGATCAAGCAATAAAGGTGTTAAACAGCCTGGCAGGCTTTCCCAGGGCAATATATCACAATGAGAGTTTAGGCAGAGTTTTGGAGGTTGACAATTTTGTATTTTGCTTCCTTTTTGTTTTACTTGAAAATGTAACATACAAGTCCATGATATTTATTCCAGAGAAATCTCTGTGTACATTTCAAATAAATTGAGCATTTTCTCTGACAAAAGAAAAGCCTAAAGAACTGAAAGGCAGAGTGTCTGTCGAGTACCTGTTCCCATATCCCCAGTTCTAATTTGATCACATCTACAATGTCGTAATCAGAAGGAATATTTAACATTGCCCACAGAGCCCCTCAGCTCTGATCCTCCCCTTCCACCATCCATTACCTCCACACAGGTTCTCTTTGGTGGCTATCAAGAGACGGTCACTGACTTCATCCATTTTGGGGTAAAACTTGTATGAAGAAATAGATTTTGTACTGAGACAGCCAGCTCTGATTTTTGGCATTTGACTGCACTGTGGTGTGGTCCCCTTTCAGAAATGCTCCCACATTTGCGTTCTGTGGATTTCTTAATGACCCAATTTCTACCAGTGTTGATTTCTAAAGAAGAACAGGTAACAGTGGTTGTTGCTTTGATTTGTTGAAGCACTGGAAGAGATTGTGGCTTCAAAGAGATTTATGGTCGATGAAAGCCTGTGTGCTGTTGTTCTTCCTTTGGGATTTCTCCTCTAGATGGATACAGAAGTTATGAGCCACTGGCACAGGGTAAAGGACAGTAACTCACAGGACAGGTGAGTCAGATTTCATCTCACCTTTCACATCTTGCTTGAATTTCAATACATCCAATGACCTCCAGGTCCAACAAAACAGGGGAGTTTGAGCCCCACTGTCCCGAAGTTCCTTTCAGTGCTAAGTTGGGTACATCTAAGTTTCTTCATAGATCAGCACACACTTGATGGATGAGGCAGAGGTGATGAATCCATATCATGCTCCCATTTTACAGCTGCTAGCTGGAGGATTAAGAAGATCGTCACTGTCCTCATTCCTGCTTCTTTGCTGAATCTGACCCATACCTAATCTCAGCCTCTGTCTTTGCATGCTGCTATGTCTTTGGATCTTCGTGAGACAAGTAAAGACTTAAAGTAGGGTATAGGTACTCATAGACATAAAAGCCCAATAAAACATAACTGAAAGTTGGGACTTAATTTTCTTAAGGGACTGACAATCCCAGTTTCAGTAAAACAGGAGGAACTATTTTAACTAACCCTGTATAGGCGAGTCAGGAAATTATTTGATAGCACTCACAACCATGAAGATGGCCCATCTTGTCCAGTCCACTGCCTATATTAAATGTACAGTGTTTATGGAAGGTCATTCTTGCCATAAAGACACTCCATTCTTTGAAAACTTCTGAGGTCATCTTAGACAAATATCCATCAGGAAGAGACTAGACATAATTGATACTTCCACAGAGCAGAGGGAATAAATAGGTAAGTTCTGGAAGTTTTTCTCCTGTCTTGTTTTTTATTATGAACCCAACAAACCATACCTGAAAATCAGACAATTCAGCTGCTCCACAGAAAGGCAAACCAGCAAGAGCTTAGCAGACAGCATTCGTGGAATTTAAGGACTGGGAGCTAGTATTTTAAGAAGAAGTAAGGGAAAACAAGAGCATTAGGGGATCAGAAAGTAAACCTACACACGTGATACAACCATTAGTATCTGGCCCTATAATAAGTTTTTCATCTTTTTCCATTGGATGTTTTCTTAAGTGTCACTTAACACCCTTCAAAACTTAATTACGACTAAGTTAATGATGGTGGTACATGGTCAGTGTTAAAGCTGGGGTCACTTATCAATAACAATGTGAGATAAAGGCAATCAAACATTACTCCACTTTAGGGTTTGTCAGTGACCAAAGACAAAAATGTTGATCCTAATTAATTTCCAAATTGAAAGTGGAAACAACACAAATAGCATTAAAAATCCCTTTGCTACCAGGCAAAGTACAAAGACCAAAGATAAATTTTAGCTCTTTTCTGTCTTTTCCTGACCAAGGTGGAGACTTATTGACAGGCATGTCTGAAAAAGCTTCTCTTGCTGCTGCTTACTACACTCGATTTCATAGGAAGGAACTTCAATTTTAAGTGCTGTCAGTTTGGCACCTGTAATGAGCATTATATTCATTTCAAAGGAAAACTACCAAAAAAAGCTAAATGACAGGCTAAACTGCATCTCTGCAAGCAGAACTGCTGATCTCCCAAGATAGTGTTCCCAGCCCACACACCCCTCACACTACCAGGTGTTGTTTCTTCTGGTTTTTTTTCCCCCAGTCTTCCTCATTACATTTCCTTGGCAGAAATTCCACTGTGGATGCTAGCAATAGACTTGCCTTGATGCTGCTCATCACAATCCCCGGTGACAGCTTATTATCTCATTATCAACATTAATAATAAACGTGTGTTTCTCTGAATATGCAATGTGAGAACCAAATATATGTGTGTGTGTGTCTGTGTATATATATATATGTGACTTCATACTGCATTTATTTGAATATGTAATGGCTGGTATAAATGCAGACTCAAAGGACTATGAGGGAAGGACACAATTGACATGCAGAACCAGGCCTGGTTGAGAGCCGTGACAGAGAGTTCTGGTGTGCCTGTGGGTAGGTTGTTTGACCCCATGCACACCTTTTTCCTTATTATCAAAATCCCTCTTGTACCTTTAAGGAATGATTTAAGTTTGGTGTGCTACATGCTGCAGTGTTTTAATACATGGTCTTAGTTTTTGTATGAACAACTACAAGCTGATAAGCATAGGAATAAACAATCTGATATTTGTGTTTCTGAAGACACGTAGTTAAGAATAACTAATGGCTTATTTTTCCCTTTCATACTGTCTAATAATAAATGTGATTTTCCAAAGAAAAGCAACTTTATTTTTATCCCAACATGCTTTTTTTTTTTTAATTTGAAAGTTCCTGGTTTTGAATGAATGAAAGTATTTTAGTATAACTTGAAGTATCAAAAGCTGACACACTATCAAAGCAAATTTCATAGATGAAATAAAAGAAGAAGAACATTCTCATCATAAAATAAAAACTGAGCATACTAGTAGGTCTTAAAAACCTAATTTCTGGTTTTAATTTCTGAGAATATTTTTGTTGCTATTTCAATTTCAAGTAGCCAGAGCTGTAAAGCTTTTAGAACTGCCTATTAAAAAAAAAAGTGGTCAAAGGGAGCACTCCTTTAATGGAGACTACAGCTCATTTGGCCTTACTGGGATGGAAGACGTGCTGGTGGAAATAAATGCATATTCGCAGTAAGGGATTCTGGGACTCCTCAAACACTGAGGGAAACTCCTTCATCCCTGCCAAAGATATACTGCAGCCCAAGCACAGGAGACAGTGTTAACAAAACCACACCTACTTGGGAGAGTAGCCAGCAACGTCCTTACACCTCAGGCTAAATTCCACAAGAAAGAACCAAATTAACGAAATCTGCAGCGGGCCAGAATATCTGAAAATATTTCCATTTGCTTCCTAATGGAGACTGATTGCAGATACATAAATCTGAGCAACTGTATCCTGACCTCAGTCTATCCTGGCTGTCAAATTTTATGCAGAGAACATGAATGCCAAAAAAAAAAAAAAATCTCTAAACGAGAATGTCTAGAAAACATTACAATTAAGATGTCGAAATGCCACTCTGACAGCTCTGTGTGTCCTTAAGCTTTCCCAAAACAACTTCTCATATGGCACAGCTCTTGCATAAAGTTAAAAAAATGAGACAATTGAGTGTACTGTGTAGAAAAGAGTCTAGTCTAGAAAGAAAGGTCTATGTATGCTTAAAATATTATGGATCATCAAAATGGAATGGCAGACGTTCAAAACAGAGAATGCACACATGGAATGCCAGCACCAAGTGTTTTATCTGTTCTCCTATGGAAAAATAAAAAGCAACAAGTGCTTTAAAGTACAGCAGAAACACTTCAAGCATAAATGCTGTGTTGTTTAGTCCTTCACTGAAATATAAACTCAGCAGCTCCAGTTTCATTTGAAAGATGACAAAAACAATAGAAGTTGTTCAATTTACTGAGCTAAAAAGTCGGGAAGACAAAACTTTTCCTCAGCCCAGATCTCTTCCCCACCCCTCCACCACCCTTTTGAATTCACTCTAATTTTGAAGCCAGCATCGTTCTTTGAAACTGAATCTACATGAAAGTTAAACAAGGTCAAGTGAATCTCATGAAGAAAGGACTGAATATAAACAAAACATTACTTTGAAGTTGCTGTTTTTCTTGCTGAAGAGCATACCTCCTCTAAACTGTAACTCAACTCTGAAACTGTTCTGAGAACAGAAGTGTCTTCAGAAATATGCCAGAATCAAGACTATGCCACTTGTAAAAATTGTACATAAATTTGTCAGGAAACATCAATATGGTCAAGCAGCTGTAATTAAGAAGGTGTCTGATGAAGAAAAATCCTAAAAATCCTTGCTCTAGGGAGTTTGTTTTGTTTGGAAGACGTCTTCAAGCAATGGGATTAGAGAAAAAGTAACAAAGATTGTTGGACTGGACTTGCTCTCCAATGACATGTACAAGCTTCTGTTTCCCTTTAAGTTCCTAAATATTAAAAAACCCGGAAATGACACTCCTTGCATGACAGTTTGCATGGAACTGTCCCCTTTATGGGATATTTAAAGCAGTTTTAGCTGTTAAAACTAACTTGGCATTCCAGGCATAGGTACATCCAGGGCAGCTACCCAAAGCAGATACTTGATGTCCTACAGAACAGAACCCTTCTCCTCTGGCACATAACCAACTCCCAGAATGTGTCACCCTCTCTCTTCTCTTGCTTTAGAGAACTGGAGAATTCCCAAAAATATTTCCTGCATATTTGTCTCCTTCTGCTCCTCTCTAAGATCCTTGAAAGACTGGTTTTGAACTTACTGTCAGTGTCCTCCCACCAGTGTCAGAATCATGTTCATTCATGGGATGATTTTTCTGTGTCCTCACACCTGGGAAGCTTCAGACAAACTCAGACTGGCTGAAAGCTGTGTACTTTATTTAGTCTTCATTTCTTGCCTTAAACTTTCTTTAAATCAGACTTTTCAGTGCCTTGTTTAGACAGTAAGATCAGGACTGCAGATCTTAAACTTGCTGAAAAAAGACTAAGCAAAAAAAACTACTGCGGTATAAACTTGGCTAGATTGTCTGAGTATCACTCTATTATGAATATTAAATAACAAAGATAATAACCCTATTTTGCCCATTTCTGTTCTGCTTCATTCGGCCCATGCAGAGTGTATTGAGATCTCTATCCATCCATGAAACCCTGGAATGTCTTGCTGGCTGGTATTACTATTAACAAATGAAAAGCATCAAAAAATGCAATTCTTGCTAAGGGACATTTTATAAAAAATAAAACTAATCTAAAATTTTTCACTCCCTTGCCCAAGGATCACAATTGCTTGATCTGTGTGTCTGTCTATCCAACCGTCTGTCTAAAGGTTCCCTCTTCTCTACCAGAAATAATGAGGTCTTGCACCTGTGTTGGGACAATCCCAAGCACAACTGCAGGCTGGGGTATGAAGGAATTGAGAGCTGCCCTGAGGAGAAAAACTTGAGGATGTTGTAGGATAAGAAGATTAACATGTCCCAGCAAGGTGCCCTTGCAGCCCAGACAGCCAAAGCTGTCCTGAGCTGCATTAAAAGCATTGTGGGCAGCAGGTGAGGGAGGGGATTCTCTCCTTCTACTCTGCTCTAGTGAGACCCCACCTGCAGTGCTGCATCCAGCTGTGGGGTCCACAACAAAGGAAGGATGTGGACCTGTGGGGAGGGGTACAGAGGAGGTCTAAAAGATAATCAGAGGGCTGGAACACCTCTCCTGTGAAGACAGGCTGAGAGAATTGGAGTTGTATGGCCTTGAGAAGGCTCCAGGTTGACCTTAGAGCATCTTCCAGTACCTAAAGGGATTACAAGAGAGCTGGAGAGGGACTTTTCACAAGTGGTGACAGGAAAAGGGGAATGGCTTCAAACTGAATGAGTAGGTTTAGATTAGATATTGGGAAGAAATTCTTTACTTGTGAGCATGGTGAGGCCCTGGCACAGGTTGCCCAGAATAGCTGTGGATGCCACATCCCTGGAAGTGTTCAAGGCCGGGTTGGATGGGGCCCTGAGAAACTTAGCCTAGTGGAAGATGCCCCTGCCCATGGCAGGGGTGTTGGAACAAGATCATCTCTCCTTCCAACCTAAGCCATTCTATGAGTCTGTTATTTAGTTCATCTTAAAACCATCATCTAAACTGTTAGAGAAAGTAATTTCTGTTTTTGATTGGCAACACACCTAGCTGTATTTTCTTAATTGTGGTTACAGAGTAAATGCACTCATCATTATCTTCCTCTGCTGACTTGGCTTTTCTTGGATCCCCATGGATTCGTAAATGAAGCTCTTATTCATCAGTCCTCCACACAAACATTTCTGTGCAGCAGAACTCAGTCTTCAAAGAAAAATAGAAATTATTTTGAAATTGCCTTGCTTTGGTCTGACAGTTCATTAGGTAAGTCCTCTCTGTAGCCAAGGGACATTCAGCAATAGCCTTACATAGATCTGATGTTCTCTTTTAGCTATAGGAAGTAAATTTTAGGTTTGGTGCAAGGCCCCAGGTTAACAGCTGTGGAGATGTGTCTTCATTCTCCTCACAGACAACTATTGAGTCAGCAGAGCAAATTTTCTTGCAATACTTTCCTCTGCAGTGAATTTTTTTGTCTTTCTCCTACTTTCTGTGGCCCAGTCAATCCACGTATTGCCCTTCTGTGGCAGAAGGAACACCTGCTCTGACTTTTGCTCTGTTGAAGCTTGATAATTTTAATCCAATATTAACTTATGCATTTTGCATGAAAAAAACCTCGATATTTATTAGAAAATAACAGCTTCGATAATTGAAGATCTCAGTGTCCTAGATCTACAACATCTGAGACAGTTGGAAGTTCTGGAAGAGACATAAGATATCTGATCTAGGCACCAATCCTAATTCACATATAACATGCCTAGCAGAAACTAACCTATTTACAAACCCCAGGTTAAGATTTATTCCTTCCTTTGAACTGATGGAAGTGATTTGTTATCATCTCCCCTGGGACACAGCTCTAGCAGGATTTTCACAGTTACCAATCTCACCCATTCCAAGTGAGCTACTATATTAATTGATCCCTCTGAACTTGCTCTGTTTGGGAGTCTACTTCAGGCATTGATTTGTTTGTTGCCTTCATCAACATTATTTCAACACTGAGTTTTTTCCTCCTGATAATAAAGTGCTTACAAGTTTTAAAGTCATTTATAGCCCTATGCGTGGAAGAGTTAATATCAACAGAAAGAATTCCAGATAATTTAAAGGGTAGCTCTGAACATAATTTACAACGTAACTCCCATATTTAGATTGACTGCATCTGGAGATGCTTAAATTTGAAACAGATGGTCAGGTGATTTGAAAATCACTCAAGGAAATCTCAAAATTAGCTCACAGCAGCATGAAAGAATATCTGCTAGATTGAAAGGGGAAAAAAAGATGGGGCTGTTGATTGGGGTGGAGAGTAAATGAGACTACAATAGATGTTTGGTTCCATAGACTGGAAAGAATAATTTTCTGGGTTATGAATATGATATTCACCATGATACATACTCAGTAAGAGAGACATTCTGATAGGCAATACTTAGTTTCAGACAGTTTAAAATCAGTGCCAATATAGAAACAGGAAATTTATCTTATAAATAAACATGACTAAATATATGAAGACTCCAGGAATTTGAAGTGACAGTTAAAGTGGCACCTTGCGGTTCGTCATATTTGATCCCACTGTGTCAATGTCACTGTGGCAGCTGGTATTGAAAATTGCTAGTGGGGAAGAGGATAATAAGCTTCTCTCCTCATCCTTGCCACCTTTCCTAGTTATTTATATTTATGGTGGATGGAAACTGGGACAGTGGTTTTGAAAGTAGAAAAAAGAAGGGATGTCTAGGTTCAGTATACTCAGATCATGTCTTCAAGCTAAAAAAAGTTAAGATGTTTTAGCAGCAGGTAGGGCAGTAAACAATAATACTTATCCCTCTATACAAATGCCATTTTTCTCCCAAGTTCTGAGCTATGATCACCTGTCCAGCCCTGTCCTAAATTCACCCTGTTTTGTGCTGTGCAATTTAATTGACCAGTATAGTTGACTGCTTTGTGTAATGGAGAAGGTGTCTCCAAATCCCTTCAGATGGAGTTAAATCTCACTTTAGCTAAATGACCTCCCCAGCTCTTGAGTTATTGTATGAGGAAAGAGGACAGCAATGCCTTCTCCTGTTAGATGTCGGAGTCTTCCCAGGCAATGTGTGATTCTCCTAATATGCCTCACCTGGACGCTGAATGTTCCCATGACTGGCCACACTGAAGGTCAGGTGCTGCAATATTTGGCATCAGAAGATTTGTCCCTCCTGACATCTTCACAGTCTTACACTTGGGGCTGATATTCAGCATTTGGTGGCTCTGCGATTTCATACGAGGAGGCCACTAGTGAGGCACCAGAGTTTTGTGCAGTGTTACAGCTGGAGAAGGTGCTTGGCCACTATGGCACTACTAACAAGGATCTACCCACCAATACTCCTTAACCTGTTCAGCCAACTCCTGTAGATGAGCCAGCATTGATTCCTCTACTGTTAGACTTTATTTTTGCCCAAGGAGAGCCTTACGTCTTCCCAGTTCAGCCTATGCACTAGACCATACTTTTCTCCATGCCCCACAGTGAAACTCTGTGCAGAAATGTTGTGAACACAGTTCAATGTTCATTATTAGCTTATCAAAAGCTTAGGTGGTGCACATGACTTTCAGGAGACAGGGAATACAAATGACCCAGGATACTACGGAACTTTTTCAAAACTTCCCATTAATCAGCAAAAGCCATATAAAATAGAGCTATGTTGAGAGGACAGTGCTTTCCAGCGATATCTGGACACCAAGACTTCTAAATATATGAAAACTCCATCACTTTGCAGAAACATCAACACAGGGCATAAACCTGGCTCTGGGTAAAAGACACTTCTCTCCTTAAAGATGATACCTTTAACATTTGCAGCCTGACACCCTTAGCACCAACAGCTACCGAATGCCCTTTCTCATTAATGCTGTATTTATATTAAAAGTTGGGCTGCAGCTGTTAGAAATGTGTAAGTTAACTTTTCATCCCCTCCAAAATGTATTCATTTCATTGGAATATATAAATGGCATTTCCACATCCATCAGTATTTGAAATCCAGTCTTTAAATTGTCCTATATATGCACATATATTTATAAGTTAATAAAAAGATGCCATTCCCACAATTTTTTCTACAATGAAATAGCCTGTGAGCAAATTACATTTTCTTTTTACTGTTTACTCAGCACAGTGAAAGAATATATTGACTGCTAAGTTTCTATGACTTTTTCCTAAGTGTAAGAAAATGGACTCTCACTCTTATTAATTTCAAATATATTCTTTGTTCCATAAATTGTCACTGCAGCTCTGACCTCTTTGCAGATTTACAGGCAGAAAAAACTAAGCCACCTATTTATTTATTGTCATTTCTAAAACAGCTGTGCATCCACATGCTCTTCACAAGAGTTTTATGCACTGTGGGTGTTTCAATTACAAAACCATGTGGCTGGCATATAAAAAACAAAGCCACTTCAAGAGCTGAATTTCTTAATTAGATGACTGGAGCCATTATAATTGCCCGTGATCTAGATATTGCTTCTATTAATCTTTTCCTTACTCTTCTTTAGTAACATGAATTGTGCCACTAACTTAATTAAAACTGTGCATATGAAAAGGGTACCATGTCACATTGTTCTCATTTCGTTCCTGTAACTGCCTGCTGCTGGTATGTCAAAGATCCTATATAATCTGTCCCTTTGTTAATGAGGGAAAGGTGTCATTCTGGAAGCAGCCTGGCTCACCCTGCACTGTGAAATCTCAGGATCTGACTTGGGTCCTTGGGCACGGAGGCTGATCAGATGTAGCTCCCTGGAGGAATTTAGCTGGTCAGCCCTGGTAAGCAAGACTGAGGGCTGAGTCCTCTGCCTCTTACTCTGCTGCAAGGATCACATGCGCTGCAACACCCATGAGAACCATCTGGGGAGAATTATTTAACTGCATGGGTGTTAGCAACAGGCAGTGACTGCTTTGTAGCAGAGACAGTCGTATCATCGCCATGACCTTCACATATTTTTCTTGTAGGAAGGGATGTTGTAAACTCTTGCTTTCTTGTGACACGAATTGTAGTCCATTCCACACAGAGATCTGAATTCAGCCCTCATGCAACTACAGTAATTTAGGAGGAGCTGTGGAATGATCTTGTTCAAGGTAAACTGTTGCAAAGTTTTCAAATTCAGCTTCCTTAGCTCGGCCTCATCAGAATACTTTAGCCCCTGAAACAGGAGAAAGAAACCTCTGTCTAGATTTGTTTTCTCATAATTTCTTAGTTCTGTTATGGTCTAATTAATGTCACCAAGCATAAAGATGCCATTTATATAGAATTTACAAGACATAATTTAATTAAAATATTTTAAATAACCTCATTATTGGAACAAAGGGAAAACATAACAACAAAGAAATAACAAAATCAAGCAAGAGCATTGCTGTCATACAGCATGGCAGAGAGCTATCTGTTACTGTTAAAAATTAAACTGGAAAATGAAAGGACTAGTGATAACTCAGACCTCACACAACAGACGCTTAATACTTGCATGATATCCAGAGCCACCAGGCATAGGATAGGAACAGGTGGCCCTGATCAATAAGAGATGCCAATCAATATAAAAAATTTGGGCAACAAATTATCCACAGCTGGCAAAATTCTGAAAATGGTCTTCGCCACTGAGGACAGCAGATACTATGAGAATTTTTTCAGTTTAACCCTTTCCACACCTGCAATATCAAGGCTACTCTCCTCTCTGCATTAACATCTTACCAAACCAAATAACATTTGACTTTTGAGCACTTGTTTCAGATGATTTAGTCTGTACTGCAATGCTGACCCACTGTTATTGACACTTGACAGCCTGTTGGCTAGTGCCACCAAGGATGCCACCGGGCTTGTCAGGAAGGATACATCACTGGGGGCTCTTGGTCAAACTCATATTTTACTGCACCAGACAGGATGAACACAACTGGTTTGTGGACTCACAACTGGTCACAACACCAAACACAGCCCAGCAGTACTCAGGGAGTTACATGGGATTAGCTTCATACATAAATGACTGTAGGGACAATGGTCTTGAGAGACAACCCTCCCAAACCTCACTTCTGCTCTTGCTGGAGCTGCCATGTCTATGCCGTCACTAACACAAGCACGCAGGAACACATGCACTGAAACAATGAACAAGGGCTTCTCAAACAGGCACCTCACTCACTGCTGGGGAGAGCAGGAAAGGGCAGACTCTGAAGGTCAGGAGCTGGTCAGGTCACTTAATGTACTCCTGGAGCCACTTGTGGTGAGCAATCAGCATCAACTAAGTAGAAAATGGGCTGAGGACATGGTGTGCTACTGTAGTGCGCACTGTGCTCCTCTCAAGCGCATCAATTACCCATCAGAGGTGTTCAAAATATCAGGAAAAATGGCAAATACATTTTTTGTGAATTTGAATTACTTCAACGTAATTAAAAGGTGATAAAAATTAGAATAAGGACCATACTTGATTTATAAAAATGCCTAAATTATTTCAGATGGGAAGATATAAACCCATGCTTTTTAATCCAGTGTAGAAAACAGATGACAAACATATTTTTTAATAACCTAACTCCTTAATGAATTCTTCCACTAAGCCAAAGCTGCATTTGGGTAAAATGCTCATTCTGGTGATTTCTGCTTTCCTGGCAATTAAGCAAGAAAATAATAATTATTGTTGCAGTTGACAATTACTGCTACTCTTAATAATTATCATAATGCTCTATCAGAGAAAATTATTTTGATTTAGGCAGAAGCATGAAATTGTCAACAACAAAAATTTCTGGAAATGAAATGAGTTTTAGAAAAAATTATATGTGCTCATGAACAAATGAAATGGGAATAAATGCCAAACTGATGATTAGGCTAAAAAGAATCAACAATAACTAGCTCATATGTAATAGCATGCATTTATTTTTAACATTACAAAGCCTGAAGAGTTCATAGTGTTACAGACTAGATACTTGAGAGTGAACATAAGGCTGTCTGGATCACATCGTCCTTTTAGTAACATGATTAAATCAAGCTACAGATAGCAAATAAAGCTTTTATTACTGGAAAATTATTCCATCTAGCATATAAGATTGCTGGAAGAGTCCTTGCTTAATTAAAATTTTTTCTTTGGTACTACCATGCAAATGTTTCCTTAGAAGAACAAGTGCTGCTAAACTAAATTAGGCAAAAAGTCAGGGGTTTATGAGCTTTAAAAAAAGGTTAAAGCAGTTTCCAGTAATGTATTCTAGGTATAAGCCAGGGAGAAGAAGTGAAAGATCACAGACTAAGATATGCCAGATAGGTATCATTTCCTTTAGTGTAAAATGGTCTTCTGGTTGAAAATTGAACTGGGCCACACTGGGGCCATGCTCTCTGAAAGCTGATTTATGGGTCTTAGGGGTAAAAAATAAGCCTACCTTAGTAGAAATGCTACTCTCCTTTTAAGAAAGTTATGAGATACTTTGCTGCTTTGGCTAAATACAAATACTAAATAAATTAGAGTAGATTAGAATTGGACAATATATATCTATTAAAGCAGATGTAGTTTTCACAGCAGAGTTTAATTTAGGCAAGTTTCATCTTCTCTGTTACACAGCTGAAGTTACTCACCTAGATAGAATTAATCTGTTCTCAACTGGCAAAAGTGAATTAAAGAAAAGGACTTCCTTGACACCCCGTAATGTTTTGGGGAAAAAATTAGAAGTGTAACAGATAGTTCCCACGAGATCTTGATATACTGGAGTTATTTTATAAAGGAGGAAGATGCCCATTTCATTATCCCTTGATTTGTTGCTGTTGTCATCTAGTGTTTCACAGAGGTCTTCTGGCAGTAATACTGACTTGTGCCCAGTTTTGTCATTTCCATTTTTGTCTAGTTTTGTCACACTTTTAGTTTCTCAGATTTATAGAAATGATCCTTCTGTCCACACCTTTTTTGACAACACCTTCCTTGAGCTTCCCTATGAATAAAAATAAGCCCAGTTGACATCAAGCCATAATTTGCATGAGCTAGTTTTGCCAAATTCTGCAGAATTTGCTTGGGATGAGCTCAAACACATGAGGAGCTGAGAGAAAGCATCTCAAGGTCACCACAAAGGAGGGTGTAAGTGAGAGAGGTGTGACCAGACTCGTCACCAACGTGTCTCATGCTGATGAGAAGAACAAAACCCTGTCCCTAGAACAGCTCTGTTGTATAACTCTGCCTGGGTGGCCATTCCAGAAATACACACTTGTTCACATGACTGACTCGTGTCCTCGCACCTGCTGCTGCTGGCGTGGTCTCTGCCTGTGCAGGCCGAGGTGTTTGCAGGCTGCAGGTTTGAGTATTCTGTACAGTCCGTGCCCATTGTCATGAGAGGCATCCTGGAAAGCTTCTCCTCATGATGTGTTACAGCTGACAGGCCAGTCACAGGTGTGCTGCCTCTGCTGCTGCTGCTCAGGAGCTCCTTACAAGACTGTTCCTCCCCTGTGCTCTTGTCAAGAAGGTTTTTGCAAGTGTCCTGTGCCAAGCAGTGAAATGAAATGTTTCTACTCCATTTGAAGACCTCTATGACAACAGGATTCCATTGACCATATTAAGTCTGAGAGCACAAAAGCAGCTGTCATTCATAAATTTCTGTTCACTAAAAGTTACTCCATGAGGTGGCCTGCCAAGAAAGGAACGGCTATTACAGTAAAAGTGCTTTATTTCCTGTCTCCTTTCACCTCTACATAGGGCCCTGCATCCTGGCACGGTGGTAACTTGAAACCATGACAATATAACCCCACTGCCTTCCAGAGAAGCAGGTCACATGGTGTCCTAGTTCAAAGCACACAATTATCTTTTACTCCATCCCAGGAGCAGTGCTTCTGCTGCCTCACCTCGCAATTGCAAGTGCTATTACTGGCATGGCCATGATGCAGTCAGGACCCAACGTGGCCTCATCTTCCATTCACTTCCTCCTAGCTCCACTTTATAAGTTTCCTTGCATCTGTAAAGAGAATCCCCCAAAATTCATTCTATGGCAATTACAACCTCCCTATCTCTATCATAGAAACAGGTTGGCTTGTTCTTGTTTGGTTTTGAGTTCTTTCAGTAGCTTGCTATTTGTGATTTATCTCTAGGCCTGTGTTTTCTATCCCACTTCCTCTAGTGTATAAAGAACATTTCTGGCAGCTCCTTTGCCCTGGTAAACCCCTATGGCTAGGACTCCCAGGCAAATTGTTTCCTCCAATGCACCAAAATGAGGGCTCCAGAGCCAGATCTGCCCCCTGTGAAGGATAGAGGACATGCTTAGTTATGGTCCAAGCAGTAAATCTGGTCAAAAAAGGTCAAGTAGAAATGCAAAGAACACTTTTATTTTCCACAAAGCACTACAGATCCCACTTAATACCTGGTTCTGGTGTTTTCCAAAACATTGCTTTAGCTCTTGGGCTTTTGCCTTATTTTTAATCTGGTATTAATTTTATTAGCAAACTTTTGATTCGTTTTGATAACAAAAATTTTGTTCTTTGATTTACTTCATCCTGGAGCTGATGCCAGAAAGGCAGCAGTTCTGTGTGATAATGGCAGTTCTTAAGCAAAAACAGGGTGATTTTAAGAAGCAGATGATTCCAAAACTTAGTTTCATTTTAACAAGTAATTTCCATACTGTTCTCATTCAGACAACTTCCTCAGCCTTTATCATGATATTTCAAATAACAGAATGGACTTCAGGGGGAATTTGCAGGAGCACAAGTGAGTCCAGGAAAGCAGCAGCTATGGAGTTTTCTGAGATAAGGTAGAAAAGCACATCATTAAGTGACTTGGTGATGGTGAGCAAAGTTAAAAAATTAATACCCCTCCTTGAGTTTTTTTCTTTCTTAAAGTAATTAATATATTATTGGCCTCAAAATAGGATTACACAACCTTGTCTCTTACTCAGAGCAACCTCGCTAGTAGTTATCTCGCCTTGAAAAAGCTAACACTGTACATCTCTATAGCTTTTCACCACAAAAGCACATAGTTGGCAGTCCTTATTGCAACCAATAGGAAGAGCAAAACTCTCATGCAACTTTGAAGGACAAATGTTTTGTCTGGGACATAGAAGTTAATTAACATTTTCCTTGTTCACAGCACTGCAGTGTCCCAACCAAGGTCAAGGCTGTACTGTGTGAGGCGTTACATAGATTCATGGAAGGAGCAAGCTGCTGCTCAAAGCTCAGAAGAAAGGAGTGACAGAAGTTAGAGGACAGAATGGGAGTGAATTCAAAACAAATGCTAAAGATAGTGCTCATTGCATGAGTTTTAAGCCAGGGTTCTGCCCAAATTACTGTTCTGCCTCACACCACAAAAAACAAACATGAAATAAAACTTCAGTGATTTTAGGTTTTTCTCTAAAGAGGAGAAGTGCAACAGCAGCTAAATTATCCTCCTGAAACAGGGATTGATATAGTCAGAAATCAGTTGGAGCTTACAAGTGGGCAAAGTGACCATAAATGGCCTTTGCTGAGCTGAATGTAGCATCTTTTATTCACAGCAGAACAATCCAAGTTGTGTGTAGAGGAATTGCATGATTTCCTCAGACCTAACACTGTTGTGCTGAAACCCTGGCCCTGAATCAAAATGAGGTTTGCAAGCGATATTGAAATGGAGATTCTTATATAACGTATATCTCTGGGAATCTGGGTATACATGGGTAATGAATGTAATACAATTTTAATGAGAATTTCATTTTATGACTCAGGATACAAGAAGACTAACTTCTCCTAATATAATTACCTTTGATTAATCCGTGGGAGTTATTAATTTCAGACAAAAGTTTTGCTTTTCTGAATGTCCAGACTAATGAAATTACTCTTATTAGTCTGACAGTAGATGATGACACAGATACAATAGGCACTGAAACAGAGATGTATTGGGCAGCTTACTGGAAATTGAAATTGCAGCATATGTATATTGCACATTGACCCATGAGCACAGTGGCCACTTTTGCAACAAGAATTCTTTTACTTCCCCTCTGTTTGCACTTTAACATACATGCAACACAATCTGCTTGAAGCTATCACCAAACACCTCTCAGAAACACAAAGCAGGAATGAGAAGGAAGTATTATTGAAGCAATATTTAAGTATTCTGCCCAGGCATATTAACATTATAATTTATATTCTGTTATGATAGTAGCCAAGGGAGTGAAAGAAAACTGGTGTCCATTATGTAAGGAGTTGTTCTGACTCTTCAGAAAATAAAGTCTGAGCCCACAAGAATTCAAAATCTTATTTCCAGCAAACCAAAGAAATAAATATAAGAAACCATGGCAGGGACTTCAAAGAGGTCTGACAAGGGAGACAGTACTAAGGAAGGACATGATGATGGATTGTACTACTCTTTAATCTCCTTTCTTGCAGTTTGATCTATTTTATTACATGTACTGTTCTGCTGAAAAGGGGTGCAGGAAGGAAAACTGCTCACCTGCCCAAGCTGAGAGATGTTCCCTGCGTGAAGTGGTACTCTCTGGGTTGAGGGGAATTTGTGCCCTTCCTGACAACAGCCTGAGTGAAGCAGCTGGAGTGCAGAGCAGGGCGAGGACAGCAGCAAACCCGTAGCAAAGACTGAGACTGATAAACTTCCAGAGAAAAAGTGAAAAGACTTTTCCAAGAACCAAATGCAACCTACCCTGGTGGAGTTTGGTACAGCCCAGAAAGGTTCTGAAAACCACTGGGCTGAGTCCAACAGTGTAAGAAAGAACAGAGGAATCTGATTGCAAATCCTTTGATTTCTAATGTATTTTACCCAAAGGATCTTAGATCTGCAGTATCATTTTTCAATTTCACTTTCAAAGTTGCTTCTTTCTTGTGTTTCCATTAGCACACCTGCGATGATGGAGAGCCTGCTTGGTGTTTATGGTATGCTCCAAGTCCACCTCAGAGCTCTGACTGACATCAGGTCCCCTTATACCTGTGCAAAATTTAGGGGCTACAAATAATGAAATACAGAGTTTCAGAATGTTTGCACCATGCTCTCAAACAGTGCATGTAGAAAGCATATTAATTTGATATATTTCATATGTAAAGGACCAAAGAATCTGGTTAGAGGATGAAAGGCCAAATGAACATGTTACTAAATGAATTATTCTCTGAAATAAGCTAAATTCTAAAGTCCTCCCTTACATAAAGTTTGCACTAGATTTTAATAAGTTTGGCTATAAAGGGCTGGGAGAAAATCGAATATTATTTTATTGGATTTAGCAGTGGATGAATATTTCTCATTCTGTCACAGTAAGATTATTTACTCACAAAGAGGTACTAAAATAAAATATTATGAAAGATAAATGCTTATATATAAATGGCAAATATTTTCCCTATATCTTTTTACTTTGGGGCACAAACATTACAAATGTGTCTTCTGTTTTAAGCATTAATTTTCCTCCAATGCTCGTACCATTATCTTCCCATATTTATCATTGCAAGCAAAATCCCTGTCCAATTGCATCTGTATTCCTGGATGTCCTACTTCCTCCTTAGGTGAAGGTAATACGAGAGTCAGGTACTTTCTTTCTGCATTTCGTAGTGGAAGCCTTCTTTTCAGTCACTCCAGGACAGGGTCTAAAACCAAATCACCAAGAGATATTTTCTGCAGGGACTATTAGATTTGTGCTGTTGCCTGCTTCTCCTAGGCACCTACAATAAAAGATGAAATTAACCATCCTACTTGGAAAAATGCAAAGATCTTTCATTTCTACAATTTCCCTAATAAACATCTCACTGGCACTCTCCCTCTTGAATTTTAATTATGGGTCTTTTTAAGTTCATAAGCATTAAACAAATATAAATTCTTATTTAGGAAATACCATTACAAGTGATTCACAGGTACCTCGTAACTTTTTGATTAAAGCAGTTGTGAATTTTCCTTGTCAGACTCAAAATAAGCATTGTATAGAACATTCCTACTTTGTTTTCCAAATTACAGTGCAATAATTGGCTCGTGGTTCCAAGTCACGACTGAGTTTCTGTATCTCCTACATTGTTTTCTTCTCTCTTTCATTTCCATATCTACATCTTTGTTTTAAGCTGAGAGCTGAAGAATTATTCAGCAGCATAAACCAGCAATTTCTCTTCGCTGTAAAACTTTCTTTGACATTTTAACACAGTATTAAAGATGTTGGAAAGTGTGTGCATTAAAGACTGCATGTAGAGAAAGACAAATCCTAAGTCTATTTTGCAGAATTTGTGTCTGTTCTTCCAGCCCAAAAAACAACTGAATGGCAACATTTGATTCCTGAATATAGATGGTGAAAATCTGACAAGTGGAATTAGCTGCAGACCATGTAGATATTAGAATAGTTAAAAGCATAAGAAAATATGCTACCTTTAAGATATCACACTGATTAGGATGGCCCTAAGGCTAACTAAACATGATCCCCAATTATAAAAAAGCACTGCTATGAATAAGCAATCTTAATGAGCAATGAAATTAGACAGTGAAGCTCAAAAGAAAATGATGATATATATGCACAAATCTCATTACTCTGCTGGTATGGAACATTCAACATAGAAACATCTGAAAGTAAGAGAGTAATAATTTATCTCTAAGTTTTCTCTTCAAATTAAAACTTTGTCACATACTGATTTTTTAAGACATCCTGAAATGCATAATTGGCATCATATCATCAAAGGTGTAACACCACTTGTTATAAAAGGTATATAATTTTGTGTCCCACAGTGTTGCTCTGCGTCATAAAATTAGCCAAGGATTATGTCTTTCAAAGCAAAGGACTGAGCTCCAGCATACTGAAGCCATCTGGTGAAAGAATCAGACAGAAACTGCCACAATCACCAAACCCAAGATACTGCCAGCTTTACCTAAAAGGAAACACAACATGTCACACTTGTCTGACATTCCCTGTTGTCAAAGAATATGACTTGCATACTGATCCAGCAAGCATCTGAGCAGCTTCAGGCACAGAAATGGTTTAGACTGATTTTGTCATTTAGATCGAAATAGAAGAAAAGGCAAAAGATCTAGGATCAAAGTGTTCCAGCACCAGATTGTGGAGCTACTATTCTCAGCAAAGGCCATTCATCTTGCATGCCTTGGTTCAGGGAAAGGTCCCAAAAATGAAAATCTAAAATAAGTTACAAATTCATCACCTCTGAAAAAAAAAAAATCTATTCTGTCATGACACAGTCACAAAAGAGAGTCTGAAATAAAAGCACTGCACTGAAAAGAAATTTTCTGGCTTCATTATGACAGGTTTACAGTGTTGGTTCTTTCAGTTTTGTCTATACTATAGACTACCCATGGCAAAGACATAGAAACAAAACTGGTCCATGCTCATCCACGCTTTTTAATGTTGTAGCATTCCTGTGCCAGCTAGCGGTTTTTCCTTGTTCAGTTTGGTATTAGCATCACTCATGGTCTTTGCTTGTTACTCAGTATAGTCACCCTATTTGAGAGGAGAAAGAGAAGGGCTTTATCTGGACAGATATGACCTGTGCCATGCTCTCTGTCCACTCAGGCAGAAAACAGGCCCTTCTTTGTCAGTAGATTCGTAGCCTTTCTGTCCATAATGAGAGGAATTGCACACATGTTCTAAATCAGTTAAATGGTATCCACATGTTTCCAGGGACAGGGAATCCACCACCTCTCTGGGCCACCTCTTCCAGTGTTTCTCCATCCTCATCAAATTTGTTCCTCATATTATTTTAAATCTCCCCTCTTTTAGTTTGGAACAATCTACCTCTTGTCCTGTCACACCCTGCCAAAAAGTTTTCCCTTTCTTGTAGTCCTCCATTAGTATTGAAGGACTGCAATGAGGTGTTCCCAAAGCCTCCTCTTCTCCAGGCTGAACAACCCCAACCATCTCAGCCTTTCTCCATAGGAGAGTTGTTCTCTGATCATTTTTGTGCCTCCCATCTGGACTTGGACAGGTTCAAGTCTCTCTTGTGCCGGGGACCCCAGAGCAGGATGCAGCACTGCAGGTGGGATCTCACCAGAGCAGAGCAGAGGGGCAGAATTCCCTCCCTCACCTGCTGCCCACAGGGCTTTGGATGCAGCCCAGGACATGGGGGATTTCTGGGCTGTGAGTGCACATTGCTGGGTCATGCCCAGCTTCTCATCCACCAGGTCCTTCTGGGCAGGGCTGCTCCCAATCCCTTCATCCCCCAGCCTGGACTGATAACAGGGGTTTCCCCAGCCCAGGTTTAGCACCTTGCCCTTGGTCTTGTTAAACCTAACGAGATTCACATGGGCCACTCACTTCTCAAGCTTGTCCAGGTCCCTCTGGATGGCATCCTGTCCTTCTGGTGCGTCCACAGCACCACTCAGTTGGATGTTGTCCGCAGACTTGCTGAGGGTGCAGTCAATCCCATTGTCTGTCATTGATGAAGACATCAATTAGCACTGGTCCCAGTGTGGACCCCTGAGGGACACCACTTGTCACCAACCTCCACCTGGACAGTGAGCCACTGACCACTACCCTCTGAGTGTGACCACCCAGCCAGTTCAGCATCCACCCATCAAATCCATGTCCCTCCAACACAGAGTGAGGATGTTGTGCAAGACCATATCACAGGCCTTAAATGTCTCAGACAGTATGTCTGACCTAAAGAAACACTTTGTGCCCAGAGTTTTCAACTTACAGAAAACAAAAATTCCTTACATTTCAGGAAGAACATATTCTTTATCTGCAAATCAGTAAAAAACCAGAGACTTTTTCATTCATTATGCACTATTCCAGTGATGTTGCCATATGTTCTCTGGAAAACAGTGACAAAATGACTGAAATAATGGCTTTGTCTGAGCGTTGTTTTTCATCTGTAGCACATAAGTTGGACATCTTGTGCCTAATATTGTGCTGGACTATGTCTTCTGTCCTGTGAGCAACTGTTTTTCCCCAAGAAAAGAAAAAGAAAAGAAAAGAAAAGGGAAATAACCTGTAGAGAAGCACCATTAAAAGACACTTAGCAATGGGTTACAGAACAGTCCAAACCAGGGCATTATTGAATTTCAGATGTATCTGTATCTCTCAATGGACCAGATTTGTACTCTTAGAACTCCTTGACACCACATCATCTGTCTTGTTTTTCTTCTTTCATTACGCAAAGTTTTCTTTTCTGCAGTTATTCCTCTCATCAGGCCAATGAAATAAAAGCATGGAGTTACTGCCACGTGCTGCAGTGCTGTCTGTGCTGCCAGCACTCTCTTCACTCCCCTGCATTAAGCCCTTAGCCTCACCTGTGTCTCTATTTGAACTACAAGTTCTTTGGGGCAAAGATCTTCTACCACCTTGTGTTTGTAGAGTGATTAACATAAGGAAACCGTACCATTTTTTGGCTGTTAGGCATGACTATAATAAACATAATAAATAATAATAACCTTTTTAGCAGTCCACCAATTACCAGAGATCAGAGTAAAACCTTGCAGGAAATGGGAGAGATGCCTGCCCTGGGGTACTTTCTGTGCCATTCTTAGCACAAATTATGACCAAAAAGAAAATTGTTCATAATGAGATCTAGATGAAAGTCTACACAGGGAGGGAAGAACTATACCAGAAACTGGGGGGAGGGTTCCTCCTGGCCTCATCTTTGCTATAGGCAAATAATCTTGGCCTAATTACAATTTTTTCTCTTAGAATTTATCAGTAATTGTGGCAAAGAGCAGTCTAAATGGGATATTGTTAGTAGTGCACTCTTTTCCCCTTTGCCCAATTTGTTTGAAATAGGGTTGTCATTTTTTTTCCCCTCTGGGTTTTCTCATTCTCTCCATCTCCCCAAACAGCTCTTGTAGTGTTCTTTCCTCCTTCCTCCTTGCTCTACTTCTTCCTCACTTCAGTCTCTCATTCTGCACCCCAAAATCATCACTCACACCCCCACATGACACACAGCCTCCTTCCCCTCTGCTTTTTATCACAAAAGCTCACGTACGCCTGCTCTGAGTATGGTGTTCCCAGGTGGTGATTAATGAGAGTTCTAGCTGGAGCTAAAAGCTGTGATGAGTGCCTATAAAATAACAAACATTAGTGCAGGCGAGGGAGGCAGAAGCACGCGTTTCTCTTCCCCAGGCTGCCAACACACTCAGTATTTCACCGCAACTCGTTTGAAATACTGAGTTCTTGGGCCTCATTCCAGCCAAAGCTGCCTAAAGGTCCTGATGACTTCTGAAGTGCAGGAGATCCAGACCCATACCACATTTTAGGAGAGGATCTACATTTCTCTAGATTGGTTATCATGTTAATTCTGCAACAGCAAAGGGATTTTCTTACTGTTGAAATTCCACCAAAAAAAAAGAAGGAGAAGTTTCTGCATCAGATGGTGTGGTTTAAATCCAGCTGGAACGAAGCCCCACACAGCAGCTCCCTCAGTCCCCACTGGGTGGGATGGGGAAGAGAATGAGAAGGGTAAAAATGAGCAAATTTGTGGGCTGGGATACAGACAGTTTAATAGGCAAAACAAGAGCTGTGCGTGGAAGCAAAACAAAACAAAAAATTCATTCACTGCTTCCCATGGGCAGGCAGGTGTTCAGCCACAACACAGGCTAATACTGGACACTATGAAGAAAATTAACTTTATCCCATGCAAACCCAGCACATACAGTAACAGTGTAAGTAGGACATCCCTCTTGGCACAAGGAGCTGCACCGTGTTCTGGGGGTCTGTGCTGTGGCAGAGCTGCCTTGACCTGCCTCAAACGCCCTCCTGCCAGTCTCTCCTAGTGTTCTCATTCAGTGAGCATGCCTGCATTTCAGACAGAAACCACTTAGGTCCTATCATGATGTGCTCTGAGGAAAAGGGGAAGTGTGCAAACAGAACAAGTGACATTTAATCTCCACTTCTGCACTTTTATCTGAGAAGCTTGACAATATACTGTGATTGGATAATGATCCAGGGAGAAATATTGGAGGGAGAAAGTGCAAAGAAATATGTGAAAAGAAAAAAAAAAAAACCAGCTGAAGAAAAACTGTGATCTAAACTAGATATCCATTAGGGCTAATTTTATGCTGAGCTGGGTAAGAAAATTTTAGACTGTTATGAGACAGACACAAAGCAACAGCTGAGTTTCTGTATCATGAAGAAAAGTTTTCCTACACTTGCACCGATACTGCTGAATTAAAGTAAAAGTCATGATGTGAAAAGGTGATTTCTATATAGATATTGCAACATTTAACAGAACAAAAAACATACAAAGCCTAGACAAGGCTTGCATTTATAAAGTATTTTAGATTTGCACAGAGTAATAGAATATCCTGAGTTAAAAAGGACCCACAAGGACTATAGAATCCAACTCCTGGCCCAGGACTCACCAAGAATCCCATCACGTGCCTGAGAGCATTGTCCAGACACTTCTTGAGCTCTGTCAGGCTTGGGGCTGTGACAACTCCTTTAGGGAGCATGTTCCAGTGCCCAAACACCCTCTGAGTGAAGAGCCTTTTCCTAATGCCTAAACTAAATCTCTCTCGATGCAGCTTCATTCCATTCCCTTGGGTATTGCCACTGCTCAGCACAGGGAAGAGATCAGCTCCTGGTACTGACATGTTACACACGTTTGTACCTGCCATCAGGACCAGGGCCAGGCTACACTAAAGCAGTTCCAGTGTCCACTACAGAGAGTTTAGTGAATGGCCACACTGCCCTGACTGATATTCCACCCAGCTTGTACCCACATGAAGACAGGATGTGACTCAAAGCACTAGCCATTGCTCTGGATTGCTTTAATTTGACTACATTAGATCCTCTCACATAAGTTCTAATCTTGTTTTCCTATATCTACATTTGTCATATGTGTTATTGGCCTCTTATCTTTGCAGTTTGGTCTCTCTTAGCCAACTCTTATACTTCCTTTTCTTCCCTCACTTGCACTCAGCACTGACTTTGGAACATGGATTTGAGATAAATGAGAACTGAGCAGAGATCAGAATCTATTGTACTCATTAAAGAAACTTTCTGGCTGCTTTGCTCTTCAAATAAATAGTGTATAACAAGTTGTCTGCTAAAAGATGAAGGTCTGGGATAATGGAAGACCTTGTGCTGCTGTGATAACAGTCAGCAAGATGACGAGTCAATGTTCCAGCCCGATACCAAGGGACACACAGTTTAGTCTCAGCCCTTATGTCACAAATCACAAACACTAATGGCTCTCCCCAGGCTGATCCTTAGGACAGAGTAAGAGCCAAATTATATCCTTCTTAAGGAAAGGTGTGATGGGGTCACTGCAAACCTGGCATTATTATCACAAGTACTGCAACATTTATTCTCCCCGGTGAATGTATCCGGATCTATTCTGATTGCATTTTGTTTTCCTGTTCCTAAATAACCCCATTAGGAGATGACTGCAGAAGAAAACCTGGGTGTCTGGGGCTCAGGCTCCCTCTACTCTAGACATAAACTGAGTGCTTTAGCTTGTGAAGGTCTGGGATGGCTGTAGGATTTCTCAGCTTTCTGCTCTAGAACTGCCTGAGTCTTGCTGCTCCTTAAAAACAGTCCCTTGCTATGTCCCACTCTTCAGCTTGCTAGCAGAGGAATATCGAGAGAGGAGAGGTCAGAAAGAGAGGGAAATGGGTTAAGCATTACCTGAGGAAAAAAATGCTGTAGTCTCCCTGAGGAAGACATGGCATGGCTTGAGTCTGAAGGGATGCAGGGAAAGTGAAATTTGGGAATGTCAGTGCCTATCTGGAGAACTGTGCGGGATTTCTTTTTCTAATATCAAGTGGTTTTTGTCATCCATTTAAGGCCCAAAAGTACTGAGAACAGAGTCACCATCTCAATTAAAATGTTTTATTCCCAATAATTTCATTGTGTAATTGTTCATCCATTTCAGGAGAAGAATTTCTATCTAAGTCTGAGAAGTATGGCCTTTCCAGAGCAAATCCCATGCCAAGGGCTGTACTGCCTCAGGATGCTTTTCTCTATATAGCATTTGACAGATATTCTAGTGCCTAAAAAAATATTTCCACAATTTTATTTAGACACATCTCAATTTAAAACCTGAATCTGATGGAAACATTCTCTTCAAGGCAGAAATGTTCAAAGCACAGCTTCAGCCCAGCTGGATCACTTGTTTTTTTCCCCACTGTGTTATATGATCTTTTTAATGGAATTGTCATCTTCACCTTAATTGTTACAGTACAAGGAGAAGATGTTATAATATCCATGACAGCAAGTAAAAATTTACTAGGTTTAATAGATGGGAATATCTATTTTCTAAGATGCTTGACCTCTGTGATAGAGGCTCTTGGCAACATCCAGTTCTGGAATTTTTAACAGTGAATTCCAAAGAAAAATAAACAGAGAGGAAAAGCCTTATTTAAGCATCTGGTTTTGGAGAATTCAATCAAAGATGACATAATGTCTTAGTATTTGTCAGAATCAGGCAGTAAAACTCTGCAATCTCTTCCTTGTGGCTTGAACCTATTTTTATAAGTTCTTCTTTTTACTCCATTGTATAGAGAATAAATATCTACTTTTACCCATTTCAGAGCCTAAATTCTGCCTCTTTTTGTTTATTATGCCCTGTTTTGCTTAAAGACAATGGCAGATAATGTTACTTTTTTTATAGTACTATTTATTTTATAATAATTCTGTATCCTTTGAACATTGCTGATTTTTTTATGTCTGAAATATTTTTTTTTCCTTCCAGTACTTCAAGCCCACTGTTTCTAATCCCATCCTTTATATTTTAGATTCTAGCATTGCAATTAGCCTACCCCTCAGTCCTATAAAGATGTAACAATACTGGTTCTCTTTCCTTCTCTGTCCTTCCTCATGGACTATTCATTCCAGACCTGCTGAAAAACCAGCCTGAAGCAGCTGACAAAATTTCCCCTTAATGAAACCGCCCTATGAAATTACACTAGAATAAGCTCCACAGTCATAGGAAGATTCAAGCTTTATGAGTGTTTTGCATTAAATTTATTTTTAATGTGAGCATTTTAAATAAATCATTAAAAAGAGAGTAGTGTATGGGAAGTGGAAGCTGCAAAAAGGTTCTACACTAATAGAGTCATCCTACCGTAGTAAAAGAAAATCTGTTCCTACTTTTTTGTGCAGCTTTATTAATCAGTTATTTGAATAACCTATATCAGAAGCAGCACACTGAATCTTTTAGTAAAAAGGTACCACAGAGAAGCACATTTCATTAAACGACATAGGAGATTCTCATTGATAAACAAATATTAAGATCCAATGGAGATTAAATAGTACTTTTCACATATGCATAGTCTATGCTTATTTATCTTCAGTACACAAGCTCTGCAAACAGGAGAGTAAGTTTTGACAGGGCACAGTCTACATGGCTAGTTTCCAGTTTACTCTTAGTTTTGCTAATTGGTAATTATTCAGACTTTCCATTTCAGGAAAACAGCCACGCTTCCCACTGGAGAAAACACAGGTCCTTAGGAATGACTTTGAACTTGTAAACCATGTGCTGACTTCTCTCAGTCACCTTTCATGACAGCTATTTAGGAGTAGTCCATCAAACCATCAGGTTTCTCAGATCCCAGGTTTAACTCTGTGTGCAGACACAGTCTAATGAAAAGGCTCATCTAACCTAGGTAGAAGTTTGTAAGTGGTTGAAACTAAGCCATTAGCACATATGACAAAAGTTAGTAATGGCTTTTTTTTTTTTTTTTTTTAATTCAGTGGGTTTTAGTTTGGTTTTCTTTTTTTTAGTTTTTTTCAACCTGCTCCCCTTTCCAGACTTCACCTTAAATCTGACCTTATACAAGGAGACAAGCAAGTATCCTGTTATCCTGTTTGCCTTGCACTTTTAACAACACTTCACAGTGTGCTTGCACTGTGAGGGCATATCAGGTCACCAATCTATCACCTACTGTGATGAACAAAAAAGGAAAAGAATTAAATTCTGCCCCAGATTTAGCACAGGTACAACACAAATTACACCTGGTATGTGGTCTGGAAAGACAAAGCAGGCAACAGAAGAAATGGCAAAACAGAATAATGGTGAATAGGCCGTACCCTGTACCTTCTTCTGGCTGTTTGATTTTCCCTCTTGTCTATGCAGGTCTCCAAGCATTACTAAAGAATAAGAAAATTGGATTACCAAAACCTGCAGAAGTTGACTACGGATTTTACTGAAGACCTGTCAAAGCCTAAAATATACATACAAAGAGCATGGGTCAGGTACATAAATATGAATGTGAAAGACCATGTACATCTTTAGGCAGGATTTTCAGAGCATGGTTGAGCGTTTTGCACACACAGCTGTGCCATTGTGTGTATTTATCTGAGGGAGTAGCACAACAGATAAGGAGAGATCTCACAGAAAGGTATGTCAGCAGCCTCTGTGTCTACACCCCCAATTTATCCTGCAATGCAGTTGAAGTTGTATCACCAGCTCTGTGTTATCATCTGTTTCCTGTGTGTGTTTTACTGGTGAGTAACACACAGACAAATTCCTTTGGCTGTTCTTATACCCCCTGGACTGGAATATCAGACCTGCATGTTTCTGCTTGAAATGCTGACAAATTGAATCATTATGAACCACCCTCAGGAATTTCATTGCCTGAGTCCTGACAACTGCTGGTGACATGTAAGCATTAACTCTAGCAAGAGGTGTTTAAATGGTTTTAAATCTCCAGTTCTCCCTCCTTCTCACTTGAAATATAAATGGTCAGCTGAACTTTAGTGCAGACATAATCAATAGGAAGCGAGCAGAAAGGAGGAGGCTGTGGCAGAGTGGATGGACGCTTCAAAAGAAGCCATGTCAATATGCTTATCTTTTCCTCACATTGCACAAAGACCAATCTCCCTCATGGATATCAGAGTATTCTCCATCATGAATTACTGTCTCTTACAGTGTGGTTCAGCACCTTTTTGCTAGCGCTGTGATAGTGCTTGCAGTCATGCTTGTTTAGCCTTTGAAAATAAGGAGCATGCACGTGCTTTTTAACACTCTGAGTTTCCTGAAAATACTCAGTTGAAGCTTTAGGCTCTCTCACTGCAAATAGAAATCTCCAAAACTGTGGACAGTTTTGAAGAGTGTGGACTGCATAAAAAATCCAGATGAGCCACTCTTGCTCTTTAGCTGTCAAAGGGTGTGAAATTTCTCCTTTTATATCTGTATATTTATTTCTACCTTTCAAAGTCATTTTCCTGCTATACAAAGAGATTAATCTGTGAGAACTATTAATATGAAGACTTTCTCCCATGTTCCAGTTTGACTTCCATTGAAATGAGGTATGTTTTCCATATGTACAGAGGCAAGAAAGGGTATCCTTCAGTGGTTTCTGCCGGGAAAAGATGTTTCTGCACTAAAGGCATCAGCCAAAGCAGCTCACCTGTACGTCATGGTGCACAAAACCACTGTAGACCAGAATAGAAAACTGAGAGATTTGCCATGTTCAGGATGACTTATCCTCTTTTTTCATCTGCTACCTGACCAGGCAGAATATTTTTATCAAAAATTATTTTCTGTTGCTGTGGGAGCAGGCTACAGGTACTCTTAGCTTTCCAAATGCTGCTGAAAGATGAGTTTTCCTTACACTTATCCCTTCCATGGCCCCAGAATTTTAAAGTTTAGAACTCTGGAAGACAAAGATGAAATACAGTTAAATAAGACCCAAATTTAGCCCGAATTTATCTATGTATTAGTTGCAGATTTGCTTTGCTAATACCAGACTTTTATGGAGAAGTGTTCCTTACCTTATCTTATATTTGGATGTGTTTAGACAAATTCTGCCTGACTCGGAAATTCTGCTTTTTCTTGGTAATTCAGATATGCACTCTCAAACATTTATAAAGGGTACAAAAGAGCAAGAACAGAGGAAAATCAGAGGCATCACCTACAAAAGAAAGGGTCATACAGCCATCAAAACCATGTCCTTAGTGCTAGTTGGTAGAATGCAAAGTGTAGAGGGAGAATAATGGTGTTGACATGGCTTCCAGTTTTATCCCAGCATGGTTATCTGGAGCTTTTTATTCATGCTGTAGACGTCCACCACAGCTGGCCGGGCAAGTAGCGAAGTTCACAAAATTGCCAATATAAACGTGAACTGTTTTTCCTCTCCCCATAAAGCCTTAATCTTCTTCCTCTTCAATGACCTCCTCCTCCAGAAACATAATTTTGTCTCCCTTGATAGTCTCTCACATCTAGTTCTTGTATTCCCTGCCAGCAAATTCTTCAAAGTATCCAAATTACTCTACCTCTTCTTAACATCTTTGTCTAGGGAGAAAATTTATAAATTATTTTTATTATTTCTTCATGAGCCATGGCATGTTTGGAAAATTACCCAACCCCTCCTACTTAATCATTTTGGAACGCTTTTCCCCTGAGATATGCAGGTGACTGGATTAGGAAAAGAACAAATGAGGTCTCTCCAGGTACCCTGCACTCCATCCAAAGCTCAGACTGTGCATTGGGAGGGACCAATCTTCCACCAGTGAGAGATGAGGCCATGGCAGTTTCTCAGCCAAGGGCAGCACACGAGTTTTGAACACAAGAGAGACCAGAGTTTGATATTCCCTTTTCATGCTTTTTAGAGTGAGAATGAAATGAAAGTGTAGGAATGGCTATATTGGGTCAGACTAAAGGTCTGTCTGGTCCAAAATTCTCTGTCCAACAGTGGCCAAGAGACAAAGGGACATGCAGGGACAGCTTATCGTGATGTTGCCCAGGGAGACTTTTACAATCTCTAGTCCTATGTAAATCTCAGGCTGCCTGAGCCAGTTGACTTGCATTTCATAATCCTTGATTTTTATTTTTTTTCACGCCTGTTAATTTTTCCAGATGTTGGCTGAAACATTGATAACTTTTAAGATCAACACTTCAGTGAGGAGCTCCCATACTATGGGAATATGCAGCTTGCTTTGGTTTCTTTCTTTAGTCTGTGAGTTTTGTTTGATGTCTCCTACAGCACTCACTGGAAGACACAGTGAACATCAGTCATCTTCTCCTGCCACTCAGGGTTGTACAGACCTTTATCATACTTTCTGTAACTCACCTGCCTGCCAGCCTCAAGAGCTGCCACAAGACCCTTTCTCTAAGTGACGCAAGTGTTACCAGGACGTGGGCCCCCAGGAACAGGCCTGGCAGAGAAAGGTGGTGCTGTGCTGGGGCAGGGGCTCCTTGGCACTGGAGTGGTCATGGGCCAGGCAGGAGCAGGGTGGGACTGTGGTAAGGCACAGCTGAGCCCTTCAGCCAAGCTGGGGGCACAGGGAGGAGCAGCCCAGAGGGGCTGAGAGGGACTGAGCACAGCCCCCAACCCCTCTTTGCCTGTGTCTTGAACCACGAGATTTCTCATCCTGTTTATCCCCCTGTCCCAAGGAAGAAGGGCGGTGAGGGAGCCCTTAGCCAAGGTTAACTGCCACAGGAGCCAGAATGGGGCCTGGTGATGGGAAATCAGGTCAGACAGAGCCTGGGATGGCTGGGAAGGACCATGGGGAGCTGATTGATCTCCTCATGCTGGACCAAAATGGGGTCTGGCACCCATGGGCAGGGGTGTGAGAGGCACCATCTGGGGCAGGTCAGGGCCAGCATGTCCTGGGAGTGTCGTCAGAACCAGGACACACATCTTCCAATCTAATTTGGCTTGGAAGGAACCCAAGTCATGGTCTCAGAGCTCTGCCCAGTGCAAACCAAAAGGCACTAAGTGGAAGGAATAAGGAGACTTGTTTTAATGGCACACTCTTGACGTAAACGTGCTAAGGCCTGCACTCCAAGATGTTTGGATATGACCTCATCCATCCACCCAAGTGCAGCCACAGCTTCTCCCAGCTGGTCTGCTCGGAGCTGTGCCACAGATTCCTTACTCAAGGCTAGGTGTATTGAGCATCCCCTGCTCCAGAGCTGTACAAATACTTTTGAAAAACCAAGCATATTCCCTTAATCTTTCCTTCCATTACAAAAATGCAACAACATAGTTCTTCAAAATAAATAAAGCAAGACAGTAGCAACAACAACAAAATCATCTAATATCAGAATAAAATGAAAAAAAAACAAAACAAAAGAAAACAAAAATATACCACAACACAAAGCCATTCACCAAACACTACCCTGAGAGGGAGGATAAGCAAATAAAGTACATATGAGAGGTAATATGTTTCCTAGTGCATTCCTGGTAGACACTCATGCAACTGGGAGAATGGTCTGGATGCTGTGGCTCACACGCCTGCTCTCAGCAGAGGAAAAGTGAGATGATAATAACCCCTTCTGATGTATGGCAAGGGACATGAGCTGACAAACAGCGTGATTCATGATACTCGTGTTAGAGGGGAATGACAAATGATTGATAATATATTTCCACATTGTTTCTGACGGGTGGCTTGTGGAAGGAGAGATCAATCCCAGCTTCTGAAATGCGTAGAGATCTCAGCACAAGGTAAGAAGGCAGCAGCTAACACGTGAATTATGCTCCACGGTGCTTGAGATCGTCTGAGCAGCAGCTATGCTTCCCTTTGGGCATTTTATACAGTAAACGCTCTATTTTCCAAAACATTCCGCATCCTCTGCTTCTCCCTGATGCTCCTGTGTGTTCAGGGTATTGAATATCATACAGGAATGGACCTTCAGAAGACCATGAATTTTTTAGCAGGGATTTTCAATAATTCACAGGATCAGGCCCTAAATATGCACATTATTAGACAAGAAATTTTCCAGTCTCTTTACCACACAATTTCAAATGCAAAGAGCCTCTGGTTTCCATGTAGTAGCAGTGTTTCAATCTCCCAGCCATATAAAATGCCTGGCTAATTGGACTGATAGAGGAAAGGGGGATTTTTGTGTTTGATAAATTAATCAGTGAGCACTGCTGTACATTCCCCACTAAAATCCTTAATTAGACATAAAATGCCAAAGAATGAGATTCTTTCTTTAGTTTTTAATTGAAGGGATGACTTTTGATCCTCCATTAGTGAGAAGAAAGCCTTTCAAACGGAAGCGGCACCCCAGCTGTTGCTGAGCGTCTGAGAGGTTCAGCACTGCACTTCCATGAATCCCAGGAGCCTATTGATACTTAGCATAAATGTGCTAAAAGGATCAAATTGACATTCACACAAACCAGAGTCCTCGAAACCGCAAAAGCTTTTAATCCAAGCCTCTGTGTAAAAAGATAGCTTCTAATTACCAGTCTAGACTAATCATCAATGTTTAGCTCATAAAAATGAAGCTATCAATAACAAAAGCAAATTCTGCAATGTTGGTAGAGTCCAGGCAAAAGCTAGAAGATGATTTAGTCATTCATTGCAGCATTCCTTTCTTGCTCAGTTTTTTGGCATTTCCAGAACTTTTGTAACCAGTGAAAACAAAAATCCCTGAGGCTTCATTGGTTACAGATTTCACACAAACACACAAAAACACACACACACAAAGGCAACCAGGGCAAGAGCCAGGGCAATCGAGGATATCCTGTTAGAATTCTCTGTAGGTCTCTACTCCTGCCTTGTACTGCTCAGATGGAGCTAACACTTAGCTGGACCCTTAGGCAATGTTATAGGGCAGCTTCAAGTCAAGGTGAAATGCCACTTCTGTTCTTTCATTAACCCTCCCGGGCCTGTCATTAAATATGGCAGGCTTAGCATTTTTCACTTCAGATGGAAAAGCACTGCCAATCCCAGGAGGCAGAATTTTTTCTATGCCTAAATTGATGAACAAGACAAGGTCAGCAATTTTCAGTTTATTGACAGAACTCTATTTATCTTTAGAAGTATTGAAATGGTATTTCAGGTGCCCCGGAGCAGAACTGTGACGAAACCAAAAAGAGAAGGTTTATGAGAACCAATGCCACTATACTACCTGAAGTATTGTGAGTGGATTTAATTTAACTTGCTACATCAGAAGGAGTTTTTTGTGATTAGAAACATTTTCATAAGAAAAGAATTTTAATAAATGCGACAGCACACGGTAGATGGAGACAAACACAGAGAAGCAGAATAACAAAGAAAGAGCAGAAACTGCAGCCAACCACCCATTTAAAGTTAAATATAGGTTTTGATGCAAAAAAAAAATGTACTTGGGCTTTTTTTGACGTTTGTTTGTTTGCTTAGGAATGATTATCACTAACAGGCTGGCTAACTGATCTAGATCTCAGTGGGAGAAACAGAACTGACCATTTGCTCTCTGTCCATCATCACAGCAATTCACTCATGACAGTTACTGAAAGCCCACTTTTGACAGCTGAAGTCTACTTTTGTTTATAAAGCCAAATAACCTCAGTTTATTCGTAATGAATAACATTAATAATGATAATACTAGGTAACCCCATATTGCTGCAGGAGCAGTTTGCAAAAACTAAATTTTCCCCTTTAACAATTTCTGGAAGGGGGTTGCACTGAAAGGCGCTATCTTCAGCTCGAGAAAGTGTCCTTTATTTTTCCCCCACAAAAAAATGCAGATTGTCTAAAAGTAGGCCAAAAAAGAAACGAAGGTAGTAAATGTTCCTAGCAAAGAATAGCAAGTCTAGTTAAAATCTGGAGCCTACTGAATTTAGTTAAACCCACTAAATCAATGGCAGACAGGCCTGACCTGAGTAGGGAACCTGCAGCAGAGATGTTGTGACTGCATCTCTGACACTTGGGCTGCTTCATGAATGAACACTTAGCCTTTGTTAAAAGTGCAAATTAAACTGTTACCTGCCTAGGTTTTGCTGCAAGTGAACCAATTTCTGCTAGTTAAAATGAGTGAAGAACACACCTCTGTCCCCAAGGAAGATGGAGTTTATGGATAGACCACATTTTTCTTTATACAAACTATATATATTTTGGGAAAAGCGAGCTGGGATCCCACAGTATCACTAAGATAACTTCCTTGTGTGAGGTTTTATTTTTCGGAGATGTTGCATTGCAGACACCCCACCTCTCCTAACAGAAGAGGCCTGTTTCAAAGGCTTAGTCTGGTTACTAGGCCTTTGAAACAGGCAGCATTTCTGCATTCTGATTACGTCCTGACATCAGGATGTCTGGAAAAGAAAACTCTCCTGGGTGCCAGCAAAAAAAGCAACACCAAAAGTGTGTGGGAAAGTGGTTGGGATTGAATCGCTCAAGGTTGAAGCATGATTCCAGGGCTGCTCTTCTGCTTCTCACAGTGATCAACTACCATAACTGGGGCTTGAAATGAGTGTGGCTGCAGGGCTGCATCTTCAACAAGTGTCCTCAGAGTCACTAAGGACATTTAGAGAGAAGGATGGGTCTGATGAAGTTCTGTAGAATCCAAGCTGCTAAGAGCCAGCAATTTAGATTTGCACAGAAGCAGGAATTTCTTGCTAAAAGTGTAGGCATTAGCAGGCATTGAGCACCCAGGGAGCCAGAGAACCTGGCAGGGTTGCACTTTTCCTCAGTTTGCCCTTCAAGGACCCCAGATGGTGCTGAGTGGATGTGTATGCATGGAAAATGCCAGTTGGCAATTAATCTCAGAGAGACTTCTGAGGAGGAAAATAATACTTCTGTCCTGGAAGGCCAAGGATATTAATGATGCAAACTGAGTTTCCAAGTAAAATTCTTATAGTTCCTCCAGACTAGATTTGCAATTTTTAGAAAGTGGTCAAGGGATCAGTACTTGAGTTTTGTGCTTTGAGCAGGGAGTAGCTAAGATTTTGTTGATAATCCCAGGGTTTCCTGATGACCGTTTCCTTTATGTCAATGATTCATGTCAGTCTTAGCTAAATTCTCATTTCATTTACCCTAGAGTACATCTGTGGGCTTAGCAAGTCCATGTATTTTTCATTATATCTTTCACATGTGTATTTCACAGGAGCCTGCTCTCATCTGGCTGCAAATTTAACTTGGCACTGCAACTGTTAGCCACCAAGTGATGTTTTCACCAGAAAATATGGCCAGCATCCCTCCTACTTCTTCATCCTCCCTTCCTGCTGTGTCAACCTCCAGTCCCCACTCCCACCAGCTGTGCCCAGGGTAGGAAATGCAGGAGGTTGCGACAGTGGCACCTTTAGGCACAACCTCTATGCACAAGGGTGGCAGGTGAAAGGCACAGTATCTCTCAGTTTAATTGATGTAGTCAAACCATCAGCCCCCAAATCAGCCACAGACCCTCATGTCCCACTGCACACAGCCACTGACACCTTCACCCCAGCTTCCAGACGCCTTACCCTCCTCACCTCTTCGGGCATATTGGTGTGGCTCCATGCTGTCCTATGCAAATTTTGGTTCTATGCAAATTGCTTATGGCATGCAAATCAATGCATTAAATAACTAACATAAAGTGACACATACGGAGATGTGCATAACTTGGCAGCTATAAATCTGGAATCGTTCCACTGACGTCAATGGTTTCACTTCAGATAGGCTCCAGCATGGAAGGTGTTGAAATATGGCCCTGTGATATTTTCAGTCAGCTTCTAAACACAAACTCAGGAATTAATGATTTCAAAGGTGTAATTGTTATTATTGCCTGTGGGTTCTGTTATTATTTAGGTTTGTACAGCTGAACGTACAGCTAAAATGGGGTTGCAGAACATACTTATTTTCAACAGGGCTCACACTGATGATAAATAGAGCACCTGTGGTCTATCAGAACTTCACGCACTTGGAACCTGATTCACTTTGGTCCTAATGGCATAATAGTTTCTATTTTAAAGTACCCGGGGCCTAAAATTCAGGATTTATGCCAAAAAGTCTTCAGAGGCAGATGTACACCCTAAAGTATTTCAAATCAATTTAGAATGGGGAATGAGTATAGATAGCTCCGAGCTACATGCCATGTATTTTTGATCTGGGACTGGGAGCCTGGAAGCATATGCACCGTCTTGTGTAACCACCCCCTGACAAGGATCTGCTGTTATTGTGTGCAGGAAAAGCAGAACATGGTAAAGGTTAATGCTGCACATGGCAGAACCACAGTGCTGAGCAGGGCCCTGGTTGTGACTGCTCCAAAAGTGCTGTGCAGTCATTTACACATTCGCAAATGTCGCTTTCACATGGCAGAATTTCCACCCACTTTTGCCTGAATGTAAATGACTTCAGGAGATGCCAGGCATTAAGTGTTCTCACAGCTGCCCCCAACATCCCACTGCTCAAAAATGGTGCTTAAAAACACTCCTAGAAAACACTGTAAGACTTTCAAAATAAATCAGTTTGTGTTTCTGAGCCTTCTTGGTCACTAGTGGGGTTAGGCTCAGATTTACCCGGATATACTGAATTACAGGACATGTGAAAGGAAGACAAGGAGATCCAGCAAAGCCTGATAATGAGAGACTGGAAGAGTCAAGCTCTGCTCCTGCTGTCTATTTGATCTGTTCAACTTACCATAAATTCTGTTGCACACTGCATGAGTGAAAAGCTACAGGAGGTTTGTATGGCATGAAGAAGCTTCCAGATTTCTTATTAGTCAACTGAACTAGCATCAGAGATTATGGATTTAAATATAGAAGCCGTCTAAACTGGAAATGTCAGTGTCTAACTGTACAAACAATGTAACATTTATCAAGAGTGTATTATGTTTTTATCAATATTTGATTTTGTGTGTGTTTTTGGGTTTTTTTGCTGACATTGTAATCATGGTATCTGCATGTTTGTGTTGCTACAACTAACTTCTACTTTAACTGACAAAATTAGAAACTCCTATTATAGCCATTACTCTGGAAATGCTTTTTAGTTTGTTTAGGTTTTTCTTTTTTAATCCTAACAGTCTCCCTGCAGACCTGACTGACATCAATTTACCAGTGTCTTGACATCTTAAAGTTGTTTCTTATAAAATTTGCATTGGTGTCATTTTGTTTCAAGCTGATATTGTGACAATGTCTCCCTGGATTTATACTGACAATTTATTTTTATTTTGACATCACATCATCCCTATAGCCCTTCACCAGCATCTATCGTTAAGTCTGCGGGTTTAAATGAAAAGTGGTTTCTTTGTGCAGACTACAGTAACTAACTGAACTTTCTCAGTAGCTACTTTTCTGACCTCAATATCTAGCTATTGATTGCACTTGGGTTTTTATAGAAATGTCAAAAGTTCCTGCCTAGTGCTTTAGGCAGCTCTTCCATATGTACCAAATAAGGAATTTAAACCAAAGCTCCCCTTGAAACTAAAAAATAATTGTCTATAAAAAAAAGTGAATGCATGTTTATAACACCAACATCAAACAAAAAACTGGGCCCTATCGGTGGCATTGCCTGGAGAGCTGCTGATCCTCTGTCTCTTTCACTGAAGTGTTAGAGGCACCTTTTTGGGACTCAACATTCCAGCTGTTTGCAGGTGTTTCCTTGGAAAACACAAAATCCTCAGTATCTATATATTTAATATGCTCTTGGTACTTCATTTAAATATCAAAAATTACATTAGGCAAGCTCCGGTGTGGGCCAGGGGAGGGGAGATTTCAGGAGAGTTCCCATGTGACAGTTATAGCTTTGAACCTGTGGGGTTTTTTTCAGCTCTTTCATTTTTAAATTCAAAGAGGAAAGAAGGATTGTGAGCAATGTCACAAACGCCTTGTGACCCTTCCTGAAGTACAGCCATTGTGTGGTATAGCTAGAATTCCCAAGGGCATATTTGTAAATTATAAAGCAAAATCCTGCCAGTGATTATTGAGTGTTCCTAGGATTATCCATGATCCTGATAGAGTGGCCTGTGTATGTGATTTTGCAAAAGCTATTTTTCATCAGAGTATGTGCATGGTTTAATGAGATATTTGCAGCAGTAACATCATTTCTGTGTTCTGGTATAAATGGTTCAGCTCCTATACATCACACCTGGTAAATCACAGTATGGGTGCAGAGAAAAGAAGCCTTCAACAGCAAAATTTGCTCATTTTTATTCTGTTTCTGATGAGAACATCAATTCTGAGTGATGGTTATAGTGATTTGCCTTCACTAATGTCTCGCCATCAGTCCCTAGGCAGAAACCATACCCCTCATGGTTTAACCAAAATTGAGAACTCATAAATGAATCTTCCCTCTGTAGGGGAGATTATTTATTCTGCTGCACTTCACAAAGAGTGAAATTTGATTGTCTAAACAGGGTAGGCAAGCATCATTAGAAAAGACTTCCAGCTCCTCTTCCAAAAGCACCCAGGTCTGCCAGAGGTCCTGTGTGATACCTCACGTGGAGGTTTAGGAACCACAGCAGTAGATCTCTCACCTTCAGGCAGTGAGATCAAGACCTAAGTATGACAAGACCAAGATGGGAGACATTTTAACAACAGTGGAAATAAGAGATCTGAGAAGACAGTGCGCGAAGCTGGTCAGAAAAGTTTATTTTTAAGCTTGTCAAACCAAAAATTATGACTTCAATATAAGTTTAACTGACACCTTGAAAGTTAGATCAAAATTACTTTGAACTTTATCACCAGAATTCAAAGGGGAACCTTGGGCTTGAAACTACATAGACAGAAACTGTACACAAGACCTGCACTAAATGTGGATAAAATACTAGGTATCTGTAAGAGCAGTGTCAATTTCTATAAATGATTGAGATAAGGAAAAATTACAGTGTATAAACCTGTCAGTGAAATTTCTTCTAAATCCTTAACTTTTTTTAGGTATTCTCTTTGCAGCTTTCCAATACTGAAATATTTTGCTGTTGTTGTTAGAATTAACTCAGTTTACTTCTCTTTATCTGCATAAACACCCAGTCTGTCTATGACTTCATCAGAGTTTCATATCTAATAAAACATCTGTCAGACTGGAATGTCTCTTTCAGTAATTCTTGTTGGGAAGGGAAAGACCACCACTGGAAATAGCACTCTGTGCATTAAGCATGGCAATGAGCACCCACATTAACCTTGCATTTTAACTCTTCCATGCACTTCTTATCTGACCTTAAAGCTGGTGTTACTGAGTAGACATTTTGGAACTAACATCTGATTATTGGTGCCTGTCATTGCATGCCTGTTTTTCACATATGTCAATCACCTCTGAGTGACACCAGCTCTAAACACAGTTTGGAGACTTCAGCATGCTGCTCAGGGTGTCCAAAAATGTAGGACACTTTTTAAAAATGTAGCTTTGCTCAGCTGATATTGAGCTTTCTGTCTGTGGACCATGTGTCGCAATACTGATGTTATTGCAAAGGAAGCTTTGTAACACTCGGCATCTTCCTACAACCTGTACCTGCCAACAGAAACGCCGAGAAATTCCTGCTAGCAAAATCAGGGATTAGAAAGCTTGGAAAGTGTCTCAAAAGGTATGATTGCCTAAAACTTGGTTTTTCACAGCCTTGAGCAGTTACCACAGCCATCCTCACCGTACCAATGCTGCAGCAGTTGTGTGGCTTCAGAACTGAATAACAAAGGACCACAGCTTGTTTACAATCCAAATTCTGGGTTTCATACCTGTGTGGTAAGATACAGGTGAGATCTGGTCTTGCTATGCTTCCCACAGAGGTTTATCCAGGATGAGGGTTTATTACCCTCAAAATACACAGGCTGTAGAGATTACAGATAACTACTAATTAGCTGCTCTAAATTGGGAGTCTTACTTGCTGGGAGAAAAGAGTTGACAATGGGTTTACTTATCCCCTCTGCAGAGGGTACTGTCCTTTTATAGAAATTCCATGGTGTCGTGTGAAGTGAGACACTGAGAGTTGCTGCTGATCTCCACGTTTGGATGAGTTTGACTACAGGTTTCTGCTTCACCAGACATGAAGGGTCAGTCAGCCATTAAACCGAGGGCTGTAATGCCACTGGCTGTGGAGGGCTGCTTGATGACAGCGGTTTATAATGGCTGGATAAGAGCTGAGGTGTTGCTGTTCTTTCCAGCATGAAAAATCCAGATATGTACAAATCCAAGCATGCATATGCACACTGCACTTCTGAGGGTCATGTGATAAAAGGAAAAATCAGCTGTGAAAGAAAATGACATAAGGTGACTTTATTTTGACGTGCTGACAGCATTGGGAAGGATATATTGAAATCTTAAATTCTAATTGCAATATGTAATTGGTAACACAGGAAAGCTCATGAGGACCCTTTGAAGATCTAATATTTTTGGTCTATAATTTAAAAGTCAATCATAGTTTTCAACCATTATTTATTACATTTTTAATATGCATTTGGTGTTTTCAGCATGCTCCATCTTTCATTGATGTCTGAGTACAATCAGCACCTATTTCTCAAGGATCTACACATTATACTCCATAAGTTTCAACTTTATGAAACTCCTTTTTAAAATGTGAGCAAGCATCCCAGATGATGTGGAGGAAGAAGGGGAGTGTAATCCAATTCTACATAATATCACTTCAGCTTCTCCTTATTCCATTACTTAAGAACTCAGCATCAATTAAGTGTTAAGAAAATGTAAATGTCTTGGTCAAGAAGAACAAAATCTACAGTAATTAATTGCTTCAATATTCCTCTCAGCCATTCCCTCTCCATAGGAAATTAATTTTCATTCATACTTCAGACAAGATACAGGACACGGAAGGGGAGAAAATTAATTTGGTTGATGTCATTCTGTAGTTTAATCCCAGCATTAATATCCTTTGTATAGTGACTGGGAATGATATCTGAATTAAAAAGTAATTCTGTGAAATTTGAGGATTTACAGAATTGATATTGTTCTGGGAATGAAGATGTTGCAATCTTCCTGCCATTTGCAAAAGCCAGTAAAAGTGAAGAATCAAATGAAATCTAAAATTTCTGTCCCTCTCTCCAAAAAACACAGCTGTCATCATCATCTCCCACTCCCCTTTTGTAATGATCACACAGACTTGCCAAGATAGTCATGTCTGTGATTGTCGGTGTTTTGATGGATGAGCCCTTAAAAAAAAGAAAAAAAGCTGAAATATGCCTGAAGGCAAAAAAAGAAGAATGTCTGTGTCTTTGTGCAGAACTTGCACTGGGCCCTAGATGAGAGAAAATTCTGGCCAGAAGAGAACTTTGGAGATACCTGAAGTATTTTCCAACCCAGGGAGGAAATCAGAAGAGATGGGTTTGGGTTCTTACCTGCATCCCAGTCCAAAGAAGCTTCCACAGGAAGGGAATTCTCCCACTGCTGAGCAGTATCTGGGGACAGCTGACATTTTGCACCCCATGCTGGCCTGATTAACACTGGGGTTTGCACCTCAAGAGTGAAAGGACTGCTCTGCAGCTGTGCTGGCAGAGCATGGGCTGCTGGTGTTAGGCTGGGGCAGCCAAGTCTCAGAGGGGAAATGGGGCTTCAGTTTCAGCATACGAGAATTTTACTTGTCCCACCACTGAGGTCACCAGAAGTTTCATACTGCGAATTTGATGCAAACTAATGAAGCTTTCTTTTCTTGCCTCTGAAGAGAGCCTTAACTCTGACTTGAGCCTGATTCAAATCCATTTATTATAAAAGCCAGTGCTAGAAGGGTAACTCTAAAGGGATTTCACTTGTGTTTGCTGAAGAGATTGGTATGTCTGCTTCTGACATTCTGATTCAAAAAATCATCTTTGGACCCAGGGTAGCTATTTCTGTGTTCCTTTTATGGAACATTATGGAGAATAATTGTTTAGTGAAAAGCATTCTCATTTACATTATTGCATGTTATTTGACCTTCCTCAGGAGCACTGGGACACCTCCAAGCACAACACTTAGCTTTGAATATTGGCACTTGTGAGATTGTTCTTACACCCTGGTAAGGTGATTAATGTACCTTGGAAATTACCTAATGGCTTGATACTCTTTCTATCCAGCCTGTTGTAGGAGAAAAACAGGATAATGTGAGATACAAATTATGGGTACGAAATGGAGGAGTTGAAACAGAGAAACTCATTCAGAATTATTGACAGGATATCTGCAGTGCTGAAGATCCACACAGCAGAATTTAAAAGCATGCATGAAATAGAGTGCTGTTGGAAGGCATCCCAAAGAGATGGAGACACCTGGTTGACAAGGACGTTCCCCCTTTAGAGACCAGTGGAAGGAACATGGAGAGATTTATCTGGTCAAAATATTGACATGGAACCTTTTGTTAGAAGATGTAAAGTATTGGATGTATGTGACACCAAAATGTCCTAAATTAACTCTATTGACCGCTTGGAAGGAACTGATAAGCCAAATGTTTGGCTCTGTCATCCCTCCTTTTTGGACAATGGACTAATTTTTAGCAGAAGGGAAGGATGTTAACTGGCCCACGCTCTGATTAACAGTGTGAGATAATGGCTAGAATACAACTGAAGAGTGTTTATCTGTATATTTCATTTTTATGCTGAGGTTCATGATCTCAATGGCATTTTTTATTGACATTTGTTAATTTGAGTGGCTCTAATTCTTCAAGTTTATAATGGTAATATTAACACATCTGTTCTAAGTAACAACATATTTCTGTGATTCATTTTTTAGTATTAGGACTTGACAGATACTGCTTATCTGCACACTCTGGATGCCCTTGATGTAACTTCAAAGTACAACTTAAGTGCAATAGTACAGTAAAAAAATACTCCAACAGGAAATTTCAATCTCAAATCTCTCATGTGCTCAAAAATTTCCCCACTGTTGTTATTACAATTCCTGTCCTCATTTTCAAAAGCCTAAGAGACAAATGAATTTTTGTTAAGTGCCCTAAATCATCACTTATTTGCCTGAAGGTGTTAATGATAGGTCATATTCTTTTCACACACAGAGCAGAACATTATTTCTAAAATTCTCCTATTGATTTCAGTACTGGCAATATACAATGATTGCCACTGAAAATTTGTCACTAATCGTAGAATTTCCAACTCTCTCTGCATTGTTCCAAAAATAATATCTTGCAGGAGTGCTCATATTGCTGTCAGTTTATCAAAGAACAACTTCCAATTGAAAAGCCATGAGATGTTATTAGCCTATATTGTACACGAAAGTTAAAAGTAATGTGTCATCTGGAAGGCAGAATACATTACACTCCAACAGCGTCATCAAGAAGGGGTATGAAAATCCACCCCCAAAAATAGTGCAGTCAATGGGTTTATTCAGCTGATCTCTAAGTATTGTCAGTATCTTTTATTATTGCCATTATTATTATAGCACATTGGGTATTTTTTCTTCCATTTGACAAAAAAAAAATGTAATAATCAGTTTCTTTTTATTGGCTTGAGACTATCTAGGGGCGACACAGAGGATCTTTTATAATGAAAAACTACTAAGAGGCACAGCCACTTTTGGCAAGGTTAAATTATGAAAGCAATTCTACCAAACAAAATTCATGAGTCACAAACATGCTGCCACTGCAAAAAAAAAAAAAAAAATTAAAAATGCCTTCTCTTCCCCTGTGTCTAACATATATATTGACACAGATTTAGGGATTCAACTGTTTGCTGCAGTCAGACTTCTGGAACGGCAATCACTCCCTTGAGACTGGAGAGAGACAATTAACAAGAGAAGGTAGTGACAGAACAAAGGGGAATGGCTTCAAACTGAAAGAGACTAGGCTTAGATGAGATATTAGGAAGGAATTCTTCACTGTGAGGGTGGTGAGGCACTGGAACAGGCTGCCCAGAGATGTTGGAGCTGTCTCATCCCTGTAAATGCTCAAGGCCAGGTTGGATGGGACCCTGAGCAACCTGGTCTAGTGGAAGGTGTCCCTGCCCTTGGCAGGGGGTTTGGAACAAGATGATCTTTTAAGGTCCCTTCCATTCCAAAGAATTCTATGATTATATGAGAAGTTTTGAAAAGGGAAAGGGAATGTAGTTTTCCTCTGGCTCTAGCTAAAGATACTGCATCCTTTGTTGGGAGAGAAGAGGTAAATTAAGAAGAAAACAGGTTTTATTTTTAAAGTAGATGCTGATATCTAGTCAGTCTGGAAATCACAAAGGTGTTAAAAAGACAAAACTCTGTCCTCTGTTACAGGTTCTAGAGCTTTTATGGATTTCAGCAGGCTTCCTTCACCTCAGTGAGTCGATCTCTGTGTACAAAACACTAATTTGTGTCAATGGATAACCTCAGGAGTGTAAACAGTGGGTGAACCCAGTTGAGAAATCTGCACTGTGCAACAGAAATGGAGTTTTTTGTATGGCATCTGACTTGCACATGTTCTACACAATCTTTCAAATCTACTGTTTTCCCCTCTCCCTGTCCAGGTACCCCAAGATTGATGCTTCAGGTCTCCACCTGTTAAAAAAAAAATAAATAAAGTAAAGGCAGGAAATTATACCCATTTTGCTGAGGGTTTTTTCTGGAGTGTAGCCAAAGAAAACCACAGACAGCTATCCTCTGCTTCACAATATGTAAATATACTGTATTATATTGAGTAAAACAGAAAGAAATTACTCATCAAGAACTTTATCTGCAAGCATGCAATTGGAAATGCATTCCAAATTAAAACACAGCCAGAAACTGCAGAAATCCACATCTAGAAGTAAACAGCTTACAACTGCTTTAGGATAAATATTCTGCTACGCTGCAGGAATTTAAAGAAATGAGAAAAAAGGGTGAGAAGCACAGTGCACTGTACCTGTGGTTATATGGACTGTAGTTAAGCTGATCTTATGACACTCAGAAATTCTGTTTGTGTTTAAAGATAAGTGTCTGAAAGAAAAAGAATTGATCTTCACTGATATCCATCTGTGAAGTTCTGACCTCTGCTTTCATCAGCAAGCCTTTCTACCAGGCAGCTGAGAGTGAAAAGAAAGTCTTGCTGTGAGATCTACCAAATTCAATGTGACCCTAATTCATCCTGTCTTATGATGAGAGTTTAACTACACCACCTTCGTGAGGAGTGCAGTCCCTCTACACTCCCTTGAAGATCTACAGAAAGTTGTAGAATAAGGCCAGGCATCTGACAAAACTCTTCTGCTCCTAAACAATAAAAGATGCCTCTGTTTGAAAATGCACAAATGTAAGCAAATTCCAAAATTTGCTCTAACCAGGACAAAGGCTTTAACCAGGAGACTGTGGTTTAGTTCTGGAATGAATATTCTGGTGAGTATTTAACACTGTACAGTAGCATTTGCTTTTGATATATCCTCTCACCCTATTCTCTTCCCTGGCCATGGTGTTCTTTAAAAAGACATGAGTAGAACCTGATGTCTGCAAAGAAAGGCTTATGCTGCAACTAAACCTTTCAAGTCTATAATTAACCCAAACTGCACCTTCAGTTTATTGAATTGAGCTCTGTGGAAGGATCCTGCTCTGTAGAAAAGATCACACACATCTACAAAGGCTTTTCAGAAAATCTGAAACCATCCATCACCGTGCTTCATTAAGCTCCACCCATTGATTTACTGAGAAGCTCTTGACATCTTACAAAGTTCTCCATCTCAAATTTGTGTCTCACCTATTTCCTTCCTGATTTGTGTAAGAAAATGACGAGCAACTAATGTCACTCCAGACCCATGCGACAGCCTGAGGGGTATAATTTCCCATCTTCAATCAAAAATATTACGATCCACTGAACACTGAAGTAACTTATCACGGATTTATTGGCTGTAGTACAGTGTCAAGTACTGTGTTAAACCCACTACTTGTGAGAATACCCCCAGGGAACTCATGGAAAGGCCAACTTTAAGCCTTTCTAAGTAGTAAAAGCAGAAGTAGTAATGCAGACATGGCTTTGTCTGGATGCAGGCAAAGGCATGGAATTGTACAAACGATGTTAATGATACTGGCTAATGAAATTCTTCTGTCAACAGATTAAAGATTTTATTAGAGTCCTCCCAAATAATTTTGCAACCTCTGTTATTGTCAAGCATAAAACACTGCTCCACACTTGAGAAACATAATCAGAATCCAGAATAATGTATTAAAACGGCTTGACATCTTCCCACTCTGTTGAGACAGAAACTGCTTTTCCATTTCTATGCTGCTCACCTGCAGTTTACCACTAGTACCAATTCTGGCTTTACCTCCAAACAGCAGCCAGCTGATGGACAAGTAGCAATAACTTCAGTCTCAGAAATATGGAAAGGACAAATTGTTCTCATTGCTCATTCCATATGAATTTACCACCATTAACAAAATTTTACATGATGGGCATTTGCATCAGGAAGAAAAGGGAGTAGTGGAGTGCTTTTGTTTTTTCAAGTTTTTTTTACTCTAGCTTGATGTCAGACATACCAGGACACATTTAATACTCCTACAGCTGGAAAAGAAGGTTTGTGAAATGTGGGCTGGGATCTATCTGGAATAGATTAAATGACCCATTCATGTTTGAAGCAGCTCAATTGAAGGTAAATGACAGTAGGATTTGCAACCTGAAACCTCTACCAGCAGTGATGGGACAGCAGAGTGCCCTGTAGACACTGATTCCTGCCCTTTCATCTTGACCAAGCTCTTCCTGGGGTTGTTCCTATAGGTATAGAGATTGTATGTTCACTGTCTCTTGCGGAGAGCCTAACAAGATTTTTTATCTCTTACTTTGCACCTCTTTTAAGTATCTTCGTGTCCCACCACAGGGGCAATAAACCACCAACAGAACCAAACAGGAACTATGCTCTTGCTTTACTTTGCTCCTTTGAAAATCTTAGTTTGGGCTCTACTTTCCTGTGCTGTGTATTTTTTCACTGTGGTTATCTTGCTGATATTTTTCCTTCTTCTCACCCAAATCAGCTGTGTCTCTAGGATCATTTATCCTACAGGCAGCTGTCTTGTTGGGACCACAAATCCTGCTAGAATCTCTCAATAGTAAACAAAATCCTTTGTGATTCCACATTTGCACTTTGTTTTGCTGCCTTTAAATATTGCAGGGTTTTCTCTCCATCTCTTGCCCTTCCCGCTTTTCATGGAGCCCTAAATTTACACACAAGGCATTAACATGGGCCTGAAGTTACCTAATTCACAGGGCTAATTTTAATTTTTAATAGGCTAATACAGTCCTATGACAAGTTTCCCAAGTTTTCCAAGGAATCTCCATTGTTCAACGGATATATCCAGAGGGATGTTAGACATGAATTTTTAAGGATGACTTTGAGAAGGTAATGAAATATTAGTGGGTCTGACATCCATGAAATGCCTACCAGGTGTGTTGAGGAGCTGAGGAAGGAACAGAGTTCCAAGTTAATTTTGCAGATAAGAAATTAAATCATTGCTGTGTCCTGCCTTTAGCTGCTGATTTTCTCCCCCTTCAACAACAGGAGTTTGGGCTACACAAAAGCTCTGCTGGTCAGATGATAAAGCTGTGACAGATGTGCACATGAACTTTATACAGCTCAGAACTTCAGTCCCCAGCATGCTGCATACATGAGGCTCCTTCTATGTCCATCTTCATGAATAATATGCTTACTTCATTAAATTTTCAGGGAAAGTTAGAGAAAATTAGTAAGGTAAGACTGCTATTCTTTTAATAATAAAGATAGTTAAGAAAAAAAAGTCTTAGGAAAATTCTTTTTCTTTTTCTTCTTCTTCTTCTTCTTCTTCTTCTTCTTCTTCTTCTTCTTCTTCTTCTTCTTCTTTTTCTTTTTCTTTTTCTTTTTCTTTTTTCTTCTTTTCCTTTTTCTTTCTTTTTCTCTCTTTTTCTCTCTCTTTTTTCCTTTTCCTTTTCCTTTTCCTTTTCCTTTTCCTTTTTCTTTTCCTTTTCCTTTCTTTTTTTCTTCTTTCTCTTTCTCTTTCTCTTTCTCTTTCTCTTTCTCTTTCTCTTTCTCTTTTTTTTTTTCTCTTGGATAGTGTAGTCATCATGAATGACAGCATTTGAAAAGGAAGTAAAAGAGGATATCCTGTATGTACCAATGTTTATATATACCCAACTACATCTTTAGTGGTCTTCCAGGTGTTAACATTCTCCCCCACTGTGTTCAGCACAGTGTTCTTTTATTACTCACACTGGTCACGGACTCGTAGTTTCCTCACTGAGGACTGGTCCAATGCATGGGGCTGAGCCTAAGTTTACATCTTCTCCAATTATAAAAGGGCCATTAAGTTCAGATAATTTGAAATATAAATTTAAGAGGAATTCTGGGGAAATCATAATTAGGTGCAGAGACATTACATGAGTTTAATGACTGAGATTAAATTTCAGTTTTCAGGATTATTAATTGAGAATCCTTATTTAGTTCAACTTCTTTTTTTTTTTCCCTTAATTAATTGGAAATTTATTTTCTAGCATTTAAGGCAGAGATTCTTTTCAATCCCTGTGTTGGTGAGCTATATACTAATGTTCTCTACCTTGCTTTCAAAACTCTGTCCTGTGAATTTCTTTGAGCTCTTTCTGATAACATAATAATGCCTGCATGAGTTATTTATATGGAAAGAGCAATCTCCAATTTATATATTCTGTAGGAAATTAAGTTACTTGGGACTCAGAACTGAGCATTTCATAAGTACTGATATATTAGAAAGATAGTCTGCCACAAAACCATACAGAAGGAAGAAAATTAGGAAATAGCATCATTTTGTGTGCCTCTGAAAAAAATGGCTGAGATGTTCTGCTGTGGTGTTTTATGGATTCTAAGTTACATGATCTCAACCAGTAAAATCCATTTTATTTGACTGTAGACACGTGCACGTGATGTGCCCACCCTAAAGCCGGCACCTTCACTCTCAGGGGAAGAGTCACATCTCCAAGTAGGGGAAGCTGATTCCTTTCAATGCAAATTGTTTTTTGCATTTCATATCTTTAGGGTAGAGAAATGGTTCCATGTGTCAAACCTGCACACCAACTGGGTGCTAAGGTGTGATATGCAGTGGGTTGGTACATCCATACAGGAATTCATCTGCTGCTTTCCCTGTTTGGCACCATGTAAGAAATCCAGCTTTCTCCTTCCAAAGCTCTGCATCCGGATCCATTTAAAATGTGAGAGATGGTGCATTAATTTGATTTTTAATCTTCTGAAACACTGCTCTAATCAAACATGAATGCTGACTAGTAACCAAGAATACAACATAGAAGACAGCACCAATTCCCAAAGACTTAAACCTCACGAGAAACTATTTTAGTAACTAGAGATTGTTTTGCCCTTATTTTTCAGAGCTAGATCATGCCTACAACGTGATTTTCTCCCTCTAACTCTCTAGTCTCATTTCTTTATACCACAGCACTGAAATGCCTACCTTTCCATTTGCTCTCACTTTCCAAAAATCACCACTAAATCTGCCCCGGTAGCCCATGTCAGAAGTAACTCTTTGGCCAAAAATCCAGCCATAACACAGAGCCCCCAGGCTCTGAGACAGAAAGGCTGTGATTTAACAGAGAGAAGATTTACTGCACAGCAGCACCAGCATTTTTTTTTTCTCAATACAGGTGAAGAGGCCTCTTGCGAGGAAAAACATCAGGGAATAAAAACGTCTTAAGGTAATTTGCAGCCAAAAAATGTCCACAGAATTATACATTAATAAAAACTATTTTAAGAACTGAGCTGGTTTCCCCTTGATATTTGGCATCTATCAAAATTGGAAAAGGTAAGAAAAAATAGTGAGGCTTTAGATCAATAAAATATGATGCAGCAAAAGAAAGCACAAATAAATTCTGTTTTTAAAAAATTAATTGAATGGTTTAGAGGGTTAGTGGAAGGAAATACACTTCATGTCTAAATGACCAGTTCCACTGAGAAAAGTCAAGCTGGCCTGCAGTGGATGAGTGTTTATATCTATAGCCTCTCTGGTCAGCAATTCACCCAATGTGAACAAAAAATTTTAAATAAATAAATAAACAATCTCCTGAGGCTGTTTCAAAGGAAAAAATGATCATTCAATGAAGTGTTCATGAAAGTATCTCCTGAGGAAGCTCAGACTCAAACTATTTTGGGTTTCCAGCGTCAGCTGACACATGGCTGCTTGGCTGTGTCTTTGATTCATGAATTCCGTGTCTCAGATCCCTTTTCTTCTTTATAAGCTGTGATTCCTGGATCAACCAGGAGTACACCAGTGTGACATTTCATAGTCAAAGTATTTTCAAGTTTTCATCAAAAGCTCAAAATCTGCCATGGGAAAACCTGATGGTTATTTTTTAAAATATATTTGTTATCTTTTCTTAAGTGAAAGAACAGTTTCTCAGACAGCTGAAGAGTGTCAATCAGGAAGTCAGACAAAAAGCAGGTTATGGGGCCTCAATCTCCTTGTAGCGTTGACTGTTTCAGTGTTCACATGGTCACAACGTGAAAAAGCTAACTTTGATGCTTTATGAATGGTATTTGAATAAATAAACACATTTAGAGTCATGGTAATGAATTTTCTGCCTCAAAAGCAACACAGAAAACATTTGGAATAAACAATTATCTGGTGCTGTCTTTTCAAGCAGGATAGTGGCAAACAGGTAGTCTAATACATCATGGCTTCTATTCTTTACTGAGTTTCCAAGATCAAGAGAGCAAATGATAGACATGATTGTTGTTTGCTATCAGCCTCCATTTCAGTGTGCTCTTGTGAGGAACACCTTGCTTCTCCTGATTTATTCACAGCTTCACCTCAATTAGATGCATCTTTCTGAGGCCAAAATTCTTTGTACAAGCATACATTCTTCCCATAATTCCTTTTAAACAGGGAGCTTTCTCATTATTTCTAAAATATCAGCTTTCTGAGAATCTGCTGTGTATTGGTAAAAGCTCCCTGTATTTCTGTGAGGTTTTTTTTACAGACACAGGTTTTAGTCATTTGTCATTGCCATTATTTTTAAAGCACCTTGTACTGAGAACTGGTATTGCAGTTGCAAGGTAGAAAAGAGAGTCCTCACTTTTAGTCACCACTGGCCTCAATTTTTTGGCTGTTTTCTTGTTTTCTTTAGAAAGTACAAGTAGTTTCTAAATTTAACTAGATTTTTTTCCTCTATCTGCTCCACTTTTTGTCTTCTGTGGCTTATTCAAATGATTAGTCTTCCCTCTTAATTAGGAACAATCTGTAATAGTGGTGTTAATATTAGCTAGGAGTTACAGTGATGGATCACTACATCATCTCACTTTGTTTTGAAATATGGTTGAAAATATGCTTGTAGGTAGAAATAGGAGCCCTGCAAGGCACGATTTCCAGTTGGGTTATAAGGGTTATAAAGGTTATAAAGTTTATAAGGGCTATAAGGGTTATAAGTGTTACAAGGTAAGAAACAGCAAAGGAAAACACAAGGCAATGATTGCTGTTGCAATTGCAACAATCTTTTCAAATTCTCTTTAAGTATAAGGTAGTCAATCTGCATTTTTTATTTACATTTAGCACCATTTTTGCCTACCACTGGTGAAAGATTACTAGACTCCATCAGGCAGACCATCAACTGATGTAAATTAGTGTATTTCCATGGACATATTCCTCCTGCCCTTGGGTCACAGCAACCCCCTGCAGCGCTCCAGGCTGGGGGCAGAGGGGCTGTAAAGCTCCCAGCAGGAAAGGCCCTGGGGGTGCTGGCCAACAGCAGCTGAACATGAGCCAGCATGTGCCCAGCTGGGCAAGGAGGCCGGTGGCCTCCTGGCATTCTGTGCCAGCAACAGCGTGGCCAGCAGGCCCAGGGCGGTGATTGTCCCTCTGTGCTGGGCACTGGGGAGGCCACAGCTCGAGTGCTCTGTCCAGTTTTGGGCCCCTCACAACAAGAAAGAGATTGAGGTGCTGGAGTAGACCCAGAGAAGGACAACTCAGCTGGGGAAGGGTCTGGAGCAGCTGACGAGGAGCAGCTGAAGGAGCTGGGGGTGTGTAGCCTGGAGAAAAGGAGGCTCAGGGATGACCTTATTGCTCACCGCAACTCCCTGAAAGGAGGCTGTACCCAGGTGAGGGTCATTCTCTTCTCCCAGTTAAAAAGTGACATAACAAGAGGAAATGGCCTCAAGTTGCACCAAGGGAGGTTTAGATTGGGTATTAGGAAAAATTTCTTCACCTAAAGGGTTGCCAAACATTGGAACTGGTAGCCAACACTTGTGGTTGAGTCACCATCCTTGCAGGTATTTAAAAGACATGTGGTTTGTAAGGACATGGTTTCATGGTGGGTTTGGCAGTGCTCGATTAAGAGTTGGACTTGATGGTCTTTAGAGGTATTTTCCAACCAAAAAATTCTATGATTCTATGACTCTATACTGATGAAATTTACCAACTCACTCTCTGAAAATCCACATCTCTGCTTTTAATTAAGATTTTGTGATCTTCTAGATTTCCAGAGTCTATGACTTTTACCTTTCCAGCTGTCATGCATTATCAGTTAAAAAAGAATCGAGTTTTTCCAGGAAATGTATTAATTGTTTTCACAGAACCTAAGATGTAGTCACGTACTCACAGACTTCTACAGCAGCAGTTTGCTAGCACTGTTCACCTCTTCATTGCTGTACCCACCAAGGCACAGAAGCTGAATAAGTGAGGTTCCTACTCTTCTTAAAGTAAAGAGATCCATTCTTCTCTTGGCAGACGTGTCTTTGACTGGAACAATCACTGTCGATTTCTATGAGTCTGGTTCAGTTTGCACTTTAATTTGGAGAGTTCAAGCAACCATTTCTATATGTTAGCTGTGAGGATATGATAAACATCTGAGGGTCATCAACTTCAGAAACTATTGCAGATGTTCCAGGCAGAGAAAAAAAAAGATTATTCATTTAGGAAAGGTATAATAGCTATGTTTGCACAGTGAACATCACACCATCACACATAAAAAAGACAACACCTAAGTGTCATGTCAATGCTTATGTGAAGATATAACCAGTTTTTCAGTAATGCAAGGAGGAAATGAACCTGGAGAGGTGCAGCTGACCAGTGTGCCCTGCTCTGTAAAAAAAGAACTTAATGACAATTTGCACTGAATGAAGCCCTGGTAGGTCACAGTGAAAATTTTCATGGAGAAATCTTTGTTAAAATTTTTTTCGTTGGAATCTAACTAATACTGCCAAAACTACAAGTTCTAATGAAAATTAGGCAAGTTATTGAAACCAAAACTGAAGATTTCAGAGACTCAGAAAGAGAGCGGTCAGTCTGTTTTCTCATACAAACAATTTAATATCCCTCCATCACATATATAGTTTACCTGCTTCATGGGATCAGCCAGTTTGCTTCCAGGTTTTTTTATGAAGTTCACAGTAGGTTTCATTTGGTTTTCTTCTTTTTGGTGGAATGTTTTGCTGGTTTTTTTAGCATCACTTATACCTCTCAGGTTTTGTACAACAGGTGTTTTCCTTCAGTTATTGACAATTATATGATGACTCCATTTTAGTTCATCACAGCAAATACAGTCAAAAGGCATTTTAGCTCTATTATTTGCAATTATGCAGATTCTAAGCATAGAATTTCATACTGCATCACTGGTGGAGTTTCCTTTTTTGTTTGATAGACTGCTTGAATGAATCTTGAGGCTTGAGTCAGTTGCCTATTCAGAGGTGTCAAGTGTTATTTGCAACGCCCACAGATAGCTGAGACATCTTCCCAGGGTTGGCAGCTGCTGCACAGAACCCGTGGGATGGTGGTGCTCGCCTGGAGTGGCAGCTGGAAATGGAGCAGAACTGCACATGGAATGGCAGTGGCCACCCACCCATCCTGGGCACAGTTTTCCTGCCTTTAGCAGGTGGGACTCATTTTAATACTCTTCATTTTAAGTATTTACAAATAGATGCTTACCTCCGCTTTTGGTGTCTAAGACTCCACTGTGGTTGGTCAAGATTTAATAGAGGCACTTCTGTTGCTTGAATATCATCTTGAGAGGACAAGACATTTAGTGCACCCTGCTTTTCCTCCAGCTGCCATTTCCAAGAGTCATGTACTCTTAGAAGTTCTGTGTCATAGGTTCTTGGGTAGTCCTGGGTACCTTTGACTGTCCCAGGTGCTGTCAGACACCCATCTACAGGCATCCCCTTGCCTGGCTCATCTGGTCAGCTCAGCCAGCAGAGCCCAGAGAGCAATTCAGCTGCTCAGACAATCGACTTGAGGGCGAGCTAATAGGATCTCCCCCTCTGCTCGCATTGGGTAGTGGCAATATTCAGACTCTCTCAGGTAGGTAGGGAGGTGATTGAGTTAAGAGCAGCAAGTGGGGCTGGCAGATACAACACCAGACCCACAAGATACCTGTGGCTCTTCTGGACCAGCAGTCAGAGACCAGGCAAGGTACCTCACTGCCTCTTACATGGCAATAGGTGTCCATGTTTGGGGGATTGAGCAGGGCCCATAGATCACCACCAATTACAGTGAGAACCCAGTGGACCTTAAGAAGCAGACCCCTGATGCAGTTGTCTTAAATTGGGTCCCAACCCCAGGCACTGTACTTGGAAAAAAAAAAAAATCAATTTTGGAAACATTATATAAGGCATGTTATGTAAAAGAGAACGCGCAGGGTCCCCTGCTCTTGCCCAATGTGTTCTGCCTCTGATAACAGCCATAACTTTCCTATTCTATAAGGCCAGTTGTGATGGGCTGAACCCAGACAGCAGCCAAATACTCACCCTGACTTTCCCCCACTCCCATCTTGGAAGGGATGGGGGCTGGAGAAAATTGGTGGAAGGCTAAGGGACTTGTGAATCCAGATAAGGATAGTTTATTAAGAAAAGTAAAAGCTGTGCGTGGAAGTATAGCAAAATATGAATTAATTCACTATTTCCCATTGGTGGGCAGATGTCCAGCTGTTTCCTGGTAAGAAGGGCCTCAGCTTCCATAACACGTGCTTGGAAAGACAAATGCCATAACTCTGAATTTTCTGCTTCCTTCTCTTTACCATAAGTTATGGCTGACTATGATGTCATATGGCATGGAATAACTCTTTGGTTAGTTTGGGGCAGCTCTCCTGGATATGTTTCCTACCAGCCTGTTGCTCAGTCCCAACCTTCTTACTTGGGTGGGTGGGGGAAGAGAGTGAGAAAACCTTGATACTGTACAAGAGGTGCTCAGCAAACAGCCAAAACACTGCTGTGTCACCCAAGCTGTTTTAATCCCAAAGGCAAATCCCCACACAGGCTGTGACAGAAGAATTTACCTCTGTAAGTTCATCCCAGCCAACCACCATTGCTCCAGGACATGCATATTGTCTTCTGGGTCATACCTGTGCAATACTGCAGTATGTCCAATATTCCACTGCCATTCTTTCCCATGTCATTGTTCTCATTAATACTGAAGGTCCCTGTCACTTCTAGGACACATTATGGTAGATCACTCTACTTTGTACAACAGAGTTGGCCTACAGCCAAGCAGAAAAAAAGATTCAAGTGCTTCATTTAGGAAGATGGGAGAGAAAGAATGGGGTTTTCAAGAATAAGATAGCAGACCTCCATCTTAGTTTGACTTCCCCGTCTTCGGTGCCAAAAATATCACTGATCCACTATCAGCAAAGCTGGTGCTGTGTTTAAATTGTCTCAACTGGGAATCAGTAATTTCTAATTCTGATATGCATTTGATATATGCACTTTTCATATTTCATAACCTTTATTAGCTACAGAACATCGTTGTTATTATTGTGGATCCAAAGTTGTCTCCAGGTTTATTTTAGACCATCATAGCTGAGTATAACAGAACTTTTCACAAAAGCTTAGACTTCAGTCCTACACCAGTAGGTGTACTAGTACTGCCAGGAGCCAATTTGTTACTGTGTTGTCTCAGCATATTGTGATACAGCAAACATCCTGTCTGAATGATAACACCACAATAAGCTTGGGCATAACTAAAATAAGACTTAACTCGAAAGTGTAATGAGATCAAAAACTGGAGCTTTTGACCACATCAACAACTTCCCTAGAGCTTGTGTGAAAATCATGTTTCACAGGGGATTTACAAATCATTGTCATCTTTGTCCACTGCATACTGACGAACTTGCCACTTGTCAGTTAAATCAGGCAAATTATTTCTCCTTTCAACATTAAAGAAGCAGTTTAAACTTCCTTGTTAATGCAAAGCAGACTACTGGTTTGAGTGTTGCTGATTGACCAAGTATCATATGATATGGTAGAAACTTGGGAAATTAAAATTGGATTACCCAGCACACTCTCTTGAGTTGAGCTTTTCTGGCACATGATTCCTGTTAATATTTTACTTCTAGTCTTTTGTGCCAGTGCTGCTAAAAAGAGAAGACCAAAAAAAAAAAATAAAAAGGGAAGAAAATAATAGAAAATGAGTTTATATTGGATTTGGGTAACTGACAGTGATTGCTATCAAATCACAGCTTAAATAATGCATTTCTGAGGTGTTCAGAGCATTTATGTTCACAGAGTAAAATCTGCTGCCTTTTTCTCAGTCTCCCTCTCTGTCTGGAATATAGATGAATACAGTGAAACTATTATTTAAAGACAAAACCCGCATCAACATTGAACACTGCAGTGGTGCAAAACAGGTGAAACAAAGATGGCTCATAGAGACTGGCTGGATACCATATGTCATTTCGAGAGGATGTTCCATCCATGTTTCAGGCACTAATGTGGATCCAAAGCATATGTGTGAGGGTTCCTGCTGGGTCCATACCCACTTTCAGGGCAGGTCCCTGAAAGGGAAACTTCATCTTTAAACATCCCGTGATATTGACCATTGACCTATCCATGGGAGGGAGGTGGGGCACTGTTAAGAAGGAGAACATCTAACACTGAACATCCCACCTACTCATTTATCATTGCTAAACTGCCTGTTTTTATGGCAAAGTCTTAGCACAGTTCTAAGCCCTATTTCAGCTTTCCAATAATTGCCAGCTCCAACAGCGCACTGCTGGCACCGGCCGTGACAGGCAAAGGATTTGCTTGCTGACTATGCAAGATGGGCAGATGTTGGGTGAGAGATGGAGAAGTGACTTGCCAGAGTCAAACAAATGCAGGGTTCCATGTGGTGCCCTGCCAACCTTCCCTGCAGGATCCTGCCTGCTAAGCTCATTAAAGTTCACAGCAGAATTTGGAATCTATTTGAATAGGCTTAGTAACACAGAAGTGTATTAATTAACTGTGAAAACTCTATTACATGTGGGAATGGTAACACCAAAGTTTATTAATTGTGGCATGAATGCATAGGAACAACAGCAATTTAGTAACTTGGAAAGAAGTGAGCCGAAAAACATCTTGTAAGGAACATAAACAGAGCAAAGAGGAACATTATAAGCTAGATCTTCTCTGTCTCCTGCATTAATCCCACATAATGAAGGAACTCTACATCTACAGGGAACTGGCACATATCAGTGACATTTGATATAAACGTGATATATCAGCAGTAATAATACTACTGCTACTACTCTGGATAAGAGTGACATGTAGCTCTTACATCTAAAATCCAGCCCTCATGTCAGTGGATGCAGCTCTGTCAGTGTCAATGAATTGTGGATGTCATGGATTTGCCCATTTCATTTCAATATGCCAAAAAGGACGTGTTTTTCCGCATGAAAACTAAGAGATATTAAGGTGACTAAAAGATCAGTGCTGGGTTTTAGCCTGTTTTGTCTCCTGGTACTTTCTCCTTCTTTTCACAGAAATAAAGACAAAATGAAAAAGAAGTTTAGACAGTTTGGCTTATCTCCAACACATATTGAAATCAAACCATGCAAATATTTATGCCCAAATGGTTTTCAACGTGAACAGACTTGCAGTGCTCACCTGTACTCATCAAATGCCAATATCAGAGGAAGGAGATACTCTCAAATACCTGTTTATTTTGTAAAGCACTGTCAAGCTGCTCCTTTCTAAAGGTTTATCTTGTAGTGAAGATTTGGGTACATCATTTAATGTTGTACAACAATTTTTATTCAAGGTTGACATTTGAAGGTGAAAAAAATAAAACAAAACAAAATTAAGAACATAACCTGACAATGAGCTGACATTTAAATTAATTGACTTTATTTTTTTAAGCTTCTACCGTAAAAGTTGTTATGATAATTATTTGTCTTGTATTATCTCTTTCTTTCTGATTTTGCTCGTGAAAAGGCAGAACCGGACAGTTTAATTTGCCGACTTTTAAGGCATTCAGAAATAATTTAAACACTGAAGGTGTCTCTTAAGAAACAGCCTATTGCATTTTTGCAATGAATGTATTCTGATAAGACAGCAGAACGCAGCACTCGTGAAAGCAAAGCAAAGTGTCAGAGACAGATAGCAGAATCTAAACAAACTTTGATTACCACTAAAAAACGTACACACTGGTACAATTAAATTCTAACTAGCAATTTTTTTCAATTTGATAATAATAAGAGAGGGAAAGTTAATTTCTTTAAAATAGTATCCCATAAGTGACATTCTGACTAGTTATAAACGAGAGTGATTTTTTACAATTAGTCCTAGTGATAATTGCCCAATATTTACAATTTGGGTAATCTGGTATATGTAAATATTATTGTTGTTTGCAGTTTCAGTTAAGACTATTTTTTTCCTATCATATTGTGAGCATGAGAATGTAACTACTTTTTTACCTACAAATAAAATAAATTATGTTACTGGCAAAAGGTAAGCCATATAGAGGATAGGATGAGATGTTTCTTTAAGTGTTCATGTAACTTCCAAAAAAGCATGCAGAGGTCATTATTCTGTGGGTTACAAATGGCTGAGGCCCTATTTCAGCAGAATAGAATGAGGTAAGGCAATAAGAAATCACATGCTAATGTTCCTCAACCAAAAAAAAATCTGATGACAACTCAGATTGACGGAATTTGCCTATCCATGTCAGGGCAGATTGCAAGGAGAAGAATCTCCAAATTTACATTCAGACAGAAAGGACCAAGACGTTGTCTGACTACTACCCTGTCTAGTCCTTCTCCTCTGAAACCACAGTGAATGGAAGCTGTTGGAAGTGAGCAACGAGCACATTCTGCAATCAAAAACTGCTGAAAGATGAAGAACCACAGGCTGTGAACTCACCTGGAGTGAGTGACTCATCCTATTGCAGTGCTGCCCACTGCTTCAGAGAAACAGCTTGTGGGGGTCCAGGTATGCATGGAAATAAGTGCAATAAGGAAGGAATACGTCAAGTAATGAAAACTGTAAAAGACTGGATTTGCTGTTTTGGCAAGGAGACAAGGGAGACCCAACAAATACTTGGAAAACTAATAGGAGAACTGAAACTGGAGGAAATAATGGTACTCAAAAAAGTACATGAATTCCTAATTGGACTGTGAAAATCCTTGCCATAGAATACAATGGAAGCAAGAGCATATCAGGGTTGAGAAAGCAAAATGACATTTCAATGGTCATCAGAATAACCACAATGCTAATTGTTAACTTGATGAATATTTTATGCTGCTTGGTAACTATTTATTCTGTAATGGATTCTTGTTAGCAAACGTCTGCCTTTCAAAATGTCTGCCATCTCCTGTTATTTTTGCTGGACGTGAACCAGTCCATTGGTAAATATACACCTTTTCAATAAAGATTTTGGAATTACCTTTCAAGTTGCCCATGGAAATGAAACTACACACCCTAAGGGAAAGATGGTGGACATTATGACTGAGACAGCAGGTGTTTAAAATTGTTCCTGCTGAGCTCAGTACAGGATTAAAATTTTACTAGGTTGGGAGAGGTATAAGAAAACATTTTGCTGAATAGAGAACCAGTATGATAAACTGAGACATTTTCCAATTATCCTGAGGTGAATACAAGCTACAGTTCCTTCCTAAACCACATTTGAAAGCTGCACTGAATATTTCTTGATGATCAAGTCATTTTTTAAGTGTAGCAGAAAGCAAGTTTTAATTTTTTCACTTTCCCAGTGTGTTCAGGGATAGATGCCAGTATGAAAATACAGGGACAATTACTAGCAACCAAAAATGTAATTAGCTTTCAGAAAGGTTAGTGGTTTATTTTTTCTTTCTTATTCTGTAATGAAAAAAGGGCTATTAAAAATGGCCACATGACTGTTCAAAGTGTTTTGAATCTCGGTTAAGTAAGTCAAACACAAGGAAGAAATATTTTTCATAGATACAGTGAGGGTAAAGTGTTCTGAAGGGTTTGCACAGTTACTCCTTCAGTAAGTAAGGTCAAATTATGTGCAAGACAGGGGCATTTAGCATAAAACCAGTATTAATAATTCATATGGTGAGCTGAGTACTGGAATGATAAGATATAGTGATGGGGAAAAAAACCCAAAACAATAAACCTGACCACTAGACCGGAAAAAGGGAAGAAAAAACTCATATAAAACAAAAGGACAATAGGATAGAGAGGTGAAAATACTGATTATACTGATTTAGACTTTTCTTATAAGTGCACACACAGATTAAGTGTTACAATATGACAATGATTCTGGTTTCTCTTATTTGCTTGCTGGTTATCGCAAGCTGTAGATATTCTCAGAGCAGAACTTCACCTCGTATCTCACCAACCAGCTACACAGTGTTTATCTTCACTGCACCTCAATATGGAGAAACAAAGCTCTCTGGATAAAGGAATATATTAGCACTGTGTTAGGAAGAGAATGGAAAAGGTGGTCCAGGCCTAAAAAAGATTTTGCTGTCCTGAACTTAAATTCTGGAGTTTTTATTTATGAAATTTTCTTGAAATCCGATGTCTCACATGAAGTATCTTGCAAGAGCTGAGTGAGCTGGCACTTAATTAATGCTATGCCTTTCTGGGATCCAGAAATTATGCCTTTTCTCAGCTTACAATCCCGAAGAAATATCAGGAATACTTTGTGTATTCCTGAAAATAAAATCCTCATAAAATGCAGTTTCTTCCAGGTGACACTTTCTGGCACATATATGGGCAGAGCTATAAGTCATAGCCTCAGAACAGCACACGTAAGAAGAGCAAATTAGTGGGAGGGAGGCCACTAACAACAGCTGGAAGGTGAGAATGTTCAGTGAGAATGACCAGCGTGCCATAAAGTCCTTTTCCTGTTCCTCAGGTTTATATGTCAATAGTTTTTCTCATTCAGCTGACTAGTGCTTTAAGTTAAGGGCAGACATGAGGAGAAAGCAGAGATGAGGATCCACTTCAAAGAAACAGTATTTCTGGCCTTCGTATGCCTTCTTTCAAGTTTCTCTGAGAAAAGTAATAACTCCCTGCAGTGCCAGTTCCAGGGGAACCGCATTGTGTGACCTGCTGAGTCTCCGTTTCATTAGAGGTCTCTCACAGAATCATAGAAGAATTTGGCTTGGAAGATACCTTTAAAGGTCATCAAGTCAAATCCCCTGCAATGAGCGAGGGCATCTTCAACTAGATCAGGTTGCTCAGTACAACCTGACTTTGAATGTTTCCAGGGATGGGGCAACTATCACCTTTCTGGGCAACCTGCTCCAGTGTTTTGCCACCCTCACAGTAAAGGATTTATTCCTTATATCTAGTCTGAATCTACTCTCTTTTAGTTTAAAATCAATAGCCTTTGTCCTGTCACAACAGTCCCTTCTAATAAGTCTGTCCCCATTTTTCTTAGAAGCCTAAGTATTGAAAGACTGCAGTGAGGTCTCCTTGAATCCTTCTCTTCTCTGAACAACCCCAGCTCTCTCAGACTGTCTTCACAGCAGAGGTGTTCCAGCCCTCTGATCATTTTATGTCCCTGTTCTGGACTCACTCCAACAGGTCCATGTCTTTTCTGTGCTGGGGACCCCAGAGCTGGATGCAGAACTGTAGGTGGGGTGTCACCAGAGTGAAGTGAGGGGCAGAATCCCATCCCTCACCTGCTGCCCACACTCCTTTGGATGCAGCCCAGGATATATTTGGCATTCTGGGCTGTGAGTGCACTTTCCCAAGTCATGTCCAGCTTTTCATCTACCAGTACCCCCAAATCCTTCTTCTCAGGGCTCTTCTCAATCTATTCATCCCCCAGCTTGTATTTATACCAGGACTCTGCACCTGGCCTTGTTAAAATCACATGAGATTCCCATGGGTCCACTTTTCAAGCCTGTTCAGGTCCCTCTGGATGGCATCCTGTCCTTCAAATGCGACAACCTCACCACTCAGCTTGGTGTCATCTGCAAATTTTCTAAAGGTGCACTTGACCCTACTGTCCATGACGTCGAGGAAGAAATTAATTAGTCCTGGTCCCCAGACAGACCCCTGAGTGACATCACTTGTCTCCATTCAGACACTTTGACATTGACCACCACCCTCTGGATGCAACCATCCAACCAATTCCTCATTCACCACAGTCTACCCATCAAATCCATCTCTCTGCCTTAGAAGGAAGGATGTTGTGGGGGACTATGTGAAAGTCTGTACAGAAGTCCAGGTAAATGACACCTGTAGCTCTTCCCTTGTCCACTGATGTGGTCACTCCATCATAGAAGGCCACTGAGTTGGTCAGGCAGGACCTTCCCTTGATGCAGCCATGTCGGCTGTCCCAAATCGCCTCCCTATTCTCCATATACCTTAGCACAGCTTCTAGGAGGATCTGCTCCCTGATCTTCCCAGGCACGGAAGGAAGTCTGACAGGGTGGTAGTTCCCAGGATCCTCCTTTCTACACTTTTTAAAAATAGGTGCAATGCTTCCCTTTTTCCAGCCACCAGGGACTTCACCTGAGTGGCATGATTTTTTCAAATATGAAGAATGGCTTGGCAATAACATTAGCCACTTCTCTCAGGACTCTCGGATGCACCTCAGCAGGTCCCACAGGGCTCAGCTTGCTGCCTCCCTCTTTTAGCTGAGCAGAAGCTTTCAGACCTTTCATTTTGGGGCAGGAGGACTCTTTGGGTTACATTCTTGCTTCACAAAATATTTATAAGCATAGACTAATGTAGAGTGGAGGATCTCTGAAGGTCATCTACCCACCACCCCTGTCATAGCAAGACTAGCTTTAAAGTTACCTCCAGCTGTCTGTTAGATCAGGTCCTTGTCCAGCTGACCTGGGCAGTCTTCAGGGATGGAGAGTTCAGTCTCTGTGGTTAACCTGTGAAGAATGGGTCTGTGTGAATAATTATTCCCTGTAACTAGCTGAAACCTCTCTTGTGGCAACGATTGCCTCTTTTTCCTTGCTCTGCATCTTTGAGAAAAGCCTAACTTTGTCTTCCTTATAGCTACCTTTCAGGCAGTTGAACACAGCAAACAGGTGTCCTCCTAGCCTTCTCTTTTTTAGGCTAAAGAAACCTCAATTCCTAAACCATTCTTTGTTGATAATGGGATCCAGAATCACAGCCACACCTTTGAGCATGACAATAGAGTAAATTTCGTAGTCACCGAACAGTGCACCTATCCAGTGCACATATCCTCATTATGGCTGCAAAGATACTAAAGAAACTGTGTTGCAAGCTTTCCTAAAGCTGATATATATTATTTAAATCCCACCCTACCCATGGTCACAGACACTGCTGTTTCAACTTAGAAAAAAATCATTTGGTCAGTGAAAATTTACCCTGATTTATTACACATGATTTATCCAGACTCTGTTCCCAGTTATCTTGTCCCTCATGTGCCTGGAAATGGTTTCTACATATAATACTCTTTTATCGAGAATCCCTGGAAAGTACCTAAAAGAAGAAACCTCTGGGGTCCAGCTCTGATCTATATGCTCCACAAAGAAGATTTCACACTCTTCACCACAGCAGAGATAAGAATAATAGAAGTGTTTGGGTTGGAAAGAACCTTAAAGGACCATCGAGTTCCAATCCGACTTTAATGGCCGGGGTTTTCATCCACTAAGAGTGTCATATAAAGTGGAATACCAAGAAGGGGCAAGCTGCATGACAACCTGCAGTTTGACTTACAGTTTCTCAAGGAGTTCTGTACTCCACAGTTCAGGAACTACAAGAAAAAAGGTGTGATTTACAACACACCCTTGCCTGGATCATTGATTTTTGTGAATACTGGCTTTGGATCTTGAATTCACTGTGCACTGGCATTGACAGTAGGGCTGTAAGTCATCTAATATGTCTGGTTATTATAGTGCCTAAATTTGTCACTTTAGTCCTTAACTTTAGGGTTTGTGTCCCACATTCGTGCCCCACATTGATACTTTGGAAATCCAGTATGCTTCTTCTCACAGAGTAGGCAGAATCGAACATGACATGAACATTTATTTTAATGATGACAGGAGCAGTTTGAGGCTGGAGTCAGGAAGATCTGACATAAGTGTGCCTAAGAAAATTTGCAGCCTTGAGTCAGACCGTCAGAATTCCCACACATTGTCAAGCAGAGAATACATCTCAAAAGCAGTAAATACAGACAGAAAAGATTTTAAAATAGCAAATAGGAAATGCAAAGAAAGTAGCAAGTCTTAGATACCACATATATTTTTGTTAACAAGGTGACTCAATACAGGAAGATGAAGCTCAGTTATTATGATTTATCTAAAAGAAGGCTAGGGAAAAAGTTCTTTTTCTGAAAACTTACCCAAGTCCTGGATTTGGTTTTGAAGTTCTCATGTTCTGCTCTTGCTCTGGACTTAGATCTTCACAATTAGAGACCGCTACTTATGCAGAGCAAAAGACTGTGCATTTCAGAAATCCTTTTGGTTAGTAAAAATATTCAGAGTATGTAAGAGTGATAAAATAATTTTAGAGGTACCTTCTGGCAAGTGTGAATGCCTGGACAGTAATCAGAGGAGAGATGAGTACAGAGAGGTGTTCCTCCTTCTTTTCAGTGGTCTGGGCTTATTTGGGTTAAAGCTGAACAAAAAGAATAAGTGTTTTTTCCTTTTCCTCCTCTGCATTCGGTGAGTGATAAAACTTGAGCTGTGCTGCCAAAATAATCACAGCTTAAAAAGCTGCTTTAAGGGATGAGGATTATCTCAATTGTCACAGCTCTTCCAAAGGTATGAGCATAGAGGACATCAATCTGATAAGACAAAAATCCTTGTATGTTGTGTTCCCATATCTATAAATTCCATAATACACCCAGAGGCACCAGTTCGAGTCACACTCATGCTGTGCCTTACCCGTGTGAGTAAGAGATCAGGATAATTCTATGTCCTGAAGCCATGGAATTGTGATACCAAGACCAGACTATAAATTATCTGCCCCTTTATTGGAGTTTAACAAAGGGTCAGCTGTGTTGCAGCTCTACCATGGCAAAATGGACACTTTGTCCTTCCTGAATCCTAGAGATGCTTCTGGTGGCAGGCCAGGCTGTAGACAGCATGCAGAGCCATCCTCTTGCAGTACACAGCTGTTAAATGGTGTGCACTACAGCATTCACCAGTTTCCTTTCCAGATCCAGGTACAGACTGTGCTGAGGGGACTATCAACAAGATGGATCACACAGAGAGTTCAGCTGTTCCTGAGCATCCTGCCTGTCTCTGATTGTGACTGGAATGCTCCTTGATGTGCAGTGGAAAGATTCACACGTTGCTGATACCCTGCCAGCAAAGTGCACTGTTTCCCAGCTGAGGCATGTCTGCTTAACTGTACTACGTGTGCAGGTCTTTCAGGCAGCATAAGAACACTTGACTCTCTGTCTCCTCTGTTCAGATACTTACAGTGTCTTCACAACACCTTCCTGTTCCTTCTGACTTCTGCCCCGTATAATTAATTCTTGCACCCACTTAAAATCCCATTATGATCCTTCTATAAATACTCTCAAAATCACATTTGTGGATGAAGTCACAATGTGGTTTGTAGATCTTGGAGGACCACTGACTACAGGTGACTGTAATATTTTTACCTTCCACGGGCTGGCAAAGCTTGGAAAGTTTGACCATCACACCAAGACCGTGAGCAGGCTGAGATGGGCAGAAGCAGCACGGCAGGCTCACTCCACTCAGCAAGAAAGTTGGATCTTGCCTGCCTGTTGCATTTCTTCTGTTGTTACTCTTTTTCAATTAAATAACTATAATAATGGGAAATGACATAATTGGTTGATTTGGTTTCTGGAAACAACACATGTGTCTTTTGACCCAAACAGACTCAGAGCCAGCAGACAGCGGAAATGGCAACAAGAGACAGCATGCTGTATTAGACTGCAGTCAGGACAGAGTTGTTAAAAGTTTAAGGGCCAAGTAACTTTCTCTATGGCCTCAAAATATGTATGCTGGTGTTATTCTGATATCACTGGCAAATCCTTTGTGATCAGGTTCCTCAGTTATACAAGGCTGTCAAATTAAATATTAGAGTAATTTACTAATCCTGTCTCTGCTTGGCACTCAGTCTGTCTGGTTCAGTGCTGTAATCCTCTTCCCAGGTATAACTCTAATGGTGCTGTGTCTTCTAAGTAACAGGATGTTACCTTAGCCATTATAAAATGAGCTGGTTTTGAAAACAAAAAGAAGATAAAATAGGCTGAAGATTGCAATTTAGAAAGCTGGGAAACCTGATGAAGAGAACTGTCTTTTCAAAGATCAAGTACAGCTATTTGCAGCAAAATTGCAGGAAATAAGTAGGTTTTACTCTCTCTTGTGTGGTGGTTCTGAGCAAGCATCCATGCTTGAATAGGGTTTTAAACAAGTGCATTTGCTACCTTTTCAGAGGCTGCTAAACTGGTTAGTAAGCTGAGGGGCAGTGTGGGAGCAACTGCTTAAAGCACCAGCATTGTTCCCTTTGCCACTTACTCAGCCAACACCTTTCTCTCTCTCACTCTGTGAGGAAGGGGACAGGCACAGGATGGAAAAGAAATAAAAAAAGCATAGGTCATTAAAAATATAATGAGGTGAAGCAAAGAGCACTTGAAAGTTGGGATGTGGCAGACAGGCCAAACTCTTGAAGCAGCAGAAAGCATTATTGATAGGTGATATCAATAATAAATGTGAATAGGAGGTAAGAAACAGCAAGGAGGTTGAGAGTGCAGATCTGTACTTAAAGAAGAGGGATGGAACATGCTTGGGCTAATGAGAGAGTGGCTGCTGCACTAAGGGCAGCGGGTTACTTGCTTCAGCTTCTCTTTTGGCCTTGCAAATGCAGGAAGGGAGTGGGAAGATTATGGGATCTTCCTTTCTTGTGCTCCTGATGAAGAAATATCTCCTGCTCTCTGCTGAGCTGCGGTCAAGTTATTCATTTAGTACCAGCTCTTTTAGAGAAAAGGCAATGTTAAAATCTCCAAGAGCAGAAGGTGGAAGAGCAAAATCAAATTGTAGAGCTGGAGGTGCAGTCACAGCACCAGCTCTGTAGGGAGGTGCTGCAGTTCATGTTCAGGAGAGGAGCGTAGGGTGGTTCTTGGTGAGGTCCAAAGCATGCACATCCATCTTAACCAGAAGGCAACATTTGGATGTTTTCTTCAAGCAGGGCAATCAAACCATCTCTTTTTTTGTCCTGTCTTCCATGTTTATGCTAAGTACATTCTAGTACATCTCAAATTACTGTTCATGCAAAGGTAAAAGAAGATTATTCTCAGTACTGGCCAACTAAGATTCACAACACTATACTGACAAGAAATTGTTCTAACTAGCTGGATAGAACTTGATCCTGTTGCTATTGACTTTTGCAGAGCTGAGGAACCAGTGCCCGTAGTTATCTTTGCACGTCATCTCAGTGCACTTCATCAAGTATCACACATCGTTTAGGAGCATCTCTGGAATCCCTGAGTGTTCCAAAGATACAAAATGTCCCTGGAAATCTCATGTGATTTTCACTAAGGATTTCACATCCTCCTCTCAGGATGGAAAGGTAATGAGTAGGTTGCTATTCTTGTCTTGGTTTTGTGTTCCCAAACAGGAACGTGAAAATGAAATTACATATTGGCTCATGTCTTCTTCAGAACTCCCCAGAAAGCAGGACTAAACACCAGAATATTGGTATCTTGGGAGAAATTGTTCTAACTCCTTAGTGAGTCACCTCTATTTAACCAACTCTTATGCTTTTTCCTGTTTTTTTCCAAGCAGCACTGACCCTTCTCACCCCCTCCAGATCACAGGATATTCTGAATAGGAAGGGACCCACAAGGATCATCAAGTCCAGCTCCTAAGTGAACGGCCCATAGGAGAATTAAATCCACAAACCTTGGTGTTATGAGCACTGTGCTCTGACCAACTGAGCAAATCTCAGGGTCATTCACCTGGTGAGGGCTGAAGATGTAAGTTCTTAAACATAGACTGGGTGTACCCATCAGTCTCAGACAATCTTTGACAATTAAGGCTGAATTCTCCTCAGTATAAGTGCAAGGCATATCAAGAAAATAGGATCTGAAAATATAATCAATCTTTCTAAGGACTGAAACAATTAGAAGTGATAGGAATATATAAAGAAATAAAAAGCTCCTTCCAGAAGCTGTTGTAAACAGATATCCTTCTCCAACATACTAACATACTAACATCACATAACTAAAATCACATATTTTTAATACATGTTTAATTTAAAATATATTCATTGAGATTTCTGCCTTTCCTGTTTTCTTTATCCTTAGACTCAGGTGGGAAAAGTTCAATATAAGCCCTCAGCACATGATATTTTTTTCTGTTTACAGAGTCTTTGCAACAGGATATCCTTCAGGGGAGTTTTCTAGGGTGTAATTTCCATGAAACTAGGGAGAAATGAAATTATTTCCTGTCTCAAACTAAACTGAATTTATCTGTTACAAAAATCTCACTTGTTTCTTAGTGTTGCCTCCAGGTGCTGCAGTACTCTCTCCTACTTGTGAGGGCTCATTTTCACCCTTGAGAACTTCAGATAAGTTACCCCAGAGAAGAATTAGGTTATATAGGTTTTAAACAATGACTTAGAGCCTAGTACCTAGAATAAAGGGCAGTAAACCCCTGCAATATCATTTAGTCTGGGCACCAGTGAGTGCAGTGTTGTGCCTTTTAGATATCGTTAAGTGCACATTATGTAGTGTCCATCCCCCAAGAGCATCCTCCACAGTCCAAGTGCCTGCACTGCCCAGGAGCATTTCTTGACACTCACTGTACCACTTGTCTCACTTAATATCATCCCATTACTCTTAGTTATGGCCCCTTGATTCACTTTTTTAAATCCTCACATTTTGGCTGCATAAACCTGCCATACATTTAGAGGCAGATTCATGTTGTGTTAACCAACACACAAAAAGCACAGCACACACTTTGCAGTGGACAGTGTCCTCATTTCAGGTTGTGAAAACAAGTAAAGGATAAACCTTAGCAGACTGTGTTTGGCTACAGGTGGTGTAATGAACTGAGCCTTGAGTGCAGTTCCTCTGATCCCAAAATACACATCTGAAGAAAGCTGATAAGTTACATAAAAGTCCACACTGCAGATACTTAAACCAAGGTGATACAGGACAAGGAGGAAGTTTCAGTTTAACTGAAAGAAGCCAGGTTTAGACTAGATATTAGGAAGAAATTTTTTCATAGTGAGGGTAGCGAGGCCTGGCACAGTTTGCCCAGAGAAGCTGTGGATACCCCATCCCTGGAAGTGTTCATGGCCAGGCAGGATGGGGCATGGAACAATCTGGTCTAGTGGAAGGTGTCCCTGCCCATGGCAGGGGTGTTGGAACAAGATGATGCTTAAGGTTCCTTCCAACCCAAACCTTTCTATGATTCCGTGATACATATTTCACTTCAGGTCACTGCGACAAACCATACAAATAAATGTCAGCTGTCTCAGGGGTTGAATCCTCTCCAGCACTGAGAAAAGCAGAGCACAGAGAAAAGGTCAACTGCACCTCGCCCCTCCCCATTGTCACCACTGCATAGCCTGGATTGCCACCCCCATCATTTCATAGTTGTGTCATCATTCTACCAGTTGCTTTGTGCTCTAATTCCAGTCTGAAAGTGTCCCCCTGTTACTTTTCCTGTAAACTCCAAGTATCCCCTGGGCCACAGTATTTGAGGGACAATATGAACAACTTGCCTGGTCTACCTTTGGGACACCCTTCTTTATAAAGCCACAACTGCAGGTCTGATGAACACTCAGTGGTGCCTTCCCGTGTATGTGTACAGGCATGAGTTTAGGCATTCTTTAATCTTAATTTGATATAATAATTAGTAAAGAAAGGAAGAAAGTTAAACACTCGTGTTTCATATCTTACAGTGGCGAGTTAAGTACTCAGACCTGTATTCTACTCTTGTTAGCAAAATGGAGAAAATAAACTGTTTTTTTTCTGACACTGTTTGAGTAGTATTTTTTCCCTCTAGCTGAGCTTTTTTTGTGACTGTTATCTATATCTTCAAGTGGAAGCATGTGTTATTGTGGACAGCCAGAACCAAATGTTTCAGTATTGCTGCAGAGTGCTTGCCATCCCTCTCTGACTTCAGCCTATGTATAGATTACAGCATTTGCTACCATAATGCAATTTTGAATGTAACTTATTGCTTGCTGAAGGTCAAAAGGAGAAAAGGCCATTCTATGGCAATTACTTTCCCCATCATTTAAAAAGAAATATTCAGAACATGTTACTTAAAAACTCCTACCCCCAATATTTCATTTTTTCACTTCTTGCCAATTGTACTTTGCCAGGGAGTCGCCTCAGATATTGTTAAGAACTGTGTGTTGTGCTGTTCCTCTGACCTGTAGGTGAAAAGAAGTTCTCATCAGAGAAAACAACCTGCTTTTCTGTAAGAAAACATTTTCCTTAATGGGAAAAAAAAAAGGTGATACTGGAGCAAACAAGTATTTTCAAGAACATATTGGATTTTTTCCTACAATCAAGAAAGTATCATTTTGGAAATGGAAATTTATATCTGTCAGCCTCCTGGCTAGCAAATGTCATATTAATCCTGACTTCAGGTGGACACTGTGACAGTGACTCCACCCTTGATAAACCATTTAGTGTCTATTCAGTCTAGTAAAGAATCTTCAGACTCTCATTCCACTGTGATGTGGCTTTAGCTAATAAATCAGTCAGAGAATCCTTTTCCTCTCTGCCCTCCCTTCACCACATTAATATTGATTATTTGGAGGTAAGGAGTCCCAAGGAGTGGAAGTGGATACGCCTCATTGCCTTGAACAATTCTTTTTCCTCTATTGGGACAGTACAAGGTAAATTAATAGTGTGCTTGCAGACACTAGATAATGTTAATGTACTCGCTATTGATAGAGTGAAATAACATGAGTAACTTCAGCTTTGCTTAAAACAAAACATTAATTTTCCAAGGCCACTAGGATTTATGCAGCTGGTCGGTGTAACACATACAATCTTTGCTTTTAAATATGCAACATTTGCGTTTTTAAACACAAGGCAGGATTTTATTGCCAGATGAGAGACAAAAGGGGATTTTAATTCATTGCTTATGCTCTCAGGCTCTTGTCTGCCTTTAATCTAAGTCCCTGCTCAATTCTGTGGGTAAGAAGATGCCTTTTCTACTAGGAAATAATAAAGAGCAACTTTATTCCCCTGTGATCCTCTGGCTATGTAAAAATGCATAGGAAATCTGTAAGTGCAAAAGCTGTACTTTTGTATATGTTTCAAAAAAAACCCACTTTGTGTCAACTGTTCTCATTTCACTGGGCTGGAGTTAGTAATACTGTTAGTATGTGGTACAGTGCCATGTTTTGGATTTAGTATAAGAATAATGTTGATAATAAACTGATGTTTTGGTTGTTGCTCAGTAGCTCCACTCCAAATCAAGGACTTTGCAGTGTCTCATGCTCTGCCAGGGAGCAGGTGCACAAGAGGCCCAGAGGGAGCAAGGCCAGGACAAGTGACCTGAACTGGCCAAAGGGATATTCCGCACCACAGAATGTCATACCCAGTATATAAACTGGCTGTGAGGGGACAATTGCTGCAGCTGGACAGGCTGGGCAGTAGTCAATGTCTGCTGAACAATTTTTATTGTGCATCACTTGTTTCTCTTGGGTTTTATTCCTCTCTTTCTCTCACTCTCTCCTTCTTCTTCTTCTTCTTCTTCTTCTTCTTCTTCTTCTTCTTCTTCTTCTTCTTCTTCTTCTTCTTCTTCTTCTTCTTCTTTCTTCTTCTTTCTTCTTCCTTTATTTAAATTATTAAACTGTTCTTATCTCAACCCATGAGTTTTATCTTTTTTTTTCCAATTTTCCTCCCAATCCCACTGCAGGTGGAGGGGAGTGAGCAAGGTGCTGCACAGTACTCAGTTGCCAGCTGGGGTTAAACCCTGACAACATGCAAAAAAAAAAAAAAAGGCAACAAGGGAAATTCCACTTTCACTTCCATCCATCTGCATTCTCTGGGAGATTATGACAGACATGTTGGATGAATCAGTGGGTATTTTACAACAGCCTGGACCTCTGCTAGCTGGAAACACAGACGGTATTTGAGACACAAGGCTTTCTTAAACCTGAGACAGATTTGGAGTTCCTGCAGTCTATAGCATGGATTCCTCTCACAGTCATCCTGCCTTTGGTGCATGAGGAGCATCTCCCATGCTGTGATGGGAAACTCGGAGGAAACTGCTAGTGCAGAATGTAGGTGAATCTAATGATAGGTTGGTGATGGCTGCACATCTGCAATTCATCCTAGCAGGGGTCACAGCACAGCAGCCTGCTGGGAGGCGGGGAAGGCACTGCCATGCAGGGTTGAAGTATCATCACGTCGCTGTTTCCCCCCGGTCCCACTGATTTGCTGCAGGACTCTGCGTGACTCACCTGAACTTAGAGTTTACCTATCTGTAACTCCGGCATAGTAATAAACTGTGGGTAGAAGTTGAATTCCAGCAAATTTGGCTCTGCTTTTCTCCCTACACTCTGATCCTAATTTCTACAAATGTGTTTCTAGTTCATAAATACCCATGGAATAGCTTATGTAAGCAAATTTTCTCTGCATATTATTCATGTTCTGTTTGCTTCGATTGTGCAAGCTCCTGTATATGTTACTTATGGTGGGTGAATGGTGATAGAAGTCACATACTGTTACTTCTGGTACCTGACTGGGTGACCGAGTTTTTTAGACAGGAATATAAAAAATGACAAACTGTGGATAATGAACAGAAAGTAATAAACAACAAAATATACAGAGTGAATATTTGGAGGAATAATTATTTGTGCTTAAAATCATGAAACTTTCAGGATTTGCCAGTGTTCTCTCTTTCAAACAAACTGGTATGCAGTTGAAAGCTCATGAATGATAGATAATCTCATCTCACAAATAATGACAGTTCAAACCTCAATTAAACGAGCTTCACAAAACCCCTGGGAGATAGACAGCTATAACTAAATATTTAGTTATATTACTAAAACTGATACGTGAATATTTTCACAAAGAAGTTTGGCATTTGAGGGGAATTTTAATACCATTGAAAGAAAAACACAATTGCAAATGAGTGAAAAACACCATTATTATATTTGTCAGATTCCAGCATGCAAGAAAATTAGATGAAGGATACTCAAGATGCCAGCTCTGGTGGACTGATTAAGAAAACAACATCATTTACTTGTGGCAGGTCAGCCCAGAGCCTCTTCTCAGTGGATTCTAGAGTTACTTGACAGTCTGCCAACCCACAGAGAAAATGCCAAAAATTCCTTCTCAGCATGTGTGAATTAAATCATGACTAAGTATAGACTCAAAGCACAGGTAACCGGCACATATCCAGCTTGTCAGGAGAGAACAAGACCTGGTTTCTGTTTCAGGAGTTACAAATTTATAAGTAGACCTTACAGAATTCATTATTTTCTGTTTATGCTAAGGTAACACCAGTCTTCAGGGTCACTGAAATGGTGAAGGCATCATGATGTCTCTCTGATGGGCCAGTTCATACCTGTATAGTGCTGGTAGCTCAAGTCCTAATCACAGTCACATTTTTCTGATTCCACATGTGCCTCAGATGTCCACAGGAGAAACCCCTCAGCACAAGTGGGGGCTGCAGAACATGATGCTTATCTGAGAAGACTTGTGTTCAAAGCATAAAGTTTATAGGAGCTCAGTTTTTAGGAGCTCACTTTTTATCATATTTCACTACTGTAGGGTTTGAAGTGGTGAAGGATGGATGACATAGTAAATTAAAGCTTCCTGTAATCCTTCCAGTAGTCCTTATGTTGGAGCACCTTGGATACCAACCTGCTATACTCTTACCATATACTTATTTCATGGAAGGTAGTGGGGAATTTCATCACCCAACAGCTCCTCAGAGGACAGAAGCCCTATAAGGCACCACAATGCTTCAAGATGGCTTTGGACATTGAGTGCTCAAATGCAAGTATGAACTGCACTTTTGTTTGGGTGCTCAGTGAGGAGAGAGAGAACACAAACACTTGATGCACAGAAGGTAGTGAATAATATTGAGAGTGAAGCTGTTCATGCCAGTGTTAATCTGAACTAAACCAGTGTTTATACTGATAGGAACAGGATCTGGATTAGGCATGTTTTCTCTACAGCTTTCCATCTTTTTCATCCTGCTAATCAAAGATTTGTTCTCTGTGCTGCCGCATTAACAACCTTCCCCCCAAAACCCAAGGAACAGTTTCTGCAGCCTAGTATTTGCCAAAAAAACAAGGATATAACTTTTGGACTAGCAAAATGACTTGTTAAACTAGATCAAGAAAATCTTGCTGGCCTCCCAGAGCCAACAGCAGTTCACTTTCGGATGCACTGACTACTCTCATGAGCTGGCTCTCCCTTTTCCCTCTTTCCCCAGTAGGTAAGCACACTTAACAGCCTTCAAAGCACCCAGACTTCTCCTTTCTTTCCTTTTGTAGGTAATGCTCCCCTCTCTCAAAGTAGGAAAAAAGCTGCGGTAAGTTTCTATTAAGCCAACACAGCCCTTTAAATCTCAAGGCATCGGTGCTCCTACCCTCTTGAACCTTTCATACGCGTAAGAGCTTGTGTTTTTCACTTTTCTTTTACAGCTGGAGTTTCTGAAAACTTACTCTTTTTTTTCTGCCTCCTGCCTGGAGACATTTTTCTTCTCAGAATGTTTAAATTCCCTTGTACTGCAGGGTAAAGGAGCTGATGCATGTTTGCAACTTAATCAGGATATTGTCAAGCTTCTTCCCCAGTCCAACACATACTAGGGAAAAAAGCCTTAGAAATGACAGAAAAATCTGTGACACGGTACATGGCAAGAAAGCACCTTGTGCTTCCAGGGCCACACTGGGAGTTAGACCCTACAGAGGTCTAGTCCTTTCTCTGGCATTGATTTCTGGTCTGACCTTTGGCCAGTTGTTAAGTCACTGATTTTCAAAGGTGCTGAATGACTGCCAGTAGGTAAAATCCTTTTTTTGTAACTGAGGTCAGTAAGAGCTTGGCAGCTGGAAGCCAGGATTTCATCTACTCACTTCTGTAGCAGCTTTGGGTGTTTCAAGAATCATAGCTGGGGAAGGCAGACTAGACTAAGGGAAAGGCTAAGTCAAAACCAAGTTGGAAGCAGTTTTAGCTGTGCTTAGTTACTTCAAGGTATGATTCTGGCCCAAATGTTGTCAGACACATTAGTGGCTGATCCAATAAGGTAATGAATTACTTGTCAGTAAAAGCTGTTCTGTGGAGTGAATGATTGATTATAAATGAAATACAGGAGCTTAGCACCTGACGTAGGTCTTGTTAACAAAGGAGATTAAGAATTATCAGATGACGTCACACCACAAAATGAGGCCATACAAAGCAGCATGTGCTCCTGTGTCTTTGGTGGGATGTCTGACACAGTTTTCCAGTGTGGATACAGTATCATCTGTTAGGGAATGGATTGCACTTTGAAATTGAAAACAATGTAAAGTACCTGGAGTATTCCATGGAAGGCGTCACTGAAATCTAATTTAAAATAACAATTCAGTTGAAAGCTCAACTTCACATTTTTCTGCAGTCAAATACTGTTTATCTATGTCTACCTCCTATTACATGTATGGAGCTGTGAAATTACCCTCAAGAAAAAACAATACAAACCGCAGCAGGCTCAAATCCTGTAATTTAGCATCTTGTATTTAGTGCCAGAATAATGCTTTATCCAGCCAAACATATGAATATGTATGTTTATCTATAAGCTTCTTTCACATTAAAATGACTGCATATCCTGAGAGCAAAGAATAAAAGAAACTGCATTTCCGGATGAAGGCTGAATGGAACTGAGCTGCAAGCAAGGAGGGGACTGAATAATTGACTTGCGTACACTCAACAGCGCTAAAGAATGGATATAACAAAAGGACTGCCCAACACAGCAGCTGGGCTGTTTGCAATAAACTTGCTAAAAGATGTACTTCCTGCTACACACCAAAGGTTAGGAGCTTTGGAGTATTGTAAAGCAAATACCCACTGGCATAAATTGTCATAGGTCCAGTGACTTCAGTGTTGCTAAAATGGTTATGTTAGTAAAGAATTAGACCCTACCTGCTTGCCTAATGTTTCATTTTAGAGAAATCAGGCAGAGCCTTCATAAACTGCAGAAATGAGAACACTTCCTGCATCCACATTTAAATGAATCTTTTTTGCCTCTCCCCAATTATAAATAGAGCTGGTTTTGAACAGTTTGAATATTGTTTTGAATATTGAATTCAACAGAATGAACATTTCTCATTCACACTGCTTGTCAATAAAAAAAAATAGCCTTTCATTTTTTCCCCCCAAATGTTCTAGCCCTGTTGATGTTTTGATTTGTTTGGGTTTTATTTCATCATGCTCTCTCAAACAGAAATAAAAGAAACCTCTCCTCAACACAGACTTTTTTGTTTCATCTCTGCAAAGTGAAAAGCTTTTTTTTTTTCTCAAACATTTTGTTTTTCTCATCATCACAAAATGATGCAGGGCATTTTCCTATGCTTCCATAATCAGACAGCTCATAAACATAATTCCAAAAGGGATTGAATGTTTAGATAGCTAACTAGGCCTAGGCTAATTTAATCATTAGCAATTGATGATTTAAACTGGCAATTTCTAGTGGGGATGTTAGTTCATATCAGATATCAGGAGAAAAACCAACTATGTGATGTGATTCTGGCTGAGGTGAAGTTGTCTTCCTTGGTGCCTGGAGGCCTGGAAGTCCCAGATATAAAGCAGCAGAGAAGGGGGATGATGGATCTGACCCTGAATAACATTTCAGATCAATTCTTTGTAAGATTTTTGTTTTTTAAAAAGCTAAACTGCCTTATCTTCTGACCAGCTCTAATTGCAAATATCAGTTGTGTTCAGAGAAGAATCTGTTCTACAAACTGTTTTCTTCTAAAAACAGCTTTAGCAGCTCTGACTCCTTTTTCAAAGCTTACATTTCCTGTTTTGGCATCTATTTTTTCATCTTCCTCTTTGAGCTGTTCTTCACAAATTCATTGCCGGAAGAATCACATCTTTTCCTTGCACTTTCTCTAAGCCAGTGCCTCTCCTGATACATCTTTATAATTATTGCTTGACCCTTACAATATGGGAAATATATGAGGGAGGCACTTGGGAGAGTCTCTCCAGGGGAAACACAACTCCTGTGTCATGGGGAGGTGGGACAACAATCTAAATGAAATTGCATTCAGTGGAAGATGAGTGTGTGCACACAGCACTTGAAGATGCTGGAGGCAGAGGCATTCTCCATTACCCCATCCTTCCTCGTCACCTCCCAGGCAAACACATCTCCTCTCAAATTCCCAGATTAGCAAGGTTGGGAGTACCAGGAAAATCTACTTGCTTGGGGAGCTTTTTGTAGATTTTTTAGGTTCAGCTTAGATTTTTCTCAGGCTTTTTCTTTCTGTCAACAAGAGGATATTTGGGATGAGTTTTCCCTCAATGCATCCAGATCAGATTTTGCATTTTTCTCAATATAATTTGATTGTTTCTCTTCCCATGTTCCTATTCCATCAAGTTCCTTGTATTATTTGCCTGACCACTCTGGCATCCATGATTCCAATCCTTTTAACACCATCTGGTGATTTTGTTCCAGTGCCTTTACTCCCAGTTTCTGACCATATAGAGTGGGGACCAATTCGATTTGCTCCACAACTGTAAAGGACAGTTTACCTAAATGCACACCCTTGTTCTTTGTCCTTCTTTACAATTCTTAGCAAGAATTCCAAGGGACATGTGTCCAGCAACCTCAGAGGAAGCCACTGCTTGAGTCATTCAGAAAGCGTTGCACCATTTTTGGGAAATACAGCATTCACAGTTGACTCCTCAGTCCCATTGAGAGGAAAGGATTGGGGATGGATATGTGTAGGAAGAGAGACTGGCAGGAGGCATTTGTGGGGTTCTCCACACTGGATGGAGTTACAGGGCAAGAAAGCAAAGAGGAACTCAGTATCTAAAAGGAATATGGAAGAAGAGCTCTATCACGTACCTCGATGACTGTCCTGGAGAGGAGCAGTTACACTCCAGTGGGAAAGGAGGAGGCTGGAGGCAGCAAACCCCGAGAGAGGCTGGCACTGGGTTTGTGGTTCTGTTTGCTGTTACTGCCATACTTATTGCTGCTTGTTTGCCTTGTTATACATATTTATATATTTTAGTAAAGAACTGTTATTCCTATTCCTCATATCTTTGCCTGAAAGCCCCTTAATTTAAAAATTATAATAATTTGGAGGGAAGGGGGTTGCATTTTCCATTTCAGGGGAGGCTCCTGCCTCCTTGACAGACACCTGTCTTTCAAACCAAGACACAGGGATTCAGTTTAGGGATGAGCAAATGAAAGGAGGAGCAAATGAGTTCAAAGGCTTGCCTGGTCCACCTAGGACAGTGCAGATCCTCTTCCAAACCCTCTGTCAGACAAACAGTGCCGGTCCATTCCAAGTAATTCTGCTTTACCGTCAAAAGCTAGTGTCTACTGTCATTGTCAATAAAATATGGAGGAAAAAGAAATATTGCTAAAATTGAGATGAGTTCATTCAGCATAGATGTTACAAATGTTCCTTAAAAAGAAACAGTTCAGAAAATAGCATATCTTTGCTTAATTCTGTTTATTCCACATCTGAAAGGACAATGTTTGCACTTTTCCAGCACAATGTATACGAGAATGCATATCAAGTCATTAGATATGACTAGAGGTCATTATTTTGCTACTCAGAGACACTCCAAATACTTCAGATGATATCTGAAATAACAAAATACCAATTTCATCCACCAGGAGACTCCTCTTCATGGGCTGAAGGATGAAGATGCTTCCCCATGTCACTCAGTGGCATACTTGGAAAGAGATCTCTGTGTTGGTACCCAGCAGTCTCAAGTATTTACACATCTGTACGAGAAGGTGTGGGGTTAAGTCCCAGAACACATATTATGCAAGGCAAGTGATAGACCAAGACATATTTGTTTCCCAACTCCATAATTAGGCTCCCAAACGAGTGACTGCTGATTGCTTAGCACTTTTTAAAGCCTTAAGGCTGCAACTTCTGCAAAATTAATGAAAGTGGTTTCAGGGGAACTTTACAGCTTGCACAGAATCTGAAACATTGTAGTCCTCAGGAATTTTGTTCCTTCTCACCAAAAACAAAGATCTAGATCCACAGAAAGATAAACGTAAAAGTAATTCAAAGAAGCTACAGAATCTTTAAATTTGAAGCATATAAGGCTCAAAAAAATAGTGGCTGACAAAATGTAAACCTAGATTTCAATGTCTAGATATCCAGAATATGACTTTAGTCAATGATTTTCTCATTTTGATTTATTTAGTCATAAGTTTTTCATGGATATTGATCTTGAAAAGTTTAAATGGGTTTCTTTCTATCTCAGGACAGACAGAACAAAGTAGGAGACCTGAGCTGTTTCAGTTCTGTTTTTCTTTCGCCATGTCGAAAATAAAAACCCCAGCATGTTTTGGTTTGTCATTCATTTATTTATTGTTTGACCACTCCTGAAGTTAAGACCAATATTAACACAGGAGCTGCCAGACTGAATCAATCCAGCAATCTCTCTAATTCAGTTCTGTCTCCAGGGAAGCCCGGTGTTGGAACAGGAAGGTACAAAAAGACCTACAAGCAGGCAGGTAAGGAATAAGTTGGTTTCTTTTAAAATGTAAGTTATAATAAGAAAGATAGCAGTGATATCTAGGCAAGGGTTCATATAATCAGTAGAATTATCCTCTGCCTTATTTTTGTCACTAGTATTCCTGGAAATTAGGAGAAGGAATGCAAACACAAATGCCCAGTGCAAGTGCCTCTGACCTTTGGAAATAATTGGATGTGGATCCAAACCTGGCAGCCCTATCATGTACTAAAGTCTCTTAAAATCATCCTATCCATCAGCCAGACAGGGAAAGAGAAACATGGAAGAAAAGGTCACATTAGCAAGAAGCAGCTGGCATGATTCCACAAGGTTCATATTATTTAGTGGGACCAGTTTCTGCTCCTCAAATTCCAAATCCAAAAATGCCAAAATCTGGTGGCACAAACATGCACAGAATTTCAAACTTTGATATGTACTGCATCAGGGTGATATTTCAGAAATGATATGCAAGGACTTACACTCACGTGACTGTAAATAATAGTGGTCCAATTCCCCAGAGATGGCACTAAACTCCTGCTACATCCTCTGCAAACACTGCCACGAGGCACTGCAGATTGGCTCTCCAGTGTACACAAACATAAACCACCTTGCTTTAGTTGAAAGGCTGAAGCATTTATTAGAGGAAAGGATTATAATGATGCAGTTTAAACACTGTTAACTAAACATGAATTCATGGGGGAAAAAAATCAGCTTAGTAAGAGGTTAGTTCTTCCTTCAGCATACTGACAGCAGTGCTTCTACCATGAAAGAAAAATCCATTTTGTGTTTCCACAGTTGTTTTCTTCTTGGGCTCTTAAGGAAAAGAGATTTCCCAAGCCACTACAGATCACTCCCATAACCCAAAACATTCCTTCTATTTTTGAGCCAGTACAAGCATTGAATAATGAGCCACAAATCTGGCAGAAATCCATGGACAGTAGCATGGAGATAGCTCATCAGACTCTATGCCTGTATTACTGCTGGGGTGCAGATACTTGGAGGCCTTGTGGGAAGCCAGAATATCCATTTCAATGGGAATCTTGCATGCACAGAGCTAAGCCATCCTTCAGCCAGTCTGCACTCTGAACTGACAAGGTGTGAGAGGAGAAAGGGAAAAGTAGATCAGAAAAGCAAGAGAAACAGCAAATCTTCTAGGGGCTTGCTGGTATATCCCACTGACTGCAGTACTGCCCATCACCAAGGTAATTTATTATGTCTTTTTCCATCAATCCACTGACAGGAAAGTCCTGAGTGCAGGGGGGTTATCTCTGCGTGGGAACTAGTTCTGTCCTCACCACAGCTAGGGAGGAATGGTGAGAAATGTCCCATATCTAAGAAGATCATATCAGGAAATATGATCTGAAGCTTGAGATGTTCATCTGAACATCTCTGGTTTTCCAGAGGAGTTGTAGCCAAACTCAACCATCTCAGAGTATCCTTTGCAAAACTCCTTGATTTTGTCTTCCTGATCTGGTATTTTAAGGACAGAACCATAGAATTGTTTAGGTTGGAATAGACCTCTAAGGCCGTTGAGTACAAACATTAACTCAGCACCACCATGGCCACATTGAACCACGTCCCCAAGTGCCAATGACTAAAGATCAAAGGATCCAAATATTTAAAGGTCCCTCAGTGTGGATCTCCACAGAACCTTGCTGTTTCACCAGTCTCGAAGATCTCTTTCAGAGTGATAACTGCCCCATCACTGCAGACAAAGAAAAACCTCCAAAAATAATCTACAAATGAAATTTTTCAACAGTAGTACTCACATCACCTTCCTACACAGATTTTAACCCAACATCTCATAATAAGTAAAGACAGATCAAACAGAATTTTTTCTGCCATACACCCTGATAAACACCACCAATCCTCCTCACAGCAGCTTCCTGTTTAGATGAAACATCTAGTTTTTATGTCCTTCAATTAAAAAAAAATTCTCCTCTTGCACTAGGCTATAGGGGTGGAATAATGTGTATTCTCAAGATTTCTCAAGATCGAGCTATAGACTTAGGGAGATTTTTTGTTCTGTGGTGGTTTTTTTCTCTTTCCAAAATTTGATTGGAGACAAATTAGTCTCAGGAAATACTGATGTGTCTGGAGACACTTTTTATGCAGAAAGAAAAATTCAACAGTCACATTGCTTGTTCTGAATCATTCACTCAACTCTACTACTGACAACTTGGAGTTAATCCAAAGGTTCTGTGCTCCATATTGTGTTCAGAAGCAAATATTCTCAAAAGAAATGTTTTTGCATGTTAATAACTTATTTGCCTTCAGTAAGCAGCTACACGTGTCTGTAGAAATTATACCAAGTTTAAGATTCAGTTGGTAACAGCTTTAATGCAGCATCATACATTATATTTTCAGATGCAGCAATCTGTCTCATCCTAATTCTGGGACTGCTAAGAACATCCTTACTAAGTCTATAAATCACAGAGCAGCTGCAGTTACCTGTCACACAAAGGCTGGACTGGAGCTGCTTAAGTTCCTCCTTCTCAGCACTGCCAACCCACCTTAATAACAACTCCAAGGTACAACTGAGAGAAATCACCAATCCTTTAGTCTAAAATATGTATTTTTCATTGTGAGAAGGTAGTTCTTCAAAACTTCTGGATGAGCAAAAAAAAGAGTACTGCTTTGTTATTCGATAAGGGAAAAAGCATATCTTGCCAGGTCCAGGTGCAACAAAATCATGAGTCTTAGTTTTAAAGGAATGGGGACTAAAGGAATGGGGTCCAAAGAAATGGGGTCTAAAGGAATGGGGAAAAGCTTTCCTGAAATGAAACATCCCAATGCTGCACAGCAGTCCCTTATCTTTTAGAGCAGTAAGCATCCTTGAAGATTCTTCTCAGGTTCCTCTATGTTGTGGGTATATGTTGCTTCAGAGAGCAGTTTTGCTCACATTTTAAACCTGATCTCCATTCCTTGCATGATATTCTTGAGAGATGGTTTAATATGAGGTGTTCCTGAGGTACCCAGATTTATTTATATTTCAGAAAATATTTTTCCCCACAAAATAGGTTTATTAAACTAAGCCCAAATGCAAAATCATGGTCTGACAAATTAGGCCCAATGTTCTGAACCCATCTCTCCATCTCTAATCAGCTGACTTTAGGCTAACCAGTAAAACAACTTCTTTGCTCTTCTCACTGGAGCAACTTCATTTCTGATGTGTTACAGAAGTGTCCCATCCTGTGCTGTAGAAATTAGATATTCACCAGCAAAGAACTGTGAATAAGGCTCAGTTCACCTAATTGTAGTCATCTCATTGAGTCTTCCAGGCATCTGTAGCAGAAAATGCATCCATTAGGGAAGGTCTGAACAGAAATAAAGGGTTTGGCTGTCTCCATGTGCAGTTAATAGCTCCACAGATGGCTCCATCTACGTGAAATATAGATTGTGAAATACAGGAAACAAAATCTCTAGCCTAATTTTCAAAGATGATAATTAATATAAGGAAGGGATTTAAAAACGCTCAGTCTATTTCAGTTAGAAACATGAAATTACTTCCCTTTTGGATTACTCTTTGCTAGTGCTGGTTTCTATGACGGATGTGCTCTGGCATATATGTACTGTACCATACTTTGGTAGCATTCTCCTTTCCCTAGAAATCCACACTATGGATAAAAAAAAAAAAAAAGTTTATACACTTCTTTTTGTGACAGTAGGAATATTTAACAAAAACAATTCAAGGATAGATAGATAGATAGATAGATAGATAGATAGATAGATAGATAAATATAATATATGCATGACCTCTGTACAGCCTAGAGTGGCTCATTTACAGCTATATAATGAAACGGCTTTCAAGATTCTGGGTTATTCCCTGAAAGAGAATGAAAAGTATAATTAGGGTTAATTTCTCATAAAACTTTTCCGGAATATTTTTATGTGCAAGATAATAGGTTACTTTCCAAAAAGGAAAATAAGGAAAGGTAAGGTAACAATGATAGTGGTGACTCATGTGTCCTAGAAGACTTTTTCTAGGTCACTGTGAAAGGACAGGACATTACAAAGGCAAAAGAAACACTTTCAGATTTCTTCAGGGACTTCCAGATGCGTCCTTCCAGAATGCCTCATTATATTCTTGCAGCACTATGTGCACGTGTGGAGGGTATCAAGGAATTGATACCATTGCTGGGAACTACTGAACAGCTTCTCGCATCACATTGTTCATTCCCCCAGACAACAGCTCTGGTCTTGTTCTCTGCTAATGTCCTGAGTAGTCTGCTAAACACCTGCTACAGCATACGATTCAATTGTACTGTGTTGGCATTAAATCTGCAGTGCCTGGGGGCCTTGCAGATGTTTCTTTTAGACGTACCAGAAAGGAGAACTGACACAATGCAACCTGTATCTCCAGGGTACTCTTTCAAGCCCTGACACAAGCACCTTCTCAAAATTTCTTAGTGTTTTGCTTTCAGTATCGTCTAGAGGCCACATCCAGAACATAAACAAGGGAGATGGTTTTCCTTACTCTGAGGCACTGTTAATGATTTCAGGCATTATTAAAAACTCCCCAGCCCTGGAGGTGTCAAGGCCAGATTGAATGGGGCTCTGAGTCTAGTGAAGGTGTCTCTGCCCATGACAGAGGGCTTGGAACTAGATGATCTTGAAGGTCCCTTCCAACCCAAATCGTTCTATGATTCCATGATTTTCCAGAGTCTTTCTTATTCAAGACAGAATTTTTATTTATTTCAATTTTATTTTGTTTTCAAATTCTCATTATTCCTTTATTGATAATGCCCTGATAACTTCTACTGGTACTGTTATGCTTCAAATAAATATTTAGCTTTAGTAAAATTTTATTCCATCCACAGTCTTCTGATGATATGATGCCCAAGGCATGATTAACTCTGTGAGAAACTGTGTTGACTCTCCATACCACAGTTTAGAAAAGGGAATATGTGGGAAGTATTATTATTTAGCTGGACAGATTATTCTTCATTTGCTTTTAGCAGAATATCTATATTACATAGTTTAATTTGATCCCAAAAGTTAGATCCCAACTGAAAACTCCAAGTACTATGTAATAAAATGGATTTTGTAATCACAGCTCAAAGGTGTGTAAGTTTTTCAGTTTTACCTTTCTGGGATAAAATCTGGGCTTAACTGAAGTCAACTCCCTCTGAGTTTGTCAGAAAGACAGTGTCAATCCACAGAACAGTGCAGCAGGAGACAAGATGAAGTTGCCTGAACTCCTTTGTTCTCCTCCGTGAAAAATATCTCAACCAAGTAAGTTTTTCACTCCCAGGTGCTTAGAACACACCAGAGGGGAAATAAGTGAATCACCTTGATCTACTTATCTGCTGTGTGTATTCAAGCTGAATCATTTGAATTCTTTCCATAATACCTTTGATGCTTCCTTATGACAAAAACCTCTCACACCCCTTGGAAAGTATTACAACACACCTCAGTGTAGTGCATCAGGAAGAGCCACTGTTTATGTCCTCCTAACAATGTAATTAAGCATCAGTAGGGACACCACGATTTTAGCAGGATTCTCAAGCACGATTACTAGAACATGGATATTTCTAATTCAGGTGGCCAAATGCAGGTGTCAAAAGTAATTTCAGAAGTGTTGAGAGCCCTTAAGATGTATGAAGTGGAATTTGTTTAGCTAAATGTGAATATTTATAGAGTTAGACTTTTATTTCTAAGCAAGTCACTCTGGGCTGCCTTTGCAGTCAGCAAAGAGTTAGTCAGTAGAGTTACTGTAGTTTGTGGCATGATTCATCTCACCCTCAGTGAGAGAGCTGAATTTGTTAGAATGAATCATGCACTAATCTCCACGGACTATACTGATCAGGTCACCACTGAATGTAATAAAAGCCCAGGCAAGTGGCAGACACCTAATGTTAGGTCAGATGAATCATCTAACTAGCAGGCTTTCAGCCTAACCTTCCTGGGGCATTATTTGAGTTCCCCTTAATGCTCCACTAGAAACATCAATGGCCCTTAGTCCATCAGCAGATGAAGATATGTCCACACTGATCCACCAGAAACAGGAGGTAAAAAAGATAATGGAGTTGTGTCTTTGATCAGGTGCAGGAAACGTGGAGGACTGTGAAGGCACTCAGCTGACCTTGCTGTGGGTTTTATGGCTGGAGAAGCCACCTGCTGCCAGACCTCTACATTGATGAAAGGAAAGATCCTGCACACTGAACTTTGGTAATCGTCACAGAGGTCTGTGACTTACCCTTCACCTCTGTGAAGCACTTCTTCGCTCTCTGGAGGAGCACCAGTTTTGTTTTGCAGACTGTCCTTCAAAGAGACTCTGTGGTCAGAAGGTGCAATGGCAGGAGATTAAGGCTATGATGGTTAGCACCACAGCATCTACTCTGCTGAGAACACATATCAAAATGATGCATTGACAGTAAAATTTAAATATTTGATTCTGAAAAAAGTCAAAAGGTCAGAAATTTCCTCCTGGGTTTTCTTCTAAAAGAGAATTCCTGAAAAACCTGATCTGCAAAGCATTTCAAGTCACAGTGTGTTCTGACAGAAAAAGTTATCATCAAGGTTTTTCTGATCTCTTTTGATGTTTGCATATTTGTGTATCTCTCTTCTTAATATGTAAGGTTGTTAAATTATTATAAGTTAAAATTAATGTTATTGTGAAGGACAACCAGACCTCCCTCAGGTAGGCTGGCAGCATGCAAAGCCAGCTTTATTCTGGCCCATTTATGTAACATTTTCATTTTGATTTATTATTGGCTGTGGCATTTAAGCAGGACATGCTCCAAGCAAGTCTGTGAGTGTGGACTTACTGCACTTAGAAAGAACAGGTGGAGAAAGGAAACAGTAAAATTTGTCACCAGCTAAGTTAATTCAGAAGGGAGATCTGCAGTTTCTGAATACTCCACTCATACAAGGAATCCAGTCTCTGAGATTAATGATTTCAAATACTTCTATGGATATCAGACATCTAAGAAAAGACCTCACTAGGAAATAGAACTGCTGGGATAACACATAAGCTCTGTAAAGAAGGAAATACATAATTCTGAAGAAGACTGGAAAGGATCGGAGGTTTGATGTCCTTCATCTTAGAAACAGTGCTTCCGGTTTTGTGAAAAACTGAAGAAAATAATTCTGCACTGGAAACATAATTGGAGGTACCACCTAGCAAAAATGCCCTTGAAGTGTAAGGGTTTCCAAAGGATCCCATTGATGCCTGGACCAGGATAAGGTTAACAGTTCATTTTCCTAGTTCTTCCATACATGCTGCATATCTACATGGCAAACTGACATCATGAGCTCACATCAAGAGTTAGAGATGAATATTGAGCTCTGAGCCAGTTCTGCATCAGGGCAGAATGAACAACAGTCAGATAAGAACGACATATCTGAGGTTCCATTATGCTGCTGGTTTTCCCACATTACAAACCCTGGCATGGCTGCCCCAATACAAACCACCAGCACAGGCCGGTGGCACAACTCCTGCTGGTACAAAGTTTACAGCTGCTCCCATAGCAGAATCACATCATCCCAGCTGCAGTGGCTTCAGTCATTGCTGCTTTACTGGCATTTTGAAGTGGTGCAGTTTAATGAACTCATGGTAGCCAGCTGCTAATACCAGGGCAGAGCTCTAACATGAGCAGCACCTTCCTTTGGAAACAATGCATAAAAAGTAATTTGAAAATAAAGCTGCATTGATGAAAGAACACCCAGTAAGTCATCAGTACGTTCTTCCCAGTCATGAGTTTGCATTTTGTTTTTGCAGGCAAAGCTCCTGCTTTTAAAATCAAGGTTCATCTCATTAATTAAGTCCTTCTGGTCTTAGATCTATTCTTCCTGAGGTGTTTTTGGATAGCAGCAGCCAATCTTCAAACAGAACATTCAGATGATATTTTACTTAGGGTAAACATCTAGGAATCAGGATGCATAAACTCAATTTATACTAACAAATTATGCTCGTTTAGGACTGTTCTCTGTCACTGGGACACCTTGGCATGGAAAGGGCTACTCTAAAATGTCCAAACCACTCTCTCACCCTCCAATAAAGTGTAGCTGCATGGAAACTGCTTATTGGGAATGGTTGCTTGCCTGTGCTAATTACTGAGCTGTGAAAGGAACAGTTTGGGACAGTGCTGGTTGGCTAAAAGAACACCAGGAACAATGCCAACAATCTAAAAAGGTATGCAATTGAGTTTCAGCACCAAAGGACAGTTCCTGATTCCGTTTAATTTGCTGGCATAGACATAATCCCAAGTACTCCATTCCTGGTGCACACAGGTTTGTGTGTCACAGTGTGCTTTGGCTGGAAGGAGGCTCTGGGGAACTCCAGGCCTGCCAGCCAGACCTCGGTGTCAGGGAAGGCCATGGAGCAGATCATCCTGAGTGTGATCTTGCAGCACATAGAGGACAAGGGGATCAGCCAAGCCTTGGTTAATGAAAGGCAAGTCGTGCCTGAACAAACATGATCTCCTCCTAGTACAAGGTGACCTCCTTAGGTGGATGAGGCAAAGGTTGTGGATGTGTCTACCTGGCATTTAGTAAAGCCTTTGACACCGTTTCCCAAAGAATTTTCCTAGGGAAACTGGCTTCTTATGGCTCCAATGGATGCACTCTTTATCAGGTTAAAAAATTACTGGATGGCTGGGCCAGAGAGTGTTGGAGAATGGAGTTAAATCCAGCTGACAGACAATCACTACTGGGGCCAAGGGCTCAGTATTGAGTCCAGTCCTGATTAATACTATTGTTTATTCAGATGAGGTGACTGGGGGCACTCTCAGAGAGTTCAAAGATGGAATCAAGTTAGGTGGGAGTGTCGATGTGCTGGAGGGTAGGAAGGCTCTGCAGGGGGATGTGGACAGACTGGATCGATGGTGTGAGGCCAGGGGGATGAGGTTCAAGAAGACCAAGGACTGGGTCCTGCCCTCGGGTCATGACAAGCCCCTGTAGTGCTCCAGGTTGGGAGTAGAGTGTCTGGAAAGCAAATATGAGCACCATACGCCCAGGTGGGCAAGAAGGCCGGTGGCCTCCTGGCCTTCTGCATCAGCAATAGTGTGGCCGACAGGACCAGGGCTGTGATTGTCCCTCTGTGCTGGGCACTGGGGAGGCCACAGCTCCATCACTGTGCCCAGTTTTGAGCCCCTGCTAAAATGCGATTAGTGAGAGATGCATCTCCACGAATTAAGGTGCCAAAGAGACCATCTACCAAAGTCAACAACAAGGATTTTATTTAACAATGCATGGGAGGTAGAGAGAGAGGAATAGAAAAGAAGAGGGCAAGAAGGAGAGGGGGGCAAAAACGGGGGGAAGGAGGGGTCGGGGATGGAGACATCAAGCAGAAGACAGACACCACGCTTGGATCCAATGGCACCCTGTCGGTCCTTCCTCACCCTGTGCTTCTGGATGGTAAGAGGTCCCAGTGGTTCTTGTGGAGGTGGAGGTGGGGGCCCTGGGTCATTCTTTTGGGGTTAGCACTTTTCTCCAGTCCGTGTTGCGGGGATCCAGTGAGGCGTTTTCCTAATTGCCATGTGGAGGGAGGATGGGCGTGCCTTCCTTTGCCGGCAATGCTGAGGCCCAAGGAGCGTTTCTCAGCTCCTAATGCGGCCTGGGCGCAGGGTGGGGATGAACCCCCATAATGAAGCCCGGGCCTAAAGTCAGCCTCTGTGGCATTCTACAAGGCAGCGCTGTAATCCTTCCTCAGCTGGCTCTCCTCGACCAGGCTGCCTTCCAGTTGGCTTGGGAGTGGTGGGCTGGGGCCAGCAGCTGGACCTACCTGTGGCAACTGGTTGCCTTGGGCACCATCCATCCATCCATCCGTGCATCCATCCAGCCATCCGTCAGTGCATCCTCTACGTGCCTCCCTGTGCCGTTGCCTGTGGGAGCTGCAGCTGCCTCTGGGAGGTGCGCAGCCTGAGGGTGAGCGGCCATCTCTTGGGGTCTGCCTGGTGCTGGCGGCCGGGCTCACTCCTCTGGCTGCCCCCGGAGGCAGCTGAAGGAGAAGAGCCGGCGCAGAGCCCGCCGGGCCGTCTTGATGATGGAGCGCCATTGCCGTGGGGCCCGGTGCTGTGGGACAGTGGCCGTGCCAGCGGGGGAAGAAGGGTCACTGCGTGCCAGGGGCTGGGCAGGCACCGGGCAAACCCCTGCCAGCACCACAGCCCCGCAGAGCTTTTCCTGGACAAGGCTGGCCTGTGCACAGCCAGCCTCCACGCATGCTGCATTGGCCTCCTCCGTGGGATTGGCAGGCAAAGCACAAGCCGACATCTTTGCCTCTTTGGGCAGTGTCGTGGGGAGAACCTCACTTTGCCCCTCACCACAGGGATTGCTGTCCAGGGGAGAAGCTGCTGGCTCCGCTTCTTTGTCTTGCAGGGGAGGACACAATGTGCTCTCTGGCTCGCTGTCCCCCTCTCCTTCAGCGTCTCTGTCAGGGAGCCCTTCTTGNTCAGTGGGACAGACATGCTCTCTGTCTTGCTGTCCCCCTCTCCTGCAGCATCTCTGTCAGGGAGCTCTTCTTCCTCCCACTTTGCCAGTAGCTCGTCTATGCGAGTGTCCCTGGACAGAGCATCTTTGTTGTTAGAGACCACAGCTCTGCAAACAGGTCAGGAGGCATGAGCTGTGAGCAGTTTTCGGTCTCTCCTGTGCCAGTCTTTGCTCCAGCTGCAAAAGCTGTGCTGCACCGAGGGGCTTTCTTGATCCACGGAGGAGAGGATGTCTTCCTCCAACTTCTCCACCTCCTCTGCCTCGATATGCAGAAGATGCGTTGAAGCATCCTCAGTCTCTGTGCACAGCAGCTTGCCATGTGCGCTTTGCTCTGCTGGCCCACGAGTTCCCCACTCCTCGCAGGGGCCTCCAGACAAAGGCGAAGCTGAGAAGCCTGAGGTTTCCTCAGGCTCTGAGGTGGGGAAAAGCTCACTGGGCCCCTCGTCTCAAGGATCTTTGTCCAGGGCAGAAGCTGCTGCCTCTGCTGTTGTCTCTTTCCATGGGGCAAGTGACATGCTCTGTGGGTCGCTGTTCCCCTCTCCTGCAGCCTCTGCGTCAGGGAGCTCTTCCTCCTCCCACTTCTCCTCTGGCTCTTTTGGAGAAGTGTCCCAGGGCCCAGAGTTATCAGAGCCAGAGCACAGCTCTTCAACCAGGCAGGAGACAGGAGCTCAGAGGAGTTTCCCATCTCTCCTGGGGAGCCTTCGGTCAAGCCGGGAGCACTGGGCAGCACCTGGGGCTTGGCATCCGCCTCTTGGCAGACACTTGACCGCTCCTAGGTGCAGGTGGACTTGATGGATGTGTCTTCGCACAGGCACAGGGCAAGGCTTCTAAACAGGTCTCTGGATGTTTTGCCACGGTGCTCTTCCTGCACCTCAGTGAGCTCCTCCTTCTCGGTGTGCCCCGGGTGCTTCGAAGCAGGCTGGGTCCCTGTGCGGAGCGGTGTGCCACCTGCAGGTCGCAGGCGTGGGAGGCGATGGCCCTGCTCACTAAGCCTCTTTCTGTCATTCATTATCAGTCCTGGACAGTCACGAGGTCCCAGACGACTGGAGGTGCCAACGTGACATCCATGCCCAAGAAGGGCCGCAGGGAGGATGAGGGAGGATGCAGGGAACTCCAGGCCTGTCAGCCTGACCTTCCAGCCCGGCAACTTTCTGGAGCAGATCGTTGTGAGGGGGATCGCACGGCCTATAGAGGACAACCGAGGGATCAGCCCAGCCAGCGTGGGTTTAGGAAAGGCAGGTACTGCCTGAGCAATGTGATGTCCTTTGATGAGAGGGTGACCCACCTCGGGGCTGAGGGAAAAGCTGCAGATGGAGTCTCCCTGGACCTGAGCACAGCCTTTGACTCTGTCTCCTACAGCACAGTCCTGGGAAAGCCGTCAGCCCAGGGCTTGGGCAGGTGCACTCTTTGTTGGCTTAAGGACTGTTGGCACTGGGCCCAGAGAGTGGTGGTGAATGGTGCAGCATCCAGTTGGTGTCCGGTCACTCGTGGTGTCCCCTGGGCCCAGTCCTGTTCAGTGTCTGTCCTGCTGATGTGGCCAAGGGCATCGAGTGTACCCTCTGTAGTAAATTTGTGATGACACCAAGGTGGGTGGGAGTGTCGATGCTCTGCAGGGTAGGAAGGCTCTGCAGGGGGATGTGGACAGACTGGATCGATGGTGTGAGGCCAGTGGGATGAGGTTCAAGAAGACCAAGGACTGGATCCTGCCCTTGGGTCATGACAAGCCCCTGTAGTGCTCCATGCTGGGGACAGAGTGGCTGGAAAGCTGCCCAGAAGAAAAGGTCGACGGAGACTGAACATGGACCAGTGTGTGGCCAGATAGGCAAGAATTCCAGTGTATTTTCTGGCCTGTATCAGGGATTGTTCTATGATTTCCCTCTGGTACCTTTCTGTATCAGAAGGTTCAGAATAAAATTCTGAAAATTGTATGTTGAACGTGAAGTTCATTTGACCTTGTTTCAGGCCGACAAAAGCTCAGACACTTCAGTTAATCTATCATTTAAGAGTTATCTTTCTATATACTCTGCAGTCACCTGTGCAAGATGAAATTTTCACCCAAGCACGATCTTCTAGAAATGATTTCGCACATAATTTCTGCTTGTAAATAATAAATACAATACTACTGGGTGGAACTACTCAGAGAAGTAAGCTCTGAAATTGGTAATAAGTGTTTGCAGTTTCACACTTAAATCTTTGTAAGATTGAAAATGTCATTCACACTAGAACAGCCATCTACGTCTCCGGGGGCTGAGTGATATAAATGCAAAGCAGTTTATGGTTGGTTTTGTTCTTTTCCAGAAGGCTTCAATTTACTATTTCTCCTGGGAAGAAAAGAGCATTTTCAAAGGCATAAAAAATGTGTGGACACACATCTCTCATTGACATCTTTGAAAGTCACCATTTAAATAGGATGATTTACTTAACAGCCATATTTTACTTGATTCTTTACCAATCAGCTTCATTAAATACTTAAAAACATTTTTCCTCTTAGAATTAATTCTGACCAAAAAATAAAGGCCAGGGCATTTCAGTCACTACCTCTCAAAACACCACAGTTGCATTAATGTAAGCTCCACTGTTTTCAGCCATTACTACAGAACACCAAAATTTATTTTTATAAGGTTGCTAGGCAGTTAAACCACTTTGAAAGAAATGAACTATCTGTGTGAAAGCATGTACAATGAAGTTATTGATGGAATACTAAATAAAAAAAAGAATACGTGAGAGCTAAATCCGGAGATATTTACTGGCGCTGTACTATTATATTCCAGAAACACTGACATTTCAGTCTGCAGTTTCCAACAGCCACTGCGATATAATTTAAGCCCCCAAATCAAAACTGTCAATGCTTTTGGACCCATGAGATGGGGAAAAAGTTGATTTTAAAGCAGCATTTTTCTTTCCTCCAACTTTCTATGTCTCACAAGTACACTGTAAGTTTCATATACTTTTCCTCCTGGAAAAAGACTTGCTCACTGCCTTTGATACAAAACTGTAGAACCACAAGAATAATTTCAGTGTAAAGGGACATTTAGAATTCATAGAATTGCTCTGGTTGGAAGGGATGTTCAAGATCATCTAGTTCCAACCCCTGAATTCATCAGTTCCATCTGTTCTAAACTCTTGTGCAAAGTGTGGCCAGTTTTGAAGCAGGATCTGACCTGGAAACCAGAAGAAGCACCAGAAGTTCAGAAGGGTTATAAATCACATGAGCATTGTCCATTACAAATCTCGTAAGTCCCATAGGTTCTTTCTCCTTTTGACATACTGACTTTTCCTCCTGTCTGTGCAGAGTCTGTGGGAATGTTCATTCCAGGCAAAGCAAGCAGGAAAAGGTTTTGCCATCTACTCTGTACCACAGCCTCAAATGTATATACATTTACCATAAGACATGTTAAAAAAAATCCCCTTTCCCCAAGCCAATGAGTTCTCACAGTTCTTTTTTAAAACTTGAGCTAAGGGACCATTATTGATATCTGGTATAATATTTGAAAATAAATCTACTAAAACTTGGCTGAAAGGCCAATAGAGGACTATCTTGAATACAACTGGAATGTTTTATGCAAAAAATATTTCAAAAATGGAAAAGATAGAAAGCTTAATTTATACTATTGTTGTGACTTTTCAAATGACAATTCTTTGCTGAAAGCCAAACATTGAAAAGAGCTCAATACCAATGAGCTCAATACCAATGTTTTAAGTTAAATAAAACCTTAATTTCTAATTAATAATGTCCATTAACAAGATTCATAATGAAAGCAAGACCCAAGGTGTGGGACCAGTCTAGAATGCAATCTTTGGGAATTATTTCTCTTAATGTATCCTCAGGTCATGATTATAGATTTTTAGGTCCTCAGCTAGTTTAATGTTCCATGGAAGTCAGTGTAAAAAAGTATGATGATGATTCTGGGAAGGTAGTTCTACCTTTGGCTCCTGTTATTTAAAGAAAACTTTAAAAAGTGAGGGAAGCAATGAATGATTTATTTTGGTTTTTTTAATAATCCCAGGAGTTGAAGATGTAAATCTTTTAAAGGGAAAACATCCCATCATGCAAGATGCAGGTTAAAATGAACAAAAACTTGGCAGCAGTTTGAGCTCAGAGTGCTGCATATACATTTTCTGGATACAGCTGAGCAGATAAACCCAGCTCCTGCGGAAATGAACAGGAGCTGGCACAAAAGTACCTGTAAGAATCCACACCGCTGCCCGTGATAAAACATCTGGTTTATCATCGGCAGCAGAACCAGCAGAATTAAGTAGTTAATACTTCAAAGTGATACAAAACGTAGCTGTAAATTCAACAGAGCTTTCTGTTGGAGACCATGTAAGGACACCATAATAACAGCAAATTGATTCACCTAAACCTTTGCTTTGCATTTGCTGTAAGACAGGATTTTCAGTAAACTACTCCAGCTCTCCTCTGTGTTAATAATAACTACCTCACTGGCTGTTGAGTGAGCCACACTTACAGACACAAGAAAAAAAGAGAAGACATGAAGGAACGTATTCCTTGTTGGAGTCCCCATTTGTTGCAGCTTTATAAAGCTAGAGAATTTGGGTCAATTTAATACAGCAGATCCATGTAGTGCCTTAATACTATTGTTTTTCTCCTTTACAGCCTGATGAGATATAAGTGATTGAAAAACTACTCCATTAAAACTAAGTAAATGTATTTCCTCCTGGCTTTACTCTCTCATCTCCCTAAAATTACCCCGACTGGTTTCAGTCTCATGGGAGAATTACCTGCGCAGACTTTTTGAAGCTCATTGCACCATTACCATGCATACCCATTACTGTGGTTAATGAGAAGAGGTTCTTTTTGCACAGACCCCTCCATAAGGATGGTATGTCACTTGTATAATAGCTCCAGACTCACAGGAGACCTGTGATAAGGTCTCTTCCCAAAGGCAACAAGCACAAGGATCCTCCATACCAGCTGCCTGACGGAGTTCAAGACGTTTGCACTATGCTCTCAGACACATGGTGCGATTTTTGGAGCTGTCCTGTGCAGAGCCAGGAGAATGGTTGTGTTTGATGGTCTCTGTAGGACCACTCTCATGTAGGATATTCTATGGATCCATCTATGGTTTCATCTGAGCCCCTACACTTGCATACATACACAATCCATGCACATGCATACAGTGTTCTCTTCCTACCAGCTGCCACTGCACACAGGCTTCTGCCCATCTTCCGCAGGGATTTGCAAATGAAGAATGAAATTTTTTTATTTTTTACTTTCACGACACTCCTTAACCACCCTTCCCTGTTTGGACAGGCCACTGCCTTAGTAATGGTACAATTAGGATTTTATGCCAGCAGATGATTTCCCTGTTCCAGCTCTTGCGGGTCACTTCTGAGCCATTCTTGCAGCACTCAGTTCCTTGATGAGCTGTGAGTGGAGCAGTTGCAATTTAGCTTGTAACTGTGATCAAAGCTGCAGCATTTCTAAGGTTTTACAGATTTCACACAAACATTGATAGATGTAAAAATAAAATCAAAAAAACTGAACTGTAAGCTTCACATTTCATGAGGTTTTTCTTCTAGTAATAAAACCACTTACTTGCATATGAAAGGAGGTAAATTCCTTTCCTCAGAAATGGCCTTCTTTGGGTCTCAAAACCCCTAAATGCATTAGATGGAAGACTGAAAAAAAAAAAAAAATGCAGAAATCTCAGTCTTTGCTGCAAAATATTGCCCTAAGGTAAAACTGATCCACTCTGCTGTCACAGAACCAGGACAGGTCAGACATTAATCCCCAGGTATGAGGAAGATGGGAGATTGCTGTGACAACATTCACAACATTCTCAGTTTTGTCTTTATATAGGTTATTATTTCTCTTTATGCCATGCACTACAATGTTTTTTTTTTTTTTAAATGGGGCACCTACATCATGCAGAATCTGCTCCCTTGGGGATAAGACCACCAGACCTCATCATCCGCATTCTCCGGTCCACCACCGCAGTCAAAAGGCGAAGCAAGGCAGGATGAGAGGGACGAGACTTTTTCTGTACCTCTGCCAGCTACAACAAAATGTGATCTGCCTCTCCTCACTCCTGGGTGATAACAAGGTGCTTGTAGATCTCCATCTTTCCACTTTCTGCTGCAGAGGGCACTGGCTTCACAGCCTTAAATCAGGAGGGGCTCAGGGCTTGACTCCTTCTACCCCCCTGCCAAGCCTCTTCTGTAATTCAGATCAATCACTTCAAGTGTCCACGGACCAGCTTGCTGTTCCAGATGCTGCCAAAGCAAATGAGTCATGGGCAAAATTAAGGACATTTGGTCACAGGTTTGTATGCTGAGCATGACACCATATGGTGTGGGATGTCCCTTGGGTCAGCTGGGGTCAGCTGTCCCAGCTGTGTTCCCTCCCAGCTCCCAGGGCACTCCCAGCCTCCTCTCTGCTGGGGTGGGGTGAGGAGCAGGAAAGCCTTTGGTTCCGCTCAGCAATAACAAAAACATCACAGCAATGTTTTGGTCACGAATCTAAAACATAGCCCATCCCAGCTACTATGAACAAAATTAAGTCTATCCCATCCAAAAACAGTGCACCTGGCCACATATCTTTGCAAGTCATTAGTTTAAATACACATATATTTAGTCCGAATAAAAGCACCATGCCTGGGATGGAGTAGAAATGTAGGAGCCATGCAGTGGCCCCTCTGTCACAAGCCTTCCGCAGGCATATCAATTCAGTTTGTAAAACAGCCATCAAGCAGCCATAAATGCAAGCAAAGCAGTAAATTCCCATTTTCAGATATAAAGGGAGGAGCTTTGTGAAAATACCACTGTGTACCTGATGCCCCCTGTCTCTCCTAAAGCTCTAAACTTCAAACAGACTATTTGGATTTCCCCAGATCAGTCTGGACTATGAATTTCAGGTGGGGCAAATAAAACACCCTTAATTACAACATTTTCTTTGTAAAGGATTGTCTTAGGTTACAATGTAAGATGTAACCAAAAGTATGTATTCCATCACCATCTGTTAAAACCAGGTGGGACAATGTTCTGTATCTCTTCCATGACACATCCCTGATAACTCTCTCCAGAGGGATATCTTCTATCAATGGGCCATCTAACCTCACTGCATGACTCAAAATTACATTACCCCATTGTGAGATGCTGTGCCCAGGCGGAGGAACCAAGCATTCCTACCTGGATATAATCTGAGGTTTGGAACACCACAGGCAGCCCTTACCTACTGGGTTCCCAGAGGACAAGAGCTACATAACCACCACAGGACTTTCAGAGGAAGACCAGACCCTTCTACAGGATCACCACTTCAACAGAACCACATCTATCACCCCAAGAGGACTGCAGCCACCATTTAATCGGACCGCTACCACCACCGTGCCTGATAGGGTGTCAGGTTGTATCCCGACTCTGTCAGTGTTTCTGTACTACTGCATTTATTTTTAATTTTCCTATTAAATTGTAGTTCTGATTTTGAGTCTCTCACTGGCTTGCTTTCAAACAAGTACAAGGATTTACCAGCTTTCTTTAGATGGCAAACAATGGCTCAGCTCCTAAAAGCCACCCTGCAACCCTTTCATTCGTGACCCAGATCTGCTGACAAAATCAGAACTGACAGACAAATAGGTATTTTGTATGTCCACAGATGTCAGAATCAAGCCTCAATTCCAATTAGATTTAATTTTTTTGTCTTCTCATCTCACCTGGCAGACTGAGCATACTGACTGAAGAGAACTTTTAGAAAGGTGAGGAAAGTAGCTGGCTTTGTCACACCCACCAGTCAGTGTTCCATGCCATTTAGTAACGTTAATCTGGCATGTCCATCCCCAGATGTGAATTTCTGAAAATTCATATATCCTGTCAATGCTTCCTCCAGATTCCTCAGCTAAGCTGCTGAAAATAGTGGGGGAAATACATGCCATAAATTAAACTGTAGTGAATACTACACCAGGACTTTGGGAGTTTGCTCAGGTCTATCAGAATATTTATGAAGCACAAAGATGTTCAATAGTTCTCAGGGCTTATATATATTACCACTGAGTCTAACATTCTGGATTCGAGCATAAGCATGGGATGTGTGCTCCCACAGCCAAAGAGATAATGACTCCAACTGGAAACATGAAATCAGCTCACAGGGCCAGATGCTCAGCTGCAGCAAAGTAAAGTCTCTCCGAATGACACAGTTATGCTGTTCTGTATTTCAGGACTTTAATGTTTGTTAGTATAACATGATAACAGCAAGTGTCTCTGGGCAGCTGGCATAAATTGTAGTAGTTTCAACCTTCATAGGATCTGTCTTATGATGTAGTTTTTCTCTAGCTCACTGTACAAATGCACTGCAACTGAACAGATGTAAACAGGAGTTTATCCTGCTTCCCATTTTGCCAATGACATAACCTTCCTCTCACAAACCTTCGTCTCACACCCTGGGAAACTGATATAGCTAGAAGCAGCATTGGAAGCAGAAAATCTGTTTATTGTCTAGTTCCGGGAAGAGTTTGCAAAGCCAGCATGGTAAAAAAAATTAAAAGCAACAACAACAAAAAAAACCACCTCAGGTTCTACTTGTAAACTGAGCATATCTCATATGTAATTAGGGAACAAAAATAAATTAACTTTACAACCTAAGGGTGACATTCTTAAAGATTATAAATCTGCCTCAGATCTGTTGAAAAGATGAAGACTATCCCAGTGGAAGAGATGAACCTTTTCCTCCCTTTTACATGGAAATATTTAAAAACAGGAACACACTGTCTTGTCTTGGGAAAAGGTTGATCAGCAAGCTAACAGTTCTTCCATTCTCTTAATTTCCTGCTCAAAATCCTAATCTAGAAGAGTACGAATGCACAAAGATGTGTGTTTTATGTGATTATGAAATTAATGTTACACCCTGACTCCCTGAATACCATCCACTTGATTACCTTTTTTCAATATAATAGGAAATTACAAGCCCTGAGCAAGTCATTACTCTCTGATGATTACGAATTAGCTGACCTCAGGCCACAGAGAAAGGCAGCACTTTCTACCAGACCACAAGGTCTTTTAGTCAACGGAAGTATCGTAATGTTCTGATCTGTAGCTGGACATTTCTGCTAGCTTAGGAGTCAGGTGTTTCATCTTTCCAAAAAAGAAATGTTCACCTAAGGAAAAAAAGAGGACACCTCTTCCTACACTTAGCAAAGCAATGTTATTTGCTAGAGGCTACCCGTGCAATCAGAGCTTTTTTTTCCTCTTCTGCTTACTGACATATTAATACTTTCTAATGCAGGAAATATTAAGACAGCCCATTTCAAGTATAATGGAGGATGGATTAAATCAAATACTGAGTGTTCCACCACATAAATTCCTGTCTGCTTCCAGAAAACAAGTAAGGAACTGCCAACATTTCCCTGAATCCCTACACGGACTGCAAGACAGCAGCAACAACATCTCCAAAGGACAAGGAAGTATCTCCATCCTCCCCTCCTTTCTACTGCTCCTTCTTAATGCTTCTACCACTTACACCATTAACACATCCGAAACAGCCCTTTCCCTACAAGATCCTCCCTCCAGAGTTTAGAAGCGACCAAAGAAATAAAACCTGAGTCTGAAGCAGCCCTGCAGGTTTAACCCACTTAGAGGAACTAAAATTTATCCCCTCTCCATCTACTCATGTTTTATTAATCTCAGTTAATTGATGTGTTTCTGTGTCTCACAGGCCAGGTTTCAGCAGTTGGCACAACCCGTGCTGTGCGTGGGAGGGATTACTGAGGATCAGAGAGGGGCTGGGCCAGGCTGGGCTGTCAGAGCCAGCACATCAAAGGCCCATCTGCCCAACCTTCCCAAGAAACGCTGGTGAACAAACACAGGGCAAAGGGGGAAAAGAGGTTATCCCTTGGGTTTGCCTTTTGTAGGGATTTCTTGGCCTTTTATAGGGGATTTAAGGAGAAATGAGTCTCCTTACTTGAGGGAAACTTGAAACACAGCATTCATTGCAAAGAAGGTGGGGAGTAAGACTGTGAGCACTCTTCTTTCAGAAGAAAACCTTGAGAATCCCCTCATGTCCTAGGAGATGTGAAGTGGGCTGGATACGCCTCCTCCCTCCTAATTCTTCCAGACAGAGTGGAGGAGAGATTAAATTTACTGTGTTGTTGCTCTGAAAGTGTGGGACACTGAGATGCCCTTAAGATGTCAGAAGTTGACTGTGTGGTATATTGTGGGCAGATGCATGGAAAGGATGAATCAGTTCCACTGCAGAAGCTGTGTAATGGCAAAATAAGTTTATTCTGCTTTGCTGAGAGGCCAGAAACCTTGTGAAGGCTGGAGGCACTGATTCAGTGTCAGTGTCTGGCTGTCGGGGCACACAGTTGGCTGATGTCCCAGCACGGACAGAGTGTCCTGGCATTTGCCTGTAATGTGGTGTGGAGAAACATCTCATAATTGATTCATCTCCAGGGATGTCAATATAGACAGCAATGAACCTGCTGGAGGACAGTATTGGAGGACAGTAGAGAGTGCAATTTCTTAAAACAGCCACTAATTTGAACTGGTTTAAACTTCCACCTTCCAAAAATCAGTAGTTTCCATCTGTTTTAGCAGTTGTCATCTTGTGCAAGTTGTCATCTTGACACAAAGCATCTTGTAGCTTTGCACCTGCTTTTGAAACTCTGGTTCTCTTACTCTTTAATCCAATTTTGCGAGGTCACCAATGGGTCTGTCTCAGGTCAAAGGTACCACTGCTTCATTTTGGGAAGGACGGGAAGCACAGGGAAGTTGGAAAGAAGCAATGTTCAATATTCCTGCATCATTAAACTAAGCAAAAAAGACAATGTGGTTTCTGCAGCACAATCCCAGCCTGATTTTGCCACCACTTTAATAATCATCCATCAATAGTGAGAGGGACTGGGTGAAATTAGTTGGTTTTATCCATCAGATTTTAAGTAGACTGCTGCCGAGGTATGAAAGCAACCATCTAATCCAGGAGAAACCGTACCTGAGCAAAAAGCATAGCAGATAGGCCAGAAGGAAAATTAGGTGGGCCTTTTTTCCCCCTGTTTTCTGTAACAGGTTTGAAAAACAAGCGTACATGAAGAATAGCCTCAGTGAACTTCAGGTCAAGGAGATCAGGGCACAATTTCAGAACTACAAATCTGGTACATTTCGTTCATGCTGAAGACACACTAAATGTTTATCAACATGTACGTGATGCCAGTGGAAACAGAAAGGGAACCTTGTGGACAGAGAGGAGCTTTTACCAAAATTTTCATGCTGCCTATTGCAAATTTCTCATGAAATCTCTTCAGAGAGGAGTGTTAAAGACTGCCTGGAACAGAGATAGGGTTGCAAGTACCCATTTTCTAGACTTCCAGCCATCAGATAGGACCTGGCCTTCAGACAGGATCTTATTGGGTACTGCCATAACGTTGGAGGGCAAAATGCAAAAGATTTGAAATAACCTTCTACTTTCAGAGATGAGAGTGCCCTAGAGCAAGATTGTCCATCCCTTCTCTCTAGTCGATCCCTTGAATCATCTAACTGAACAAAAGCACCCTTGCCCTTGACAGAATAGGTTGCTCTTCTTAAGAAAGGGATCGTATTTAAATGCGTGATAAAGAGGTTCCCACTGGCTCTCAATTACTTCCAGTCCTTCCCTTTCTCAGTGTGGTATTCCAGCTCCTCTGGTCAGCTTTTGCAAGCATTCATGGGACCATGCACTAAGTGAGAGCAGTGAAATGAGTAAAATCAAATCAGTAAGTGAGACATGGAATTGTAGCAAGATTCAAATAGGAAGCAAAGTGAACTCAAGAACAATGAGGATCAACTGCTCACTATGGCTCTCCATTGGGTCTGAAACTTTAGCTGTGGCACCTCAAGAAGGAAGTCACTCTTTGATCACCTTTCCCCAAAGTGATAATGGCAACTACACCAACCCGTACCAGCTTCACACAACTTGCTCATCCTAAACCTATTGCAGCAAGACTCCAAGCTCAACTGAAGCTTCTTGATGATACAGTAATTCAGCTAATTAATGCTAATTTTAGTCAGTTGTTCCTGTGTATCCTAGAGAATGGAATGACAATTCATTAGCCTTGTTGTGTACTTTGAAAACAGATACAAATTAAAACTCTTTTAAAATGCAAAATGTTATTTGCCTACGTGCTGCTTTCATTGAGCAAACAGAAGTTAAGGGCAAGGATGAAAGGGACTGCAGTACATAGGCTGCATAAGAATGAGATCTGAAATCCAGCTGCTGCAGTGCCAGTCCTGCCAGCCTGCCTGGCTGGAGCCCTGTTCCTGGCAAGGTGGCCTTGATCAACAGTGTGCAAGGTAAAGACTGAGAAATGCATCCTACAGTGTTTGCTATAAAATTCAGGTATTGATTGACACTTTGTTGTTTGAAATGGTGGTGCAGATCCCAGGGAACATGGACTCCTGTGTAACATGCCAATTCAATACCGCAGTGCCTGTGATTTCATCACTCCCCATCATGGCTCTAAGAAAGATGAGAAGTGGCTTATGCTGCATGGGAGGGATGTTACTTCAATTCCAGGAAAAGAGAGTGGTGATTTTAGTGTTGCTGGATTGCACCTCAATTCCTAGAAGTAAAAAGGAGTTGACAGCTCTGTCCCCTCATGTGTGGCACAGTGAGTGTACACTTCCAATTACTTCTTAAATCAAAGTCCAAGAGTCCCACAAACTGGTATTAAACCAGGTTTGAGTCAAGGCACAGGCAAAAGAACTGACTGCACAAAGGTGTTCTGCTCTTACCATCAATGCTCAGGTTAGAAAAAAGGTGCTGCCAAATACCTGAAACAGCAAGAGCAAACAAGATTTTACACAAAGCCCCAGCCCGCTCCTCATCTCATCCTTTTTTTCCCAGAGAGCACACCTGATTGCAGGTAATAGCAAAGCCAGGCAAGGAAGATAAATGAGCTGTAGAATCCCTGGCATGCAGCTCACGAGGTGGGTGTAAGTTTGGAAATGTGCTTGGTGAGCCTCTGAGTATGGCAAGACCTACAGAAAAGAAGGCAGAAGCAGTTACCAGGGCGGGGGAATGAGGGTTTGGAGTGACAGGCTTATGTAAGAGTTACAGTGGGGATAATTTTGATGAGGAACAGTACAAAGCCTAGAAATGCTGGTGGCCTCTACCTCTAAAAGAGTGCAAAGAAGTCACAAAGGGCAATAAAAAAACACAATGAGGTGTGATTCCTGACCTGAAAATACTCTCTCATTAAGGCTGCTGTCCTGGGAACTGAGAGGGAGTGTTTCCCCTATTTCCCTTCCTTAAAGGAGAAAGGCAGCATTGCTCAGAAGTTCAGGAAGGAATGGCGCCAGAAACAAAAGGCTCTACCACCCAAGGAAGACACAAGGCATCTTTGTGGGCTATAAATTAAATCAAATCAATTTATATACCTGAAAAAACTCCTCCAGCAAGTGCCTATGCCAGAGAGAGGCAATTCCAGTGACGCCTGGTGACTTCTCCACAGCACATGAAAATGTGGTCTTCCAGAGCCTGACACACGTGATGCAAGCTCACTGCCACTTGCTCCTCTTACCACAGCCCAAAGAGTTCATGTTTTCCAGTGTACCCCTGTTTGGATATACAGCACGTCCAATGTCAGACAAGCTTTGGAAAAGACCAGCAGAGGAGGTGCCTCACAACCTTCAAGTCTCCCTTGCAGCACACATTTCTCTTCTGGAAAAACAATAAGAAGTTGTGACTCATACTAGCAGGCAACACATCAGAGGACCTCTTATTTTTCTGTTTAGGTAGGGACAATTACCCTGTGTGAGAGCAGAAAGAAGAATCATATGCGATATAAATCCGGCCCACAAAGTGTGTTAGCTCAGCGTTGTACCCAAGGTAACCATCTTTGCTAAGTTTTTGCCACCAACACAACTCACAGCCTCCATCCCAGAGCGAGCTTCAGCCCAAGCAGTTTGAAAGTCTGCCAGAACTTGTTCCCACCTGCCTGTGCGTGAACATGGCACAGTGAAACCTTCCCACGCAGAGTCCACCTGAAGTTTGGGGAAATTAAGACTGTAGTTGGGAGTACTTTTTCCCATATCTGGTCTCATTTATGAGAAAGTGAAATCTGGGAAGGTGCCATGGGTAAAATGACAACATTTCATGTTCAAAATTTTTCTGAACTATAGAAAAACTGTAAATGGATTTGCTTACTTTTGTTTCTAATCCCACCAGGGATTAACTGATTTCTTCACACAGACTTAATTTTTGTTTAGGAGTTTTTTGAAGGAGGAGGGAGGAGGAAGAGATAAAGCAAGTATCTTTCATCTGTCTGGTAATTATTGGTCAGAACAGGTAAAACCTATTTTAGAATTTTCTAAGAGTAAGGGATGGTCATTCCATTTACATGTTCTACTCTCAGATACAGCAACTATGGCATTTCAAAGAACAAAAATATCACACCACCCTTAGAAACAATATTCACTAATTCAAAATAAAGCCCTTCAGTCCTGCTTAAACGTCAGAGTCAGGACCACACTCTTAATACTACTGTAAAGCAAAAAAAGTCTCATTACAACATGATTCTTTTTAACATTCTGTTTTTGTTTCTCCCCTGCTATGTATACATGTACTGTTTGCTCGTTTATAATGTCAGCAAGATAGAGCTCCTCAGGGAAAGAACGTGGAAAATGCACCAAATCCGGCACATCAAATCTTCCACGCACATATGCAGCTAGTTAGCCCTGTGAGGCAGGAATTTTCTCATGTGCTGAGGACCATGAGCTGCCTCAATACTTTGAGGACACTTGGAAGCCATTCTCTCACCATTCCTAAGGCAATAATTCAAATTATTATTTTCTCCTCTCCTCTATTTCTTCATCATAGTTTCTGCCTCCATCTGGTGATCATAAACCTTCTTGAAGTTCACTGTGTCAGTTTCAAAAGAAAACCATTCCTCTCACTAATCAGAAAAGCAGAGAAGCCAGTGAGGTATTTTTTGAGGGTAAAACCCCTTTTTGAGCAGAAAACCCATTCTTCTGCCCAAAGGAACAGAATCACACAGATCTTATTTATGAAAGGGGTTGTTATGTGTGTGAAAATGCAGTAGTAGGGCAGCAAAACTAATTTGCCAGTTAGCGCCAGTCTTGCTCCTTACTGTGGATTCTACACGCAAAGGAAAGAGCAAAATGTACTCTCATTGAAGAAATTGTTTTGCAACGTGCAGCTAAGTGCCCTGGTGCCCCTCAGGAGAAGGGAGCGCACAAGTGCGGAACACGGGGCTGTATTTGTTACAATGGCTGAGGCCCAGGCCCACCCGAAGGCCCGGCGGGCACGGCCCAGCTGCGGCGGCGGCGGCGGCAGTCGGCAGAGGGGCGGGAGGCAGGTGCGGGGGAGGGGAGAGTCGGCTGAGTGACAGCCGGAGGTGAGGCTGTGATTGGCTGGAGGAACACACGGACAGCATACGAGCGGGAAGCTGATTGGGTGATAGGACGCGTGGGCAGGAGCGCTGCGGCTGTGCCAGCCAATGGGTGCCCTCCTGCGGTTCCGTTCGGTTTGGTTTCGGTTGAGTTCGGTTGAGGGTGTAAAGAGAGGGTGATTTTTGGCAATAAACCGATCTTCTTGGGACATGTCGTCTTTATTCCCCATTGCTGCATACAAGGCCTGTGAAACTGACGTAAAGATGGCATTTATAGAAGCACTTTTTACTCATGTCAACTTTGTGAGCCATTTAGTTTCACAATAAACCCTTTTTCACTGCCTTAATGGCAATTATTGAAGTAGCAGTAATGCTGCAAGTCTCTAGGACAGGGAGTAACAATCTACATGATCAAAACTAAGCTCAGACATTGACCTCAGTGCCAGTTAATTCCCACTGGATGTAGGGAGAGGAAAAGCTCTGGGTGACGCTTATACCCTCTCCCTGCACTGTGGGTCACAGGGATTTCACCTGCTAATAAGGGTTCCTTCAGAAGCTGGTGGAGACCAGGGAATCAAGCTGAACATATGCATATTTTCTTGTCTTTCTGTTACTTATTATTATCCTTCTATTGGGAGCCTGCTACTTTCCCCAGACTGATGCCTCCCTGGCCATCTCTTCTGAGGCAGGATGATGGGATAAGGGGCATGAAATTACTGATTTAAAATAAATTATCAAAGGTCCCATATGTCTCCCTCAGTCTTTCCTCCCCTGTTTTATCACAATTAGGCCTGCATCTGCCATCTCCTTCGTCTGATTTGAAAAAGGTGGAGGTTTCTTCTGGAAAGAGCTTCAAGGCATTCACTGAACACATTTCACCTCCCTGAGAGGGGCAGAGCAGTGCTTGGAACACCAGAGAAGAGTATTTAAGCTGTATCTATGGCTGACCAAGACCTGTTAGATAAATCCGATGTGGTAGCAAAGACCCTTTGTTTTCCCAGAACATTTTCTGACTTGGACATAAAAACCTTGGACCCTTGGAAAGATCACCCTTATGACTATGTCCTGCTGGATTTTTGCAAGGGAAGTTTCCTCTACTCTCAACCGTGGTCTTTCAATTCCCTTCACCTCACTTCTGTTCACTAAGCATGGCAAAGAGGGGCAGGACCACATCAGATACCACCACCTTGATTAAGGCTCCTGATGATCAGTGGGAACTTCACAAACGTGTCTGGTATTTGTAATGTTTCTTTATTCACTGCTAACCTTTAAGAAGCTTCTTTGTTTTTGCTGCAGTCCTTGTGTGTCTCTTCTCTCGCCACTTCTGTCCCTGTAGTAAGCACAGACCCAGCAATTTACCCAACAGTGCCTGGAATTGCTCTCCACAAATGGAGGCTGCGTTTCACCTTTGCGTAGTTTGCTTTAATCAGAAACTTCAGCATGAAAGCCGATGTATGCCGCCCTTGAAGCTCACAGATGTGCTGGGAAACTCATTCCATTCAATTCTTTGAACATCCATTGTGGCTCAGGGCTGCGGTCAAGCATCCTTAATGAAAAGCTGTTTGTGCAATACATTTCCTGCTGATCACGAAGAACACCTTCTTGGAAAATAAACACCCTAAAATAAAAATCCCAGGAAGCTTTCAAGTTTATAGACTCTTCCATGGTAACTGAACTTAGAAAAAAACTACAGACTGCACCTCAAAGCAGCCAGAAAACTCAAGTAAATGATGACTGAGAAGTGCCTCTGATAAGACATAACTTTTTGTGTTTGTGTTGGGCAAGTTGTTCAGTTTTCCACTTCAGATTAGTTTCCAAGGATGTTAAAAGAAAAAGGTGTTTCCATTTTGCTTTTTTTCTTCTCTCATGCCTTTCAACAGCTCATATCACAACTTCCTGACTCCAAACAGGACCAGCACTGACTTTCTCAGAGCTGTGTCACTTTCTACAGCAGTTTCATGCATATGGGGTATTGAATTTTTTTGCTTAGCCGAGGGGAAAGGATGTGATACACACTCATCCAAGTGTACTCACTTTGAGTATCATCGAAAGGGAAGCATTATCGTATGTGCAGTGACAAGCAGAAATCTTCTTCAGTCCTTTACAAGCCTTGCAGTTTGCCTGGGGTGCCAGTGATAGAACAGCTTTCTGTCACGACATCCTCAGGAAAATACAGCACTGTGATGCATAAGGAACATGGATTTTGGCAATCAGGTCATATTACAAAGTGGAGTCTCCAGAACCCTCTCACTGGTCAAACCTTGTTCTTTCTTAACTCTCAGATTTAACAAGAATACATCCTTTTGTCTTCAAGTCTCTAAGTTACCAGAGGCTTTCTGAAAGCATAAGAGGAAGTTCTTCTAACGAAACAACTTCAAAACTTGAGTCACAAGTTTCAAAATATACGAAAAGTTGGCATCCTAAAGCTGGAAGAGAGGGGTGTGAGTCAGAAAGTTCATAAACTTTTGTTCCAAGGTCTCCACTGTGAAACATTGCCTGGAGACTGGAAAGACTCATCCACTCCTATAAATATCTCTTCTTACTGCTAGTACTAAGGATGTACATAAAAGGATAAATGCTTCTGTGTACTTTAAACAATAGTCCTGCATCAGAAAAATCTGGTCAAAATGAGCAGTAATAGCTTTAACAACTGGTTTTCCTAGCCCAGGCTTCGTAGCTGGTTTGTCAGATGTACAATAATTTTCAAATTCTTCACTTAAGTGATGCAAAATTTTTCATTAGTAGAAAAGGAGGAAGAAAGGGCAGACTTTGAGAATAATATGCCACTAAAATGCATGTGTGCTACACTTTATGAGCTGTCTGTGAGGGTCCTGGCCATCAAGAGCTGGACTGCATGGAATAGAAATTGCTGCTGCACAGGAGGAAATGGAGACACCACTATCCTTGCATCCAGCTGTGTGCCCATAGCTCTGACTGCACTGAGCATGTTTCACTCCACACCATCTTACCAAGGGCTCTGTCTTCAGCACCTGCTTTTCTTGCTTCTTTAAAAAAGTTTCTTTCCACAGATTTCTTTCAAACTTTTCTGGATTGGACTTGGTCTTAGTTTACACTGTCTCAGAAGTGCATATCTTACTACTTGAACAGCTGGGAGAAGGGTTTGGAGCTTTTTTTGTTTAGATTTGCTGTTGGTTTTATTTATAATTTTACACTCCTTAGGCTTTGGCTATTTAAAATTCTGCTGTAAACTCTCTTTGGTCTTTCTTGTTGCCAACAAAAAAGAGAACTTGAATGTCAACCAGAAACAACGCAGACGGTGTATGGCTTGCTTGACTCCTTGCATGGTTTGGTTTGAAGGGAGGAAGGGAACGGTTGGACTGCAATTATCAAACTCTGGCAAATTTTGTGTTTTGCTTTCCTCAACTCCTGAAATGTAACTTCTGAGAGAAGTAATTTAGCTGAGAGCTTTAGATCTGTAGAACTCTTTCACTCCAAACACAAATCTCAGTATTTAATAGATTGGGTGGGGGTCGATCTGTAGAGAACTAATTGAAGGAGCTGCAAAAACAGACATTCAACCCTGATTAATTAGAAGAGCAAAAAAGAACACTCTAATTCCATTTCCAAATCAAACCAGTTGCACCACAATTATCTCAAGTACCTCAGAGATGGTTGAGTTCACGTCTAGTCCCTCCTTCCCGGAGGAATGGATAGCCTCATGCGCACAGAGAATTGAAATGCCTTGAGCTCTTTATTTGCTGAGTTATTTGTCTCCCCCAGTAATACAGTATTTTTAAAAGACATAGTTTGTATTTTGGACCACTTTTCAAAGGTGCTTAGCATACATGTTCAAGAGTGTTCAGCTCATGGAGAGTTCCAGTTTCCCTGGAAATCTACCCACTTTTTAAAATAGCTAAAAAGGAGGAGTTCTGCAAATCTGATTTTGATAGGCATTGTTTTGAAGATGGGATACTTCAGAAGTCTATATAACGATTTCTGCCTTCCTCAGCTTTCCAAATGATCTGGGTAATAGCATGTATGGGTTCTCCAAAGCTAGAAAACCTAGTTTTCCTCCCTCTGTAGCTAGAAAAAGTGTCCTCTCCTGGAGATCTCTCTTGTTCCTTGAATAATTCCAATGTTTGCCTGTTTCTCCAGCGGGAGGATTTTGGTACCACATTACTGGTTTAATGGTTAATGTTTCTGACATATGGTAAAACAATGACACAGGGTCCCTTCCTGACCACACTGTCTTTCTGCATCTTCTCATTCTGGGTTCATTTCCATCCACCATCAAAATGCAATTGTCTTTGCAGCATTCAGTAGCTGTTGTAACAAGGCTACAAACAGTACACAAAAGCTCTGGAAAAGAAGAAAAGAGCTTTCCCAGTTTGTAACTGTAACAGGAATTTCAGGCCAAAGGCAAGAAACGGACCATTGTTTTCTAGGTAGATCCGCAAGCCAGTCTTCAAACAACCACAGCTGGTTAGGACCTCTCATTTTGTATCTCAATTGAAAGACAGCTGTTCCATTTTCTAAATGGGAAGATAGTTCACCTTGATCTTGGCTTCAGCTGCTGCAGCTTTTTACCATTAAATGTAATTCAAAATAGATTATCATCACGGGGAGAAGACAGAGAGTGTTTGAACAAAACAAGCCATTAATTTTCTACACAGAAGAGAACAACTCTCATCCCAGAGATACTGCTGTGCTGTTGTCTGAAACACAATTTTCGCCTGAAATTGGACAAACCATTTGGGAAGTAATTCAAGTTCCTCTAAAGGGAGGATGTATTGCACACAGACAGTGGTGGAGGGATTCAGCACCCACAACTATGTTAACTGTGTGTAATGAATTGGAAGCATCTCTTTTTAATAGGTCCTAATTGCAACACTTTTTCCCAACAGCTCATTTGCAAACACCCCAGGTGTTCCACCTCTGTAACTTACCATCAACAAGCTTCACTTTGTTCATTCTGCTGCAGTGGTGCCCTTAGCAATTTACCCCTTTTGTCTTGCAGCTTATACTCACTCATGATCTAAAGTCAGGAAAACATCTGCCACGAAGACCTCCGAAAAAGAATCTGTCTCTGGACACAACACCAGCAAAAAATGAGGACTCCCACGTTCATAGTGTTATGACTGATGTGTCAGTGACTCTCTCCGCATCTCATGGCATGGCCAGTGTTTTAGTACAGCTTATCAAACTAAAGCCCAAGTTGGGGAATGCATCAATCCTTGCCTAAGACAGATACACACCGAGCTTTCCACACTCTGTATCTAGCATTAAAGGAAATAAAGGGGACCGTAAGCCCAGAGTGATCCTTGTGAACAAATTTGCCCGGTATTTGACCTCTCCAATGCCTCTTACTCTGGACCAGAACAGCCTTCTTCCCCACACATGGACAGCTGAACACCCCACCTCCACCTAGTGCAGTCACAGGCTGATGGGGCTCCATGCCAGCCTCTTGTAAATAACATGCAGAGATGGTGCAGAAACTCCTCCCTGCCAGCTGTAGACTGTGATGTGCCATTCTTTGGCATTCCTTTTCTGAGTTTAGTTTGGGAAACCATCCAGAACTGTCCATCAAGTGCCACAGGAGTGAAGGATATAACCCAAGACTGTCATGTAAACACAGACTATGTAAAGCAAAAACAGATTTTTATTTTGATTTACCTCAGCATCTCCAAACAATGGAAGATTAATCCGAGTTTCATTTTTGTGGATGCACGTGATCAAAACTTTTGTGTTCCCTGCAATGCTGACATAAACTTGTAATTTTAAAAATCAGAATACAGTATATGCAGAGTGATAGATGTACTACTACAGTATTGCTTGCAATTTGCTCCTAAAAAAATTTCCAGGGTTATTTTGCCCTCTGAATATCAATCAAGCCCAGGAGGAGAAAAAGGAAAGAGGATGGATGAGGGAGCAATTGGAATAATGAGCCTTTCTACTGTGTTCTCAATAACAGATGAGACTGTGTCTGCTCCTTTGCTGTATCCTAAACAGGCATAGGGAAAAGACATCTCCTATAGAGTCAAGCATAAACACTGGCTTTGTGCACATGAAGACAGCAATGGGGTAGAAGGCAGCATGTGAAAGACAAATTTTAACAGCTAGCTTTGGATCTGTCTTAGATTTCAGAAATGTGTTAAATATAAACTTACTGAAATGCTTTCAGCTCAGCCCTGGCTGCGGTTCAATATGCTTTCCATTAACTGCTTGGTTGTAAAGATTTTTTCCCAAACCATCTTAATCATTTTTAATTTACAACAAGGTATCTTTAGTGAAGTTAATTATAAAATAATGAGCAGTCTTTTTGTGGCTTAGGAAAGGGTTTATTTTGGTTTAGGTTAAATCAGCATGGAACAGATTCAAAGTGTATTGAAATAAGACATTGTTAAATCGGAATAGATACCTACACTGGGGTTCATACAGACATACTTAAAAAGAGCTGTACATGGGTACAGTCTCATGTGCTCCAAGCATCCATGTTGTATTGATCTAACAACAGCAGCATAAAATGATACCACCTGAAACATGGAGAGGCACAACGCTTATTAAAAGGCTGCTTAAAGCAGTGGGTCTGATTCCCTGGGAGGAAATTTGTGTATGTGGGTTTTTTTAAATTACCACTTATCTCCAAAATTATTATAAATACCAAACCTAGGTCAAGCAAAACTGCACTTGAGCACCCCTCATGGACTAGAGCCAGGTGACAGAACAGACACACAGAAGGACAGCACAGACATACAGGACAGCAGAGTGCTGTGGAAGTGGTGGTGTCCCCATCATCACTCAGCTAAACACAGAGTGTTGTGAAAATGCTCTCCTTTCTCCCCCCACCACACCTCCCACGGCTTCATTCTATTGAATTATATTGTATTTTGTCTCACAGACACCTGGACAAGAATTAGTGCTGCCTCATTGCACCTATGTGCTTAGCCAAGCCATCTCAGTATTTCCAAGGTCAGTGTGTCCACTTCTTCTAAGGTTGTTCATCCTTTGGTTTGACTTTAGAGAAGCAGGGGAGACAAACTTCCGAAGAGGAGATAAAGGACAAAAACTGGAAAAATCAAAATACGTGTCATTTTTATATAATACAAAAGATGGAGGTCAGTTAACCTTGGCTGAAATGCACTGCCATCGTTCACACAAAAAAAACCCAAACAAACAAAACCCAAACAAAAACCCTCCACCTTATATTTGGTGATGATGGATTTGTTGGGCTTTTTTTCTTTTGTCCACAATGCAGACAAGGACACCTGCTAGAGAGACTTTCTCTTCCCAGAGGCGGTGACTTCATAATTTTAGCCTGAGTAAGCTACTGCTGTCTCACCCCATTCATTTGCGCAACCACCTCTATCCTCACAGCAATAATGAGCTGCAACTTACCTGCTGGTAGGTGATGAAACAACTTGGATTTGTGCATTGAGCAGAAACTGATTTTCTTTTTTTGTGTTTCTTTCCCCTACCCCATCCTATGCAGACAAAACTGCACTCTGGCTCACCAACCGATTGTCCTTCATTGTTGGTGTACAAAATCACAAGGTTAGCCCTGTTTTTCTTGCTGTCTTCTGTTTTTAGCCTTGCAAAAATGCACAGGAGCTGCATCATCTTGAGCTGGTCAGTGAGTGGTGGTGGAAATCATTTGCCATGAGGTCTTTAAAACATTTGATCGTTGTTAACTGGTTGGATGTCTGGTGTTTGCTACTGTGGTGAGCTGACCTTAGCGAGCAATCCAGTCACTCACTCACTTCCTTCCCCTCCAGCAGGACATAAGGGAGAGGATCTGAAGTACAAAAGCTGAAAACTTAAGGAATCAGACAGTTTGATAAGTGAAACAGAGCTGTGCTCAAGCAAAGCAAAACAAGCAAAGCATTCATTACTTCCCGTGGAGTGGCAGATGTCCAACCACTTACTAGAAAGCAGGGCTTCATCACATGTGATGGATACTTGGGAAGACAAATGTCATAACCATGAATGTTCCCATCTTCCTTCTTATTTCTGCCAGCTTTAATGCTGATCATGATGCCATCTGGTCTGGATCAGTCAGGGTCAGCTGTCCTGGATGTGTCGCTTCCCAGCTCCTTGTTCCCCCCCAGCCTTCTCATTGGTGGAGTGGGATGAGGAGCAGAAAAGGCCTTGGCTCTGTGTGAGCTCTGCTGAGCAGTAATGAAAACATCCCTCTGTTGCCAGCACTGTTTTGGTCACAAATCGAAACACAGGCTGCCATTCCAGCCAGACCCAGTAAAACAATGTTTGTATCTGCTTCCTTTCCTGTTTTCTTTCTGCCTGTTTCATCTCAAGTTTGTATCTCAGCTGTTTTGGACAAGGTCTGTCTTTATCTGATATTTATCTGCAGATAAGGTACACAGTACAAAGAGCTGACAATGGCAGAAAAATTATTAAAAAAAAGTAGTTAGGAGAGCCATGACTTACTCTCCTTTATTTATTTGTTTTATTGTGTTTTATTTTTAGTGCATGCAGAAGTTTCTTAAGATGAGGAACAATGTTGTATTAGGTGATACAGAAATGCTTACTAAGGAGAAGCCTATGCCTCAATGCAATTTTAATCTCAGTACACAACAGGAGAAAGGTGAACACAGCAAGTCACCCCGCAGAAGCTCTGCAGTCTCAGTTCACTGCCTTACTCACTGATCCATGCTGCCTCTGTTTTGAGCCATGAGGTAACCCCTGCCTTTCCCAAAAGATGCCAGTTTTCATACTTCTTTTCCAAAGGTCTTTGTTGTCTGGAGATAGGATCTGGAAGCTATTTCTGTAGAATTCACCAGAATGGAGAGCTCTGCTTGAGAGGCATTTAAATGTCAGGTGTTTCTCCTACATGAAAATAAGACACTATGTTTGAAAGAATCTTTGAAGAGTTCTATTTATAGTCAGCCTTGCCAGCTAAATGAAGACCTATTTACAAATATTTTCAAAAAGTCCCATGAACTCTACTAGCAGATAACAAACCTTGTCTTTTTCTTCCCATGGAAATGTAATTCTTTTTTTTTTTTTTCTCCCTGAAGCAGGAAAAAACCCTTTAAACTTGAGGAAAAGTTGGTTTATAATAATGAGGTGGGGAAAATAGAATGTGTAGTTTTTTTCAGTAACTGAAGTGTAACACATTGGCTGAGTTTCTCTGTGGGTGTTGGTTTTGACTGCAGATTTACCTGAAAAAAGATTCACCTGAAGCCAGTAAAATGCTTAAAGCCACATTTGGAGCTTTAATCATGTGAACAGTCTTCTCTAAGCCTTGGAGTCATCATCTGGCACTTCTGAAGATAATTAGAGTTTTATTATGCTGGAGGAAATTGAGAATACTTAAGCAATGTGATTTAGGAATGCTGCCTGGGATTTGGGAATCAGATGTATTTCTTCCTCCTGACTCCATGACCTCAGGCAACTCACTGCATCTCTTGGTTTTGCACCTCTGAAAATGGAACTTCCTTCCTTCTCTGGAAGGAAGCTTTCTAGAGGAAAAATGGTGTGTCAATCTCCATGGCCACTCAGGCCTGAACTTCTGTTATAAAACCACCTGTAATAACTTCCAGTACCCGTAATGTAGAATTTAGACCATTAGTACCTGAGCTGAGACCATCAGTTCCTTTTTTGTAAGCTGTCAAAAAGCTGTCAAGGCGACCTACTGCAGAGCAAAACTCTCTGCCAGTGCCAGTTTCCTGGGTCATCCCACCTGCCTGTCCCCTGCCACTACCCAGGTTCCACTCTCACTGCAATATTTCTGGGTTTTATTTAGCAGCTAGACATGAAATGGGAGTGTGCTTGTGGACAATTTCAAAGTACAGGAAATAATACCAAGGGGAGGCACAATAACTATCTGCAGATAGAGAAAGGAATGTTGCACCAGAGGACAGGAAGCAATTATTATCATTAGTCAGCAATGATAGAGAAAGAAGTAATTAAACTTCAGCTGCATCAGGGAAAATTTCAGACAGAATATTAGAAAAAACAGCTGAAAAAAAGACATGACTGTGCTGCCAAGGAAAACGGCGGTGTCACTGTGGTATTCAAAGTCACATTTCATGAATGCCTTTCTCTAAAGAGGCTAAGAACACACTATTCCTAACTCAGCATTCTTGGGGGCTGAGATGGGAAAACATTTCTATTCACAGGCATAGCTAAATGTGCTTAAATCCCATTCACATAATCTGAAAAACCAAAGAAGGTAAGTAGAGCTGGAGCTATTGAAAGGCAAGACAAGGGATTAGATGTGAATCATCCTCAGGCACCAGTATTTTTCCTAGTACAGGAGGACTGGTGAGTATCTGCTACAATGAGCTTTCCCCTCAAATGGATGCTTGTAGAGCCAGACTTCCTGTTCCTACCCAGACTGTCACCATACAGTTGAGGCTTTCTCATGACCAGCAGGGGGTTACAGAGCAAAGGGAACACAGCCCGAATCCCAGCACGATGTAAGGACAGGAGGGAGGGAGCAGATGTTGCCTGTGGTTGTGACAGCAGAGAGGGGCCTGATCACGAGAGCAGTGCGGGACACTCTTCCCTTTCTACCACTCTGCTTTAGCCTTGCAGGAGGAATTACCCTTGAGGGTTATTCTAAGCAGAAAACAAGTTTATATATTCTGAATTCTCTCTGGAAGGGCCTCTATCCTCAGGAAAAATGCATGAAAGAGAAGGGCAAGTCCTCTTCCCCTCCTCCCTGTCCTCACCCTACCTAAAGCCCAGTCAAGGGTAGGTCACAGCTTTTCTTTCTGTTTTGAGCTCCCTTCCCATTTCATGAATGAGGCAGAACACAGAGAGAAATTACAAGGAGCTGGAATTAGTGTTTAGAGTAAAATCAGGAAGAAGGAGAAAGAGAGCATGTAGGCCTAATGGCACTGTTTCTACTGCCCTACTGTCTCCACATTTCATTCATTTTGCTAATCCACTGGAGAAATGGCTCACTGGCAGGCAGAATCTTGAAGCAGCCATTTAAATGTGCTTGATGGCCCCCAAGGCAAGTCAATTTTCAGTCTGACTGGCTTTAATCCCAGCGGAGAGCCCCACCATGCCATTACATGGCACAGCAGGAGTAAGAGTGGGGAGGCAATCACATTACAGTACCATTCCATTTAGCCATAATCTGTAAGGATCTCATGAAAGCATCAACCATTATTATGACTCCTGCTGTCCTTCAGGCAAAGTCTTTGTGGGGAAAAGGAAGTGGGAAAAAAAAATTGTCCACCTGTCAAAAGGAGACAGGCACTTTCATTCAGGGGAAAGGGAGGTGAAATGTAAAAGTGACACAATATTATTTAAACATCCTATTACTAAAATTACAGTTCATCTATATAAAACTGAGCTATAGGACCTTAGTCTGTCAGCTAGATCAATGTACCTGCCGTGGTCACAGAGATGCAACGAGCTGAGGAAGCATTTGGGAGACAGAATTTGCTGTAAAGTCTTCCAGCTTCAGTCCATCATGTCTGGTGTCCTTCCCACGGCACTAAATAGCTGCAGGAATCAATGCTGAGGAGGGACAGGATGGCTTTTCTTCAGCCCGTTGCTGCTACATTCACATCCAGAGGCTTGAGGCAACTTTAGCATAACCACAGCTGGTTTGGGGCCAGCAGCTTTATTCAGAATTGTGTTTAAAATCCATCTCTGGCACCTGACTCTCTGACCTCTCATGGCAGATGCAGGCTGATTGCACTCTGTGTGTGGAAATAGCTGGCATCAGTGGCTGCAAATCTGCACAGCTACTCGTGAAAGTGGCCAGCTCCAAGACAGAGTATAGATGGACCAGACAGGGTATTTGGAGAATTGCTCCTATTTCCACACCTGCTTTGGACATTTGGTAAATTGAGCCAGATTTTTGGCCTCTGTTTCTCTGTTTGTAAATGAAAATTCCTGCCCATATGTGTAAATGGACTAGCAATATAAACAGACGCAAATGGGACCAGGGCTACAACATGTCATCTTACCATGAGGCAAGGGAAAACAGGCGATTTCTGTGGGCTTTTTCTCCCCTTTTTCATCAGCAATATTTTGTAACTGGCTTATGGAATAACAAAGAGGCAAGTAGAACTAAGGAATCTCAATTTGGGGTGGTGGTATACAGAGGGAAACCAGCAGCATTCAAAGAAAGGGCACGTGGAGTGCATCCATGAAAATGGCTGTTCTCCAGAGATGCGGGCCAGGGCCAGGGAGAAGCGAGGATGACACAGTGGCAGAACTGAAAGTGTTATACATTGGCATTCAGCCTGTAGGAGACAATGCCAAGAATGGCTGTATTTCTTAGGAGGGCATCGATCCAGGAGATGATGTGGTACCAGTGAAGCTGCTGACAGCAGTCCAGGGCATCTGAATTGTGCTGGGACTCCTGATTCTCAGGGTAGGATGCACATGGAGCACCACAGCATGAAATCTAGGCATACTGGGGGGGTAATGCTGACGATGCTGAGGCACAGCTGTGATGGCTGTTGATAGCCTGGGGTCCAGGGGAGCTCAGGCAGAGCACTGAGTTCATGTGGAGGACAGGGCACCAATCCCTCAGTACCATATCCAGCAACCTGGTTGCCCCAACAGATATCTCTGGCAAGAGTAAGATGATCAAGGAAAGAAAGGCTTGGATAACTGGGAGAATTTGGAATAGCTGGAGTGCAGTCTCAGAAGGAAAAGGTGTTAAGCTTCCAAAACAGACTGGGAAAAGTCACAAAAGTCTCTCCTCCTAAGCTACAGATATGGTTTCTGCAGTGGACTCAGGAGTGAGGCAGATAAACAAACGGTAGAGGAGGAGGTGATGTTCCTTTGCAGGAAGTCAGAAATAAGAATTCATAAGCAAGGGTGGATTGGGGTGAGACAAAAACCAGATGAGGAAGGAGGTGCTTGAAATAATGTCTTTGGTTTGCCTACCCACTGAAAGGATACAGGGGAGGCCTAAGGGGCCCACACTACAGACACTTGTATGGATTTTGTTTGCCTGCTAGAAATGGGTCATGGTGTGCCTGACCTGCCCAGGGAACTGAGAAACAGGACATCCCATCTTCTGTGAAAAGTTCAGGCATGGAGTCCCAGGGAAAAAGCAAAATAAGAACCTGGATGGATGCCATACCATTCTGGCACTTCATTGAGAAGGCGGCGTCTCAGACCGTGCAGGGCTTTTCTGTTTATAAGAAAAATATACATATATATATATAACCAGAGATTTATGGGGAGAAGGGCCACGGAAAGTTTCACCCCTCCTGCTGTATTTTAATGTGGCACTCGATGACTTGTAATGGAAAAGATCTATTGTTTCTCCTGTAGCAATAAAGTAAGGTTAAAACAAACTCAAACATAAATTTTGCAAACAACCCCATATAAACACAGCTGTTCAATGAACTCATAGGACTGGCTGCTAGCTGAGGACTGCCCCCTAATGTTATCATCTCATGGAAATGTCCTTTACAATGTCTTTTATTAATAAAACACCATTACTATGTAGGACAATGGAGAAAAAAAACATTGTTTGGAGATTAGGCTAAATTTAACCCAAATGTAACACTGACATTAACAGATGTGTTTTTGGGTTGGCTGCCTACAAAGTCAGTTATTTTCTACATCATCAAATAGCTGATGTTTACCAAGACTTTTAGAAACCTTTTTTTTTTTTTTTTTTTNNNNTTTTTTTTTTTTTGAGAAAAATCTTGCTGTGGTTAGATGAAGTTGCTTGGAAATCAGAGCTGGGAATTAGTTCATAACCATCTCTTTTTTTGTGAGCAAAATCAGCCAGAATGTCCAGCATCTGGAACAAATAGATTCTGTTCACTGGCATCCAAATGTTCTGGTGCTTCTCAGAGCCTCTGGGAAATTGAATTCCAAAATGGAAAGAACCTCCTGGGTGTTTCTGGTGCCTTCAGCCTCTTAGAAAAATGAGACTCTCCTTTCTTCCAAGATTTTCATATCAGTCCATACATAAATTAATCTTTCATACTATTTCAGAGTACAGATGGTTTGTATAGATATCCAGGCACGTTTTCCTGCATAGGTCCTTGAAATCACAGGAAATAACTCATAAACTTGAAGTTTGGCTTTTGCCCCGATGGAGAAGATTTTTATTCCTTTCAATCTTTTGGTTTAGGATGAACTGATGTGCTTCTTGCCCCCATGGTGCCAGAGAGCAACCCTGGTGTGCTGAGCCCAGTGCAGGGCTTTAGAACACCAGGAAGGTGCATTTCTCATCACTCTCCACAACATTCATTGCTTTCCAGACTTCTGCAAGCCCTTCTTCATTTTTTCCCCTGATGGCACCAGTCTTAACCTTTTATCCTGGTCTACTGGTGATTCTCACCCAAGCCCTCTCTGTTCCTCTTGAGAGCAGAGTCCCCACCTGGTAGCACATCCCGTCATGGTGTGCACAGGGAGCTGGGCTTTGAGGTCAAGCTGTGGCACAGCTACCTTGCAAGAAGGCACCAAGTGACAGATCTTGCTCATGGCTCAGGCATTTATTTTCCCAATGGCAACTGGCTCTGACTCACCTTTCCTGAGTCAGTCTTCCTGACACTGTCATACCTACCTGACAGCATTAAGTCCCCCACTGTCACTTTACCAAATCCTTCCACCGTCATTTGCCCGGGACAGAACAATTTTCTTTGGGGGGCTGTTTTTCATTCTTCCGCCTCTTATTGCTGCTTGACAGGAAGCCATCTCCTGTTGTTCTGCTCCAAGATGTCACCTGTCTGTGGAACAGCAGTCCTAATTTGCTGCCATTCTTCCCACACCCTGCTGTTTTACCTGACTTTAAAATGGCAGCCCAGCAGACATTATAGAATCCTCTATTTATTTATTTTTCTGCACAGCAAAATGCAAAAATATATAAATATATGTATATGTACATATATATATGTTGAAAATGAGCATCTGATGTGGGAATAGAGAGAAGTTTCAGGGCAGACCCCCATGGTTTGAATTAATAAGTATAAAAGCAGAAGGAAACACTGAGGTGATGACTAGGTAGATAGATAAGGTAGTTTTTATTTAAGAGCTCTGCCTATTACAGCTTAAAGGCAAGTGCCTTTATGCAGATGTGAGGTCTGCTGCCATTTCAGAATGGATAAGGCTATATGCTCTAAATTACTGCAGGAAACAGAAGCACAAATAGCACTGTCTCCTGGATCTGGACAGATTCCCTTTTTATTGTCACCTGCCTGACAGCCAGGCTGTTGCTGCTTACTAAAACCTGTCTGTAAATGAAATCCCCAGGGTAATAAGCTCCCTGTGAAACAGGTTCCTAAGTGGAAAAATCTGCACGTCTCCAGATTAAATCAATAACAATTAAGAATTCTTTGAAATCTAATTGGAAAAGCAGCTATTTTGATCAGCACCATGATGTTATCTGGAAATTGTATTTTGTTTATCTACAGCAGAATGTTTTCTTCTTTGTGGGATTGGTTTGCCAGCCTCAGACACATCCTTTGATCTCTGAGATGATACAGTGAACTGAAACATGGGGGCAATCAGGGGGATTATCACGGGATGGGGAAATCATTTGATCTATTTTTAAATGTAATTTTTATGAATAACTTTGGGGGTTGGTTATCATTAAGAAAGGAAGAGACGTCTCTCCCATCTTTAGCAGTGTTATATTTCTCTGAAGATGACTGATTAATGTAGTTAATAATACTTAGCATTTATATAGTGCTTTCTAACTTCAAAGCACTCTACAAATACTGCTCACTAATGCTGCACACAAAACTTCTGTGTTATTACTTTCAGGGAGGGATGAGTCTATTTGATGTCTGTAATATTCCTGTGGATGGTTTTCTGTTCACGGCCCGCTTTAGCTGCCTCAGGTTAACTGGGACAGAAAACCCCAGTGAGAGAAGAAGAAAGACTAAAGTTCTGGTCAAGCATACAGTGAGACTCTTTCAAGCACATCATCTGAAAAATCTCGTGCTCATCTTCAGAAGGTCTCCTACACCTTGCAAGGACTATCCTACCAAGTTAACTGAGTTCCTAGTTATTATTGTAAGGACAGACCCTTGTCTGAAGATCTCTAGCAATAACAATGCTCAACAAAAAAAAGAAAGAAGAGATCATAAGAACACAAGAACAGAAGACATACTGTGCTTTGTGTGAGCCTATCCGATATTTGAAAAAAAACAAAATCCAAACCTTTGAATGAACTTAAAACTCTGAAAGGTTGGTGAGGCCTTTTTTTTTAATCCTTGAACCTAGTTTCCTTATAGTACACATTCATGCCAACAAATAGCAGATGGCGATAGCAGATATGTACTAAAACAGCTAAAACTCTGTTCCTTGCAGGAGCATCTCTCATGCTGATAGGGCTGAACAGTCTGTACTGGCAGCAATGTCTGGTCCATGCCAGGAAGGAAAGATCAAAACCTTTCTCGAGATCTCCCTGGATGTTATTTCAAGTGGCTTGCTCTACAAACAAAGGTGGATTTGCTCTTGTGGTTCTTGGGCACTGCTCAAGGCAGGAATGCTGCTGTGTTAGCCATGTGTCTGCTCTGAAAGGGTGGCTTGGAGCAAGCCAGCATCAGGGGTGGAAAGGAGGGACCCTGGGTTCATGGTGCTCCCCTGCTCTGGCAGGGGTTCTCCCTCATGTGGGGAGTTGAAAACAGCTTTGCAGCCCTGACAGCTGCAGAGCCAGGCTGACCTAGTACTTCTGCTTGGGCTTACTGTGGTGGAAATTTTCGTCCTCTCCAGGAGGATCTCCTAAGAGGTTTCTGGGTCTTCAGGTCTTTGGCTCTCTGCAGTCAGCTGTGACAATGTTTCTTGCAGCACAGCAATTTGTTTACTGGAAGTTGGCATAAGATCCATTTTGGAAAGGGTGCTAAGTCTGTCATGGATAAGAAAGAATTAAGGGAAGCTTAAATGTCCAAGGATCACAGTTGCCCTGGCCTCTAGGAGATCACTCCATCTGTGCTGGCATATTAAAGAGGGACCTTTGAGGGGTTTCCGGATGCTAATATTTATCATCCCAGTCCCTCAAAACTTCAAGTGGCACAGACCTTGCCCTTCCAGGTCATTTTCCTTCTCCAAGTACTTTGGCAGAAGACTACAGGGTAGGATTATCTTACAGGAAGAGCAGGTGGTCTGAGAGTCACAAGTCCTGAGCTCTGAACAGATCTGTCACTGGGTTGTGGTGTGATCTCGGGCCAGTTACTGGGTGCCTGGTATTGGAGGAAGCTGGACACCCACATCTCCTGCTGGCTCTGGAGAAAGCATTGTTTGGTACCTTGGAATGAAAAATCCTTGACCGTCTGGATTCTTTGATGTCTGTAATGAAAATGTGATTTCTCACACCTACCTCCACAGGATATTGTGCCACTTCACTGATATTCATATGGCGCTGTCAGATGTAGACACTGTGAAAGAAACCACAGTAACCCCGCTATGTTCCTCTCAGTGCTGGTGTAGCACAAAGCCTTGGCTTTGAGGAATTGCCCAGATTTTTCTCTACAACCCTCCAGGCACCTCAGCAAGCTGATCTCTTATATTGGACAGAGCTGGCTTTCTCCAGGCATCCTGGCTGGTGATTTACATGGCCTTTTTGCAGTGATACTCATTTTCCCCTATTCACATTGCCTACTGATGAGCTGATTTGAAGTTACCTCTTGCTCATAGGTTCAGTCTCTTGTTCAGTCGCTTTGCACTCTTATCTGATTGCTGAAGTGGAAACTGGGCCTTGCTCTTAGGCAGAAGCAAAGTCACAAAGCAGCACCAAATCCTGGCATACATCTCCAAGCTTTGAAAAATAAGAGTGTGTTGGGCTCTAATAGAAGAGAAGGCAGACCCTGTGCCTGCAGGGAGCTCAGCCAGATCCAGCATTTTTCATAGATGCCCCATGTCTTCATCAGTATGCAGATCCATCTGCGCTGCTGAGATATCTGCATAGTACAGACAGGGAGTGGGGGAATACATTTATAAATAGGATCACTTCATCTTTCCCTTTCTTGCTTCCCCACTCTCCCATATTCCCTACTGATGGAGGTACTTCACTACTGAGGGCTGCCAGTCCCACCCTACCTTCATACCTGCTCTCATGCCAATTTCTTCTTTGCATTGCAAATGGAGGAGGAGGGAGTGAGAGGAATGGATGAATGTAGGAGGAGGGATAGGCTCCGCTGGCTGCTAGGACTCTTGAAGTAACTTTTACCATTCAATTAACAATGACAGGTACTAGAAATGATGAGAATCTGACATTACAGTGCCTCCCTGCTATTTGTATTGGGTGTTTTTTTTTAAATTCAACAGCTGAATTCTTAGAAAGGTTGCACACTCTCAACCTACCTGTGTAGAACAGCAGCCTGCACCAAAATACTTCAGAACACCAAGTACAGCTCACTCTTCCTGCTCAGTGTGCTAGAAGGTTGTTAAATGTTGTATGGTCACAGAGAAATTGAACATTGCTCCTACTCATGCTTACTCACAAGAGAAGCTGTTGGAGCTGGAGTCGCACTGAATGCAGCAATCATGTTAGTACATCACAGTAACAGTTGCTTGGAAGAAAAACACAGGAAAAAAAACTATATGAGACACAGCTCTTCTGCAATTGGGTTGAAGTTTTTCTCCTGGCATCTCGCTGTGATTTTCTGGAATTCAGAATTACAGAATCCCAATTTTCATTTCTCATGCCCCAACACATGAAAAACCTCTAGTGAATTTGTCCAATGAACTATTGTGGTTTGGCTTCATGGTCTTCATGTGTGTTTTTTTCTTTCCTCAAGCTCATACCAACCACCCTTTGGTAAACTGATTTATCCTAATTTTTTCTGACTGTAGGTGTAGAAACTGAGATTTGCCATCCACCGTCAGAGAACCCAACCCAAACTCCTTGGGAGAGACCAATATTCTTCAAAAAGTTTAAAAAGTCACATTTTCCATTGTATATTTTTTTTTTCTTAATGAGGAAGTAATAGAGGAAGTTCTGGAAGTTCCATCATCTGGCACTGAGGATGTAAATGTTCACAGACTATGCAGCAATGCTTTCAAAAAGTTACTTTTGAACAAAAGATGAAAAGGATGCTGAAGCAATTTGCCCTCTGGACAGATGACTGACAGATTTGTCAGAAGCCAAAAGGTCACAGCAAACACTTGGGGCCGTTCTACTTTTTCCACTGGAAAATACATGTCCTTGCAGTTGTTAACCAATGCCCCTTGAAACACATAATTCAAAGAAGTGTCAATGCTCACAGCCATGAAAGCAAGGGAGAAAAGCAGGTGTCACATGGACACAAGTGTGGAGAAACTCCATGGATTGGTAGTACAGTGCTGGGCAAGTGGCAGTTCAGTGGCAGATCTGCCCCTGGTTCCTGTTATAATTCAATGGGAAAAACCCTCTCTGAAAGGCTTTGAGAACAGCTTTGTGTAAGATGAGACTTTCTTCTTTGGAAGACAAGTTCATCTTCCAGGACCTTCACAAGTGCCCAGTGGAACAGATCAGCAGATGTTTTTTCTCAACCACTATCTCCCAAAATGGCCATGAAGAAACTGTTCCCGCTGGCAAACAGCTGCTGACCTCAGCAAGGGCTCAGGGACAGCAAGATGAGCTTGCATTGAACAGGGAGACAGTCCATTCCCAAAATGATTCCCCCAACAGAGAGGGACACAGATTGCCCCTCACAGACAATCTAACTCAAATATAATGCTGCAGAACAGCCTTTTCCAACAAGCAAGGTACTTCTTACTGAGAGAAAGCTCAATGAGACACTGACCTCAAGGTGGCCTTGCAACACAACCCTGGATCTCGAGTGCCCAAAGCTGTTCTGGATGGGGTTATCTGGCAGAAATCAATGCACTGCCTGGTTTCCAGTACAGGAAAGAAAGAGCCAGCAGGCCCAAAAGATGTAAGAAGGGACAAACAAAGGCACACATGAAGGGACAGTAAGATGGGAGGGAGAAGAAATCCAGGAGAAGAAGATGGGATAGGCAAGTAATCACAGGAATAGCAGATAATGGCAGAGATGCAATACTGGAGGTCTCAGAGGAGAATTTAACAAAAGGGTTTGTTGTACCATAGCTCATGAGCTTCAGCCCCCCTGCACTCTTGTGTCTCTGCACTGCTCTTCATGTTCCATCCCTGTTTGTGTTTCCTTCACCTTGGCTGATGAAAGTCACCCAGCAGCTCAGCTGACCAGGAGCTAACTGAAGGACATCTGCAAGGCTCTGTATCTGGTCACTCTATCAGGAAAGGTGCTGCTGTCTGGGTAGACACAGAGCAGAGTGAGTATAAACTCAGGGTATGTGCTGAACATCCCTACAGAGTGTGCCTAGCATGGCAAGTGCTTCCTAGAGGGGCCAGCTTTCGCTCTGTATGTGTTTGCAGGGCACCCAAAGAGTGTTTGCACAGATTTCCATCCAGGAAATCCCAAGAGTAAGTGTGGCAGTCTTGGGCATTTGCACTACAGGCTGACACTTCCAGGGTGCAGCAGATGGGCTGGCTGCCCGAACACTCCACAGCCTGTGTACGCTCACTTTTGACAAACCCTGATGGAAAAATGGCAGTCCTGTGTCAAGACCAAGCAAACAGAGAGTTGTTGCATTCTTTGATAATGTTTTGCATTAAAAAGTGCTTGTGGACATATAAAGCAATAGAAAATAAAGGCTTTGAGTCTTCAGATATTCAAACTCGGACCTCTGCAGTGCTGAACTGTGGCAGTTTTCCCAATTGACACTTGGCTGTGGAACAGCAGCCCGTTCCATCAGCACAATTGCTACTCTGCTACTCTGGTGGTTCTGCCCATGCACTTTCTAAAGCATCAAACTCCAGCACAGACACACCCTGACACTATCCCTGTGAAGCAAAGCAGCAGTGAGATTTAGTTGATAACAGGCTGTCAGGTCTAAGCAGAACTTTAGGACTTGCTGACACACTGCTTTAAGTCTACCAGTACATTTTCTGGTTGGTAGCCAGATCTCACAACTTTGTCGTTGTCACTGTAAGATAGACCCTACAGATCAATCACCTTGCTTGGCAATGTCATGTCAGATTGGGATGACAGTGGATTTCATCAGAACCTGGCGTGGGTGCTTTTGTCACTTACTTCACATATGGAAAATCTCATCTATTTTTGCCAAAATTTCATGTGGATGATCTGGGAAGGGATGAGGAGGTGTAGAAGGGGAGAGGTGTGACAGCAGTGTCAGTCTGTCCCATTTCTGACATTTGAAAACAAGGGATTTTCATTTCCTATTCTGTGCTTAGTCCTGACCAAAAGGAAAAAAAGAAAATGCAGTATATTAAAAATGGAGAGTCTGAACTAAGATGTTGTGTTCTGAAAAAAATATTTCATTTCTCGCTGAACTTTTCATTCATGGAACTTATCAATATTTTTGTTGGGTTTCATTCTGACTTGGAACAAACCTGGACTTCAAAACCGAATTCTTTCCTGAAACAAAGTTCTCGTGGTGCCCTCCTGCAGTGCCAAACCAGCATGGGCTCAGGAGAGTGGCACTGCCAAGAGCACAGTTGCTGACTCCACTTTTATGCCTTGGTCTAACCTTCTGTGTCAGAGAGTAAATTTTAATACTTGTATAACCCCTTAATATTTCATGGGCTAAACTAAGGGTATGTGGGTACAGATGTGACATTTCTGTTATGCCAAAATCAGGTAGGACAGAGAGTGTCAGAAGTCAGGGTCACTGGAAAGCACCATGCCCACCACTAACTCTCCTCATCGCCACGTTGGCAATCCTGGGTTAAGCAGGGAAAGAAGCCAGGGGCACATTAAACTCCAGGAAAGTGAGTAAGGTAGAGTTTGAGACACAAGTAATGGGAGAAGCAAGCAGACAGCCAAGAGGAGTAACCTTGACTGATGAACAACAGGATGTGTGCTGTTCTTTCATGTGGAACAAAAGGCAAACATGAGACTTTACCCGTGTTCTTTCTGCCTGAAAAACACTTCTGATTGCACACTGCAGAGGTGAAGTTAGAAGTCAAACACAAGCCCTCAGTCTTCTCTTTTACAACCACAATCAGACAACAGACAGAAGGGGATAAAAAATGCAAATGTAGAGCCTTGCTAGAGGGATCCTAAATACAAGGAAGGGACTGTAGGCACTTTGTAATTCTCATGTCCTCTTGGGTGTTCGGAAAAAATTGCTGGAGGGAGAAACTATAAATCCATGAATTACTGAGTCTGTGTTGACTTAGACTACCCAAGTATCTCCTTCTTTCTTTCTTTTTTTTTTCTTTTCCTTTTTTAAAGTTTATTTTTATTATTTTTATTTTTGGAAGGATGTGTGTCATTGATTGAAGTCAAACACTGAACAAAACCAGATATAAGCAAAACAAGAGATTCCAGCTGAGAAATGGCTAGGAGAGACTCTCCAGATAAGTGATGGTGTACAACACTGCAAGTCCTTCAGAGCCCTTCATGACCTCATGAGAATCAACCAGCTAGCTGCCCACAGAGACCCTCACAAAAAATATTCCATTAACCAGAATAACCAACAGGCCAAACTGGGTGTAGAAGGGATCTTGGTTCAGATTTTCACTTGCTTGCTTACAGTGCTGGACTGGGATCTACCTCTAAAGTTAGTTTCCAGTTGGTGTCATTACTGTCTCTGTTTGTCTGCATCTTTCTGTGTTTCTCTGGTTTTGCTTAGAAATATTACCTGAGATCTGCTCCACTCAAGCATCTAAGTTCTAAGGGAGCAGAAAAAAAACCCTAACCAAACAAACAAAAAGGCATTTCTGATGAATTTTAATTTCTGAATGGAAAGCTAAAAATAATTCCCAACTAGCTGTAATCAAAGCACAAGTATAAATCACACATGATTCACAGTACAGCATCCAGTGGGAGTTTCTTGGGAGGGATTGCTTCCCCAGGGCCCTGGTTTCAATGTGACACTGATGTGTTTGGCTTCTCTCCCACTTCTGTAGAGCACGAGTAAGATTCCAGCCTCTAGACTACAAATTCGCTTGGGATGTTGACATCTGCAATCAAATTGAATGGTTTAGAATGATTCCCTTCGTCCCCATAGGAGTTTATTTATTCTGATCTGTGGTAGGTGAGATACCTTTTCCTGTTTTGGCTATTACAAGAAAATAATAATAAAACTTTCACTCTTGTTTCTCTTTCTCCTTAAATTTGCTACGTGCTTTGAGCTCTTATGGACTTGAGAATTCTCTGCTAATGAGGGCCCAGGAACATATTTGTATCTGCACCCAGAGATTTCTTTTCCTTTCCATCCACATTTCTCTGTGTGTCTCAGGTATTGTTCTACTGTCTCAGTTGCCAATGACTAATTTAAATTGTCCCAATTTTCAACTCCCTCCTGGTAGCATCCCCCAGTGATCCCAGAGGAATTTCCTGAGACACTTCCCCTCCTTTCTTTCTCACACTCTATCTCCCCACTCAGTATCTAATAATTTATGCAAATGAACTCATCAGTATCGAAATAATATTGGAGGGAGAAGGAGGGCCTGACTGATCGTGCAAGATTTGTGGACAGCTCTGAGAAAACAGTTTTTCTTTAAGTCTCTATATCCTGCAATGCACCTCCTAAAAACTGCCTTAATCAAGACTGCTCACATTAGCCAGTGATACTTAAGCAATCTTAAGATAATCATTTTCAGGTGAACTGCATTTTCCAGGCAGCAACTGTAAGTCACTTCCTGCAGCTCAAGCCTAGCAGACCATTTCTAATCCTTGAACCAAAAATGATCTTCACTTATAAAACTGTTCCTTTAAAAGGACACGATCCCTTAAAATGACACTTTTCACAAGTGTGTTTCCAAATGTTCAGTGTAGTAGTATGAAAACAAAGATTGCTTGCTGATCAATCTTTGGCATTTGCCAACCCTGAAGCTGTGTGATTGCCAGAAAAGGGTTTTTCTGAGGCACCTGGGAGGCCATAATCCCTTTTCCCCACTGGCATCACTGCTATGACTAAGAAGTAGCTCATTTAATTACACAGAGGTTCATCTATTTCACTGTCTCCTCTGGTAGTTTTAAGTTGTTCTCTATTCAGATTTTATGCTGCAGATATATCGGGTTTGATGAATGCAGACAGGAATTTTATTTCATTATCTTAAAATATTCAAATTACGCATGCACAATAAATATTGACAGGGAGGTGAAAGGAGGACTTTACTGCATCTCACAGCAAAAGTTACAGTGGCAGAAGGGAGTGTGTAGGGTGGGTGTGAAAAGCACAGCAGAAAGCCTTGGGTCTTTGGTGTGCTGAGTGGGGACTGATGCTGCTAAACCCCTGAAGAATCATGCCCTGCATATGAGCCATCCTCTCCTTAGATCCATCTCCAAGATCCTCTGGGGGGTGCAGGATCTTTTATGTTTCTGCACTCATTAGCAATACCAAGGGACCAGTAAGTAATTGCATAAATTCTCTTGCTCATAATTTGGTACTGTTTCGCTTTAATTGGTACTAGAAAATAAAAAGAGGATCATAAGATAATTCAGCCTAGAAAAGACGTCAGGAGCTCTGTAACCCAGCTTCTAACTCAAAGCAGGGTCAGCTCTGGAATCAGGGGAGGTTGTTTGGGGCTTTATTGAGTCAAGCCTTAAAAACCTCCAGGGATGCAGATTGCACATCCTCTCTGGACAACTTCTGCTTCCAAAAGCTCACCTAGTCTTGCATCTGGTATAGCTGCAGAAATCCTTTCGGTTGATTTTTTTTTCAGCTCCTGGAAGCTACAGAAATAGTCAAGAAACATTTTCTAGTTGATGACCTTAAGCAAGTTGCAGTCTACAAGCTGGCCTTGCCTTCCAACGCTGGGTTTCCAAAAGCCGTGCTACTCCAAACCTTGGGCAGCCCCTACTCCCTGATGTGTGCAAGGTCCCGCCTCAGGTCCTGCTGTAAGGCTGCAGCCACACTTGGCTCAGCTTTGCTGCCTATTTCATAGTCAGGAAAACCCATGTGTGGAGAAGTTTGTGATGCACGTGTTGGCAGTGTAAAGTTACTAAAAAAGATGGGAATTCCCATTCACTGCCCTCAGTGCCATTCTCTACATTGCCTCTCTTGCGTTTAAGCAAACTTCAGCCCTAGTCTGCTCTTAATGGAGTGGAGTTATGTCGTATGGGATCCACAGTCAACTCCTTAGCTGCCACTTGCTTTTATTGCCTCATCTTTTTTACTGTAGCTATTGAAATTTACAGTTAATTCATAGATCTTGTTCCTAATTTTGATTCTGTTCCTTACAAGTTCATCATTCCCTGCTCTTCAAAGCTTTTCTTCACTGTGTCCTGGGCTGGTGTGAATCAGACCAACTCCAAGACGCTGCCAGGGGCAGCATCAGGGTTTGCATTTTTATGTGCAGTTCTGAAATCTGGCAATTAAGATGCCAACAGACAAAGTCCTGCCTCTGGCAGCCCCTTTGCCCTTCACAGCAAGATATCTGAGCTGCTCATCCATTAGGCTCCTCATCACTGCAGCCATCAGCATTACATTTTATGGAAACTCACTGCCAACTTTGCTTTCCTTAAAATTCTGCCCTGTGGTCCTGGTGCTGTTTGAAAAGTAGTTTAGGTATTGGTGAGTGGGATGAGGGTAAAGTAGGGCAGACTGGGGGGGGAGGGGGAGGGGGAAGGGGGAAGGGAACTGGCAGTGATAACCTCATCAGCTTCTCAAGATAAGTCGCCTCCTCTCATCGCTCAGGATCCCTAATCATGGAGGAGCACCAAAGGAAATGCAGAACTTCTTCAGCAGAAATAACCCTTCCTTTGCAGCTGGCACAGCACTGTTGCACATGTCCATGTACCAGATGTCTGTGTTGTGGGAATATTTCTCCTCTGTGAGGAAATTCAATAATAAAATTTATTTCAGATTGATACAATATAAGGTAGATATTCTCACTGAAAGTAAATGTTCATTTCCCCCCCAAAGTACCTTGATTTGGGGTGGTCCAAAAACTGCATTTGAGACAGAAAATCAACATTTATGTTTTCAACATCTTTATTATGTGCCATGAATTATTTTAATTCACTTTTCTTTGTTTCATAAACTTTCCCTCTCAGAAATTTTTGTTCCATAAAGAGAGGAAAATGTGCCCTGATATGACCAGCATTTTATGAGTTTTCTCCAAAATGAAATCCTCATTAGCTGATCTAATTTCTATAAATATTTTATCTTAATGGAATCATATATTTCAAAAGGAACATGGTTCTACCCCATGTCTTCTGATTTTCACTGTACTAGTTTAAAGATTTTTGTTCCAGGCTACTGTAAGAACTTTGTGGGGTTTTGCTATGACATTTTCATGGACCACTTAATGGCGGCTGCAGGTAAGTACGATGGGGAATGCATTACTGACCACATTTGCCACTCCAGCCTCCTCATTGTGTTATTTGCATAATAGGGGGGATACAAGCCGCTTTGATTTCAGACAGGTATCCAAACTTGGCTTGAAGAAGGAACGCTTAATTTGTGTGAAATCTTAGAGCCTTATTCCCACACAGAGCCATGCACAGCTCTGGCCACGCCGCTGTCGCCAGCGCCAGCGGGAGCTCTGTGAATCACACGGGCCCCCACAGTGAGCTGAGAACGAATTTCCCCCGAGCTGCCTCTTTGAAGTGCTGCTCGAGCACAGCCCTCTCAGGCCACGAGCGGGCTGGCATTTTGTGCGGCTCCTGGTTGGCAGCCGGCCTCGAAACAGCAGCAAAGGAAGATCTTTGACCCTGGCTGATATTGCATATAACCAGATACGCTTCTGAAAATGCGCAGTTTTACTGGCACGATTTGGGAGAAGAAGAGGCAAGACAGAAAGAAACTTTTAATAAAGAAAAGCACAGGTATTTGTTTAAAAACACTGCATGGAAAAGAACATTCCTTGTTTGGCTGAGCTCTAGTCCTGAATCTGTTTGCTGTGACATTTACTGCTAAATCACTACCAGATTATCTTCACTGTTTAAAGAAAAGCCAAAATCTACTTGTTTTATCTCAGTGTAATTAGTTTGAGGGCTGTGAGGTTGAACTCAGTATGTTCAGCTTGTAAAACTAGTGTCCTTTTCCAAATTTTCTCTTCTTTATGTTGAAGCTGTTACTGTTTGTAGCCAAAAATTACTTGTTCTCCACCCCCATTTCAGCACTGTTATATCTATCCTCTTCAACCACAACTAGCTGAAATAACTCTAATCACCTATTTTTACTGTTTGAGTTAGGCAGTGTTCACAGGACTCATTTTGCCAGAAAAGCTGAAAAGCTTGCAGAAAGGGAAAAGGGAAAGAGATACAAATTCAGAGCTGCAAAATAGCAGCTGAACGTGATAATATCATCAGCTGGCAGAGGTGGCTGCAAACTGAGCATCTGTCTATGGCCTAAAATGACTGTTTTGTTTGAGGATTTGTTTGCTGGTTGGTTGGAGTTTTGGTTTGTTTTGTTATACTGCAGGATCACTCCTAACTGCTAATGCAATTAAGAAAGAAACTTCAGAAAAAGAACACTAAGTCCTATGGTTTTTAATTCCTTATTGGGTTTGGGGAAGAAGCAGTTTGTGGCAAACAAGGAAGACAAACCTGGATCCTTTGCTGCATCCTTCCTCCTGTTTAAGAAGATTTGTGATTCTACATCTAAATCCAACAACTTTCCAAGTGGCCCTGGTAAGTGACATAAGCTAAACTTTTCACAATTTGATGTCTAAAACTAATCCTTTAATCCATATTTAGGATCCTGTAATTAACTCGTCTTAAATGTTATCTGCAGGTGCTCAGACATACTGAAAAATTGATAAAGTATATACTTATTTTTACTTAAGGCACCCGAATTTGAATTTTTGACCATAATGACTGCTCCTAGGTGTTAATGAAGACTTTCGTACATTGAAGGGTTCTTCTGAAGAAGAAATTTTAAATCACACTTCTCTGTAACTGCTGAAAATTATGCTTCAAGCACCAAATGAAGTCCAAAGTAGCAAGAAGCAAATTCTAGCAATCTTTTTCCTACTCCATGACAGGCATTTTTAGTCAATCTTTTTTTGTAGTGTTTGGGAGAAACTCTCTCCTCCCATGAACTCTGTATAGGGCTGGGTGACTCGTGTTTAACAGAGACTTACTGAAGGTCATGGTACTGGAGATGGGGGGCACAAGAGTTGTCTATACACAGATTCTGGCTGAACTATTGGGAAAACAAGTTTGTCCTAATAGTTAAGATGAATGAATTTAACTCTTTATTCTCTGCCTCATGGATTACAGCTACAGAGAAAACTTTTTTAGAGAAACTTTTCAACAAGCTCCCATTAGTTTAGAAGTAGCAATAGATTCCCTCCTGTCCAAATGGTCCAAATGTTCTCACCTTCTTTCCCAGCTGCCTTCATCTCCCTCTTCCCAAGGTTACTGGATTGTCTTCCTTAAATAGACGAGTAACTGTAGGATTCCAACATTGCTTAGTAAGTGGGAGACAAAGAGGGAAACAGGTCCCTAAAGCAGGAAAAAATAAGTAAAGGTGTGGTGATTTCTTTTATCAGATTTTTGCTTAAAGTTTCTTCCCTCCATTTCTATAACAGAGGCACCATCCTGACAATCCCTGTCAGATAATTTAGGATGAGTAGTAAGGGTCTTGGTTACTACTTTTCTATGGAGTGATGCACAGGATTTGTCAGGGGGGTGGATTTTGGGGTAGGAAGAGCCAGGTAAAATCTCAGAGGCTGCACTCCCAAGCACTGCCCGTTATCTCTTTCCCCAGGGCTGAGCCATAGGACTAGGAGCTGAAGGACTGGCATGTAACAAGCTTTTGTTTCTGGAACAGAATTTCCCCAAGTGGCTGATAACAGGCTCAGTCTATTCTGTGAAGGATGTCTTCAGCGCCTGCCCTGATACATTTATTATAAACAAAAGCTACAGAATGTTAAATTTTGTCTCTAACAAAATGCTGTTCTGGCTATTCAGATAAAAACAGGTTTGGCTTGGGGTTTTTTAGATGCAGAGCTGCCTTTGCTGTAGGAATTCTCACGTATTAAGGAAAGATCAATACCACAGCTAATGGCCTAAGGTATCAGAAAAACCTCACTGGAGGAAATGAGAATGTTGTCTGGAAACCAGATGATGATAATCCTCAGGATAAATGGATTTAGAGATTTCCGAAGCTGTTTTAGTAAACAGAGGGCAGACTTAGGCAGTTATTTCAACAAGTTCCTTTACAAAAGAGAACGAGATTGCCGTTTTCTTGTTTGGTTTTAGTCTTGACATTGATGAGTCTCAGCGAATACTTATTAACCTCTTAGATGCAGAACTGACCTATTAATAAAGCAACCTCTTCTTCTTTGCAGAGAAATCTTAACACCAGTTATTTTGTCTTGCAAACATTGTCCTTGCACATGCTGGTGACAAAGCTGGCAGAGAGCAATTGGTTTCCCTGGAGTCGAGCAAAGGCAGGTGGAAAACTCATAAAGGACTCAAGGCAGAGCTCAGACAAGTACCAGGAAGCAGAGATGCCCTGATTCTGCTCTGGGGTTCATGGCTGTGAACCAGAAAGAACCAGAGTAGAGCAGTGTTCAGTGTGGTCAGTAAGACCATCCAAACAGCCCTTGTGCCCAAGGTCAGAGGTCCATCTAGCCCATCCAACCCCATTCATCTTCTCTCTCACCACCCCTGCAAACACCTCTTTCCCAAGATGGTGATTGATAGCCTGGGTCATCTCTTCCCCTGTGAAAGCTATTTCACGATTTAGTTCACATGTGTTATATTTTTTAGGTTTACTACTTTCTCTGTGAGAATAAAAAATACAAATACAGCATCTGAGATCTGCGAGCTTGTGGTACTTCTGCCGCTGCTTAGAAATGTGCTCTGCATTGCTCCCTGTTCTTTCCCACATTTTCATGGCTGCTACAGGGGGCTGAGCTTAAGTGTTTCATTTTCTCCCTCTTTGAATAGAGGCATTTAATCTGCTTTTCAGGTTTTCAGTGGATTTTGGTGCATCAGCTAAACTCCCCAAGCTATGTGCGGAACCAGACCAACAAAAAGGTGAAACGCAGAAGTTTAAACCACTCTGAGTGCCAAAGCAGTTTACCTTGCTGTCCAAGCAGGGTCAGCTATGCCCATTGATTTCGCCCAGAGAAGCTGTGGCTGCCGCATCCCTTGAAGTGCTCCAGGCCAAGTTGGATGGGGTTGAAACAACCGGGTCTAGTGGAAGGTGTCCCTGCCCATATCAGAGGGGTTGGGACAATCCGTAAGGTCCCTTCCAACCCAAACCATTCCATGATGCTGTGACGTGCTAGACTTGGTCCAGCACTGTCATTTTCCATGTGTACCTTATCCTGCTTCCCACATGGGTACTGGGGCAGTAAAAATCCATCCCTCTCTGTCCCATGGGGCCTCATTTTTATCAGCCACTTTGTCTGGAGCAATTCATGTGATACTGCTAAACTGAGAGCAGTTACACCTTGCCCTACCTAGTTTCTCATTTCTTTTCTTGCTTGAGAAATGTAGAAAGGACTATGTGCATGGAAACTCACTCTCTGTTGGTACAATAAATTGTATTACTTCTCTAGAGTAAATTTTCCTTTCACGCATCCTTAAAACTTTGTAGTTGTAAGAATACTATCACTACAATATGTTATTATGGCTATTGTATTTCTGACTGAGCCATAAAATCAAGGATCTTACAGTCATTAAAAATCCCCCAACACTCCTCACAAAAATAGACGTGTTAGTTCAGGTTCCCTGGCCCAGTGAGCACAATCTTTACATGATGTTTCGGCTGAATTGTGGCTCCCTTTACTTTCAGTTGTGACTGTGGGTTGTTAAACAGCTGCCATGATTCCCCTTCTCCCCCAAGAGACCGAGCTGCAAATGAATTATAGATATAATACAAGCAGTCTTACACATGTGTCACCCAAAGCCTCTTACATGGGTCAGGATCATATGGTTATTGTCCTGTCAGATCTTTAAAACGAAAATCCGTGGACTTTGTGAGACGACCCCAGTGTATTGATTGCTATAAAGGAGACAGAGAATCTTTGACTTGAGATAAAAAGATATCAGACATCTGTGATTAACGATCAGCAAAACTTGAGTGCTGCAGAGAGAGCTTTTAATTGATTCTATCAATGTGCCTCTGTCTGCATATTTATGCACCAGATGCGCATATGCAAAGTGTTTTGATGTACAGATCCTACGTGTGTGTGTGTCCATAGATAAAATCTGTGTGAGGAATATGTGGCAGGGCTACAAGAGCCCCAACATACCGGGGGTCTGGCTGCCGAGTCCAGGGACCAGCTCAGTGCCAGCCCGTGGATGTCTCAGGCTGTGTGTCATCCTGGATCCCCTCACTGGGCCTGATCCTTATCCCCCACCCACATGTAAGAAAGAAGACAGCAAGAGAGGGGAGGAAGGAGAAGAGGGAGAAGGCAGAAGAAAGCAGGAAGAGGGAAAAAAGGAAAAGAGAGGGAAAAAAGGCGAAAAAGAGAGAAAGAGATACTGAATACAGCATAAATATCTTTTTACAACTTCACTTAAATGTAGACTCCTCCAAAAAAAGGAACAAGGAGATGACAGTGAGGACTGAAGCTTGGACTCTGTCCAGATGCTCAATTGACTTTGTCGTTCCTGTCCTATTTTGACCTTTTTATTTTTCAAGGGTAATTAAACACTCCAGCTTCATATTGGATCTTGCTTCAACTCGTGATTCACCTCCACTGACAAGGTAAAGAGCTGCACAGGAAAGGTCCAACCTGGCTGCCCAAACAGCCATGTCCATACTGGTCTTATTTTATGTGAATATAATGCCACCAAGTAATTAGCAATAAAAATACTGTGCAAGAGCTGTGTATGACATTAGGATTGAGTAATTTGGTCTTTAACCCATCTAGCAGCTACTGCAGGATGCACTAAGTGACTGAAACCCATATATCTCATTATAATAAATATTTTATAGATGACATCTCAGCCCAAATCACCTTCCATGACATTGTTTTTAAACCCACTGGCAGGTCACAGGGTGATTTCAGTGGCTGGTTGTTGGAAAAGAAATCTTCCGTTGCCATGTTAAAATGAACCCATATTCATAACAAGTGTTTTCATTTGATCCGTGTCAAACATCAACAGTGCAATAAACCGGTGACCCTGCTTCAATTTTTGTCACTCAGAGGACGAAAGACCACTTCTTCCCCACCTTGGGTGCCTATTTACCATTTCTCACCCTTGGGCTGATGCCTACTTGTGAGAAAACTCTCACAGTGGACATCCTGCTATATTTGTTTTGTGGAGAGGCAGAAGACTTTGCTATTTAAGGCTGTAAATCTGGCATTTTCACAAGTGCTGAAATTCACACCTTTGCATTTCCTGCTAGATCCCTGCTATATAAGGTGAGCAAAGGTAACCACAGTGCTGATATTTGCAGTAGTCCTTCATCTCACTCCTTTTGGGACCATTCCCATGCACATAAGTACTCTTCATCTCTGACGTCTGAAGGCAGCTCTTTATCCATTCTTATCTGGCTGTGAGTGACAAAGCATCAGAGAAACCTTCCTAACTGTGGAATTTATTAGACTGGAGAGCAAAGTCCTCTGGGGGAAGTGTTGGAACAAAACTCCATCAGAGGAGGTTTTGGAGGGGATAAAACATTATGGAGGGAGGTGTGGTGTTATGGTCCTGCAGTGACAAGAGTAGAGCAGGTTCTTAAAACTACTTTTCATTCCCTAAAATAGGGCAGAAAATGGGAAAAGCCTTCCCAACTCATCAGGTGGGCTCCTCTGCCATTGTGCGATATGACATTTTTCATTAATTAAATGTATGCTCTATCTTTAAATCACTCAGGATTCTCTCCATCGCCTCCAAGAAGGGGGATGTCTGAGTGATTAAAGCATCTGGGTCATTCATTCAAGTACCTCTGCAGACATGACTAGAAGCCCATGCTTCATCCTCCTCCAAACGGGTCGTGACTGTTCAGACAAGAGACTCAAAGGCAACCTGAAGCGATGCTAACCAAACCATTGCCATTTGTGAAAATGTAACACGCCTGATGCAACTGATCTCCTAAGCTTCAAGGAAAAAATGAGGGTGTTTTCTTTTAAATTAATAGATCAATTTGTACAAATATAGCTCAGTCAAAGCCAACCCATGACCAATAGGCTATCCCAGAGTCTCACTCTCTTCATGGCTAAAACCTTTCTTCTACTTTACAACTTGAATTTATTCATTCTCAATATTCTTTTGTTCTTTGGACAAAATTTTTCTTCAGCTGAAACTGCTCTTGCTCTTCACTGCTGTGTAGCCCAGTGCCCATTTATAGATCTCAGTCGTGTTCCCTCATCCTTGATTGTATTAAAATTAACAAGCCAAGCTGTCTTGGTGTAAGACAGACACTTCCATTTCCCAGATCACTGTTAGGGAGAAAGCAATGAACAAGAAATGATTGCTCATTGTCTTCTTAAAAATAAGAATTAGTGACGTTAGAGGAATTAAAAAGGATTGGTTTCGAAAGAAGCAAAAGCTGATGTTTCTCCCACATCTTGTGTCTGCAGAAATCCCTGCTGCTGCAGACATGCTGAAAACAAGCTGAAAGCAAAGTGAGTAGAAGAAGGTATGGGAGGAAATGCAGCAGAGGAAAGAGTTGTTGAAAGAAAGTAAAAGCAAAGATAATACCTCTTGCTCAGGAAGCTTTTAAATTGAAATTTGCTGAAGACTGGCAGTGTTTTGGGGAACTATTACTCATGCTTATATTATCTTGCACTCTTTGTTAACTTTTACTCTTGGTCACCATCAGAAACACTCTACTGCACTACAAATGCCTTTAGTCTGATTCTTTATGGCTTTCCTTATCATAACTAATAGTTTTTTACTGAATCTCCCCCAGTCTGAGTGCCTTACTCTTGCAGAACTTTAACTAGCATGGCAGTCAGTATTCCAGGTGAGTTTTCAAAGTGTCTAGTATTGGGCTATTAAATTCTTCACTCTCTCAATGACAATATCTTCCCTGACACAATACAGGCTTATGTTTGACTCATGATTTTTCTGTCATCAGCTGCCCTGTCTATGTCCTCTTTCTCCCGTCAAGTCATGTCCATAGCCATTGCAGAATTCCTTACTGGCCAAAAATAGGTGAGTTTGCATTTGGAACGGTTGAACTTCATCCCACTGCTGCTTCTCCAACACTTATGTTCATTTAGATTTCTCTGTGTGATATTTCCACCTGCCTTGAACTGATCACACCTGCCACCCCTGTGTGACCAGATGTTAGTTAATTTGTACATGTAGTAGGTTCAAACCACGACAGTACAACCCTCTGGCAGCATCCTCACAGGGGTTTCTGTGGCCATGGAGTGTCACCATCACTCACACCCCCTGCCACCCTCAGACTCAACACAGGCAACAGCCAAAACTCTGTTTCATTGGAAAATGACAATTAGTCAAAAGCAAAAGCCTGTGATGGGAACATTCAGGTTTCTTTCAAGAATATAGTAGAAGTAGTTGCTCTGATCTGGGGAGTCCCAGTCCTTCTCCTAAAAATAAAGCTGATATTTGTAACCTAGACGTCCTAAGTCAGATGGAAATTCTATTTTGGTCTGGTTTTTTCCCCTGTATTTTTTGTTTGAAATTTTACGCTTTGCTAATTTTGTCTTAGCAAAGGTCAATTGTTGGAACCTCAGATTTTCATACACTACAAAACTCATTTCACACCTGATTTTACTACTTCCTAAGCAAGCTGAAGCCGGATTTTTCATGACAGTACATATAAAGATGCCTTATAAAAAGCAAAGCAACTCTGGGTTTATAGCATTTGCATTATTTTTAAACCACCCTCTACTTACCCTTCCAGATGATTTCTAATCTCCTATTTTTTAATCTATAACCCTAATAAATTTCTAACTTTACCCATAGTTTCTCTTTGTGTCCTTCAAAACCATCATTAACCACATGCCTGAGCTACTTTTTGTTCAAAAGGATTCATCAGAAAATAACAAGTTAAGCCTAATCAGTCAGTCTTTGCTTCCTCAAAGGCCTCCAGCTGTTGTTAAGTAATATCCCTTGTCACACTTTAGATAGCCCAACAGACTGGGGAAAAAAAAATACAACCAAAAAATACTTGTTACAACTACAATGATAAACAAAATCTGCTCTGAAGCTACTCTAATTGCCTTCAGAGTCTAACACAACCCTTGGACTGACCTCTTTCTGGAGAAGCATAACAGCCAGAGTAATTATTAAANCAAAAAAAAAAACAAAAAAACAAAAAAAAACTTGTTACAGCTACAATGATAAACAAAATCTCCTCTGAAGCTACTCTAATTGCCTTCAGAGTCTAACACAACCCTTGGACTGACCTCTTTCTGGAGAAGCATAACAGCCAGAGTAATTATTAAAGTGTCGGCCCAGGCTTAAATCCACATACAGATTTCCAGCTGAACATTAAATAACACTTGGGCTTTGAAAAATTGGGTGCTACAGTCTTCAATCAGCTTCTGTCCCTCATCAGCTTTCCAGCACCAGGGAAATAAAGGACAAGAATTGGCTGGACACACGATGTCAGACAGCTGGAACACTGACCTGTGCTTTCAAAGTCTGTTGCCCTACTAGGCAGGGTATTGGCATTAAGATTTTAAACCTGTTATCACTCACAGGAGTTCAAAGACTTTTCTTTTATTCCCATGGAGGTTTTTTTACAGTGGGCTTTGCCTGCCATTTAAATGTTTTCACTCTGGATTTATGGCTTATTTTATCCGGTCTGCAGACGGTGTTTGTTTTGGGTTTTTTTTTTGCAATATGAGTTTCTAAGCTTGTTAAAGCAGCCACAAAATGTTGTGCTGTATGTTGTCCCAGAAAAAATAAAATGTGTGATTTTTCAGCTATGGTAGTAATGAGACCATACATTTAAAAAGATGAGTATTAATTTTAGACTTCATGCAACCGTTTAAGAAAGCTCTGCTGAACTGAAAACACCATCTCCTGCTTCAATTAGACATATTAAACATTCCTTCTCTTTTGAAATCAATTTAATAATTAGATATGCTAAAGGATCAAACTGCAAGTTCCAGCTTCCCATAACCCTTTGCCATTACCAGCTGTTCCTTACAGATACTGGCCCTGAGGTGAACATCCGGGAGGGGTTTCAGATTAGGGGAACATGCATGACAGTTTCTTCTTTGCTTGCTACCACAGCTCATTCATTCTGTAGCCTTGGGAGAGGCTCTGAGATACCACTCTTTACTTTCTGTCTCAGACCAGCTCAATCAGCTCACCCAAGTACGAGCAACTCTCCTAACAAGAGCCTTATTCAAGGCAAATATTACAAATTCCCCAAGTTATATCCCTTTCACATTGATCAGTGAGACTTTTAGAGCCAGGGCAGCATTGCCTCCATTTCCCAAGCTTTTGACTGGCATCTCCATCCTGAAAATGATTGCATTCATCCAGCTGAAATTTGCTGCAAACACAGATGTGTGAGCACATGGATGTGTCTGCCCAGCAGCCAGGGATGGTATGAAGGCTCAGCTTCTCTGTGGAATACTTGTCTCTGCACAGACCTTGTCAAAGACACAATCACCCCTCTGGATTGCATGACATGGTGAAACCAAGACCTGAGGAAAGGCTCTGAGAGAAAAAATTCCACTCTGCTCGAGCCCGTGCTTCTGCAAGAGACCTGCTTTCAAATAAACAAATTGCTGCTGCTGAGCTCTATTCTGTAGACAGTTTTGGGCTGGAAAGGGCTCAATGTGTTGAGAGTTTTCCATACTGTTTCTGGGTGTCATCTAGATAGAGGGGAGACTTGGGACAGGAATCCCATATTACACACAGAAGGACAGTGTTGGCCTCTCTGATACAACTGCTTGAGATTTTTTAAATTATTGATACTTTTGAGCTTTCTTACAGACGAGATAGAAAAAAAAAAGAGTTCCTTAGAAATGCTACACTATGTTCAGTCACATTTAAGAACAGGAATCAGCCAGTGGCCTCCTCACTTACACACCAACATGTGTACACAGCTCCTGTTGAAAGGCTTTGTAAACCTAGACAAAATAACAACACTGAATTCAGGAGAACAACTATTTCTATTAATCAGTGCAATAAAAAACCTGCAAACTTGGCAACACAGTTTTACTCAAATGCCTCCTCAATACACACTGGCAACACCACCCCCAGTATTACTCAGACTTTATTATTTTTATCATTGCAGTGTCTCTTACACAGGCATCTTCTTACTGCCTCATAGAGGAAAGTAATGAATCGAAGTATGATTGTTCTTGAAATAGATCTTTTAAAAGAAACATTAGCTCAGAAGGTACTAGAAGTTAACTTCCTGTTTGGGAAAATATAAAAACTGAATATCATAAATAAGCTTTTAATTTTAATTAATTTAATGGAGGCCATTGTTTGGGCTGCTGCATTTATCTATTTAAGAGAAATTTACAGAGATATTAAATGGGATCAATTCTGCTGTCACATAGTAATAGAAGTGAATAATTATTTACTTATCAATTAAATTTTGTGGGGAATTGGCACATTACAAGGTGATTGGAAGTTGCACTCAAAGATGAATTGGGATTTTAATAAATACTTTAACTGATGAACCTCCAGTGGTGGATGGCTATCCAAAAATGCAGTCTTGGTCACTGCACATGAAGCATGTAAATTCACATTTGAGGGTAAATTCTGAAACCTGCATCCTGACCACTTTCCTTGTAAATCCCATTGCCTAATGCATAAAACTAAAATGAAATGCATGAAGTCCAACTCTTTGAAGGACTAGGCATATTCAGTCCCTTCTAACTTAAGCTACCATTTACAGTAATCAGTCTTCTGGAAGGAGACTCGCTAGCTTTGGAGTCACCTTCCTCATCCTTGCTGTTCCTTAAAGGATTCTTTTAATTCGAGGGAATTTTCATGGATTTCAATAGTAATGCCACTAGAGCTGCTATTATCTCTCTGAGCAGTAATACAAGCAAATACAGCCACTGCAAAAATAGAAAAATAATTCCTACATGCATCTCATGCTTATTAAATCTCATCATGGCATGCTGTGATTAATCTTTTGCAGAAAGTTTCCTTAATTCTCATTTAAGGATAAATATCTGTATTTCTTCATAATAAATAAATAAGCTTTTGCACCACCTCACTTGTGACACAAATTAAAAATAAGCCATGAATTGATAACAGTTAGTTTTGTTCCTCTACAGATCAGACATTTCAGAAATCCCATGCTAGATAAGCTGACCATTCTTCTCACTCTGTATTTTTGTTTGGTTGTTAAATTTATGTACAGATTAGTTTCCAATGGCTTTTGATCACATTTTAAGGACTAGATCTAAAGCTGTTTCTGTACATACAGGTCTTGATGTCTGGGATGTGTTTTTTAATAAATATCTTCTTGCAAGGAGCTTGTCATCCTCACCTATTACTGCTTTTGAGTAGAAAGCATGAAGTTTGCTCGAGTTCTTACAAGCAATCCCCTCAAAAGAGCATTTCAAGCAGAAAGGCAGAGGAGAGGAGTGCAGCTAGAGAGAGGAACTCACTTCTGCTGGTGTTGGTATTCAGAAAAGTACACTGGGCTGATATAGGGACAATGGTTTACTGTTGTTGTCTGTCTTATTCCTGACTATGCACTCTTTCTTTTAGAAAAGGAAATGAAAATTTTCTTTCATCTTCTGATCCTTCCTACTTATCTCTTACATGTCACTAATAAAGCATAAGATTGCACAGTATCACTCCAGGGGTAAAACTCCTAGCCCATGCTTTGTTGGAGCTGTGCTGCCTTTCCAAGTGAACATGCTGGATCTCTGGGATTCTCTCTGCTGTCTCTAACTCCTGTTCTGATTGCTTGACCTCAAAGCAAAGTGATGAATGTTGTGGCCTGACATGCACTTACAACAGGCTCTTCCAAAGGAGCTGTTTAAGCCCCTGACAATGTGGGCCATCAGCAGGATGGCTGTGGGCAATGAACGTGGCAAAGTGCTCGCACTGGTTACCATTCCAGTTCAGGTCAGGACCATGGGGGACGCCTGGGGTAAAGGGGTGAAGAGGAGCAGCTGAGCAGCGTGGGTGACTCTGTACAGGAACCAAGGTGACAGAGAGGAGCATCCTCCCTGCAGTCACCCTGAGAAGGTTAGCACAGCCCCATCCGGAGTCCTCTGGAGGAGGGAGGTCTAAGAGGCTCTGCTGCATTTCCTTGTATGGTTCAGAGTGGCACACAGGAATAAAGTCACTGTGTCAGTCCCAACCCTACTGAGGAGAAATTAGGAGCTGTTCTCATGGCTGCATGGTGGTCCAGTACAGGAAACCAGCTGGTTTCCTTGCCATCTTCAAATTTGTGGAGCTAAATATGGCACTGAGTCTTCTTGGAAAATTCAAAGAGAAAGGCAAATGAGACTTCTGCCTCCTATCCTTTTTCCTAACTCCCCCTTCCCTGAGAAAGCCCTTTCTGAGCTGAGGATGAGGCATCTTTGGAGCCATCAAAAAATTTTGCTTAATGAAGGACCTAAAACCAGACTTTGTCAAGTAGACACACCACGCACATTGTCTTTAATAATATATACAGACAGGGTGTTTGGGAATGCCACAAAAACTGCACAGGAGCTGTGCAGTTTGCTCAGGCAGAGGACCAGCCAGGGGCCCTGCTCTGAGCCTTTGCTCTGGCTGCCAGCCCGGGTAAGCATTTGGTCCTGGGTGCTGAATGACTCTGCTGATGCCACCATATAATCAGGAAGGGATTGCAGTTTTAGTGAGATTTCTGCTGGATGTTTGGTAAGGCACCATCCATAGCAGTGCACAGCTTATGGAAATCTTTTCTCTGTATCTATTATTAATTTTTTTCCAGACGATAAAACAAAGGTATCATCATTTGCTGTGAAAAAAATATGGGTAAGAAATGCATCTTGGGGTTTATTTTTTATTTCATGTTATTTCTCTTTCCTTTCAACATCCAGGAGAAACAGTAGCCATGTGAGTTCAGTTCCTCTGCTCTCCTCTAATCTACCCTTTGATGTAACTAACTGGCAAAAACATATTTCTAATCAAATATAGTCTCTCATCCTTAATCAGCTCAGCTTTAAAATGCAGATCAATGAGATAAGAAAGAGCTGATTTAATTAGCCCAACCTCAGCAATGTTACAGCATATTCTCATTTACAGAAATAATGGGGAGCAAGAGGAAAGAGATCCATCATCATGAAAAGACTGGGGAAGGCAGAGGAAAGCAGGATATTTCCTATGTTAGCTAAGGGTGATTTTCATTCCAGCTAAAGAGCCAGCACATGTTTTATGAGCCATTTAAATAACACTTAGGCCTTGCGCTTTGTCCTTTAGCCTAAGGATGAATTTCTTTCACTAAGTAGCAATACCTTTGGAAATCATCACTCTTGGGTTTAATTGATGAGCCAGAGACAGCTCCCACCACTTGGTGAATAAAGAAGAGGAAATATGGCAGGCAGGAGCACGGCAATAATGCGCATTTATAGAGTTGCTTGGGAACACTCTCCCACACGAGCGTCAGGTCAGGCACTCTTACTGGAGAGGCTTTAATGGGAACAGCACAGGCTGTGCCTCCTCACACTGCTACTGCCTTACTGAGTGGCCACAGGCAGGTCACTTGCTTTTGCATTTTTGAGGGTGTGTTTTGTTTTTCTTTGCTTTCTTCCTCTGTCCCATTAGGATTTGGGATTTCCTGCAGAGTAAATCTCTTCCTTCCTCCACAGCACAGGTCCCCCCACAAATGGGGACTGTGGCACACCTGGAGCTCTGTGGTATTGCTGTACAGCTGCTTAAAGAGAAAAACCAGTGCAAGTTCTCAGCTTGCTCTTCCACCTTTGTGGCTTCAAAGCAGCAGAACACTACCCTACCTCCACCAGCCCTGTGTATCCTGACTCCAAATGCTCCTCCATCCCCCTGGACCATGAGACTCACTGGATCAGATTAGCCCAGGTTTGGTCAATGCTGTCTCCTCCACGCAGAGCGCCCAGCACACTTCCATGGCCACACCAATCCTGTAGAGGCCTCAACAAAAGGAAAATCAGACCTGTAAATGTCCAACAAAGGTTTTCAGATGGGCTCTGGCAGTGGAGTTGGGCTCAGGACCTTAACCTTTGGTGAGGTATGTCTTGACATTCATGCTGTTACAAAGTCAGGCCAAATCCACACAGGTGAGGCTATGCCAGCTCCTAATTTGAGTTCTGGGAATGAAGTTTGTCTTCATTCATGCCCATCCATCATTTTGAATGGAACTATCTTGTGACAGCCACATTTGGTAGTCTCTGCCTGGGAGATAATTGCTCATCACTGAGGGGAGCTCACACAGCTGAGATAACCCTCAAGCACTTTCTCTGCAGGGATGGGAGCACCAGAGGCAAAGCAATTAACAGAGCAATTAAGCCACTAGCCAATCATATCTCTTTTTTTTTCCCTCGTCTCAGACTTGTGCCACTCTCCAGTGCCTCTAAAAACAAGCAAGGAAAGGCCCTGCTCTCTAGAGGGATAGTTCCCCTGGGTGGGCAGGGGCTGAGATTAGGCTCTAACCCCTGTTCCTGACCCTTACTCATCATCAGCCTGTGCTTGTTGGACTTGACTTGGCTACTGTAAACAGAACCAGTGTCCATTTCCTTTCCTGAGAGCCAACAATGGTAATTTAGACCTCTTCCCTGTATTCTTCTCCTTCCCTCCACCAGGCTTGTTCTCCAGGTGATAAATCAATCTTTTCAAAAGCATTAGATCAGATATCCTGACTCTGTGGTTTCATGAGAAAGCTTTGCAGAAAAGATATTGAGACAATCTCACATGCACAAGGGTTTATAAACTGTGTCCATAGATAATGGCATTCACCAGCACTAAAAGTGAAAGTTACTTTGGGGGGAATATAAAAACACAAGAACAGAGAGGAGAGAGACATGAGAATGAGAAAATTCTGTCGCAGTTGGGCTCTCCCAGGTCCCCCAGACTGTTCCTCCCGCATCTCCCTGTCCCAGCCATTCCCTGGGCTGCAGCCCTTTGGGGACAGCTGCTCCTGCTGGGGTTTTCCATGGTCACAACTCCTGCAGGAAGTTGTGCTGTGGAGCGCCAAGTGATGTGAAGGGCCAAAGCCCCCTGGCTCTGTGGAGTTTGGCAATGTCACAGACATTACAGCAGTTCCCCCCCACCTTGTCCAGCAGCTTGGTCTTAAATTATAAGAGCCTGAAGGATGTGGGGCTAGGCTGCAAACCCTAGCAGGAGACCATATTTGTTCCTCCAGAGAGGCACCTGAACTGCCAGAACAGAGTCAAGTCACCACACAGCATTGTGGGCACCCAAAGAAAAACCACCTTCACTTTTCAAAGCCTTGAAATGAAGCTCCTCACCATCAAGAAATCTGCAGAGTAACACTCACCCCATCCTTAGCACCTGAAGCCTGCTCATCCCTCCATTTAGAGGATGCACAATGCTTTTGTTAATTAGAGCCTTAGTTTAATATGAGCTGTCAAAGTTCACTTAACTTCAATTAATTGTTTCTCCTGAGCTTAATTTCTTTAGTTAAGTATTGATTAATCATTGCTTAATTATGCTGAAGTCTCACTGGGTGATATTTCAGTTGCATACTGCAGCAAGGCACTGCTTTCTAAAAATACTCAGAGAATCATCAGATATTTTATGTATTGCTATTATTGGGATGACTTTTAATATTTATCTTTTCATCCCTTATGTTCCAAAATGTATATTTAACATGTTGTGTTTAATTCCATTGGTTTACAACTCATTTTTCTCTATGTTGGTAGGTCGTACACTGGAGTTTTGCTCTGCATGGTGTGGGGACAAAAGCTTTGTGTCTGGCATCCAGTATCTTATGCCAGGAGCAGTAGGCTGGGGAACACAAGTAAATGAACTTTACTGTGGTACAATATTAACACATTTAAACAGCCAAAATATTGATGGCATGGGGTTTTTTCTTTGAACTTTAAGTGATATACAACTTTGGCTCAAATACTGTCTGTATTTCCTCAAAACTACAATGCTAGAGCTCTTATGAATATGGCCTTCAGACCAAGTGTCCTAGTTTGGACAAACTGGAGGAAAATATCCTCTGATATAAGTCAGGTTGCAACCACCCCTCCCCCCAGGTTTGGGAAAAAATATTTCCTCGAAGGAAAGTGAAAGAGATAAAAGCTATTTCTTTAATAAACACACAGGAGGGGAATAATAATGCTAAACAATGAGATATCTCTCTCTGTGGAGAGAAGACCTGGGAAGATGTCAGAGTTCTTCTGTAGGTGTGGTCTCTCTCCTCCTCGGAGCTGGGTCGGCGAGGGGCCACCCCCCC